>VUYV01000177.1:1006047-1058906 GCA_008711295.1 Anarhynchus alexandrinus | reverse complement strand
GCTCTATAAAAAAAAAAAAAAAAAAAAAAAAAAAAAAAAAAACACTACCTTCCTAGGACACACTGCTAATGGCACTGTGCTGGCCATCAAGTACCAAAATTCCACTCACTGACGTGACTGTAAGTGACACAAGAGCTTGACACAGGTATTAAGACCTGATGTATAAAACTGGTGAGAGGTTAGGGTGTTCTGCGCATTGATTTGCTGAACTGGAAACCAGATTTAAAAAAAAAAAAAACAACAACAAACAAACAAAAACCCAACAAAAAACTGCTTTTTGATTTACCAAGGAAAACTCTTGGAAAAAAAAAATATCTCTCTCAAAAGATTTGCAAGAAACTGTGAGCTAGACATCTCTCCCAAGAACTACAACTGTCTTGATAAAACCCTAGACAGTTGGGGTTTTTTAAGCCATATGGACAAAGGAAATCGGCTATTTCTGTGAAGAAAAATGTTTAAGAAAGAAAAGAATGAACTTTCATCTACCATACCAGACTGAGTTCCTACATTGTCTAATGAAACAATTCAAGACACAAAGAGCAACATCTCAAAACTGCTTGGCTAATTTTCATCCAAAGTAACCTGAAGTGGAAAAGGAAGCATCAGTCTTCACACTATGTATTTGCCAAGCTCTATGGAAAACAGACAAGCACAAAAGTAACATTACGTATTTTTTAACTATATCAGCTCAGAGAAGCAGTACCACTTTTTGCACTGCCATTGGTAAAATGCAACATTGGTGAGCATGCCATGTTCCTGAAGAGAACTAATAATCATGAGAACAAAATATTTTGAGATGGTTATAATGCTTCAAAATATCCTGATAGAGTCTCCCTGCTTTATCAGACGTTATACACTTCATAGGGTGTTGAGACAACTTGGGGATTCATATATCAGTGCTCATGTTGCTATTTTGTAATTATTTAGCCATGTTATCTATGGGGATAAAATTGCCAACAGTCTGTGCAATACTGTGATATTAGAAACACAGAAAATTAAAAAATAAGAAATAATCTGTTTTCTACCTTCCTAAAAAAGTCAGTGGTGTTCATTAGCGTCCGAGTGCCCTTAACGATTGTCCCTGGCAGAGAAAATTACAGTAATCCCTTCTCAGTGCAATACAGCCATGGATGATAGTTAATAGGTCATTATTACAGAGGAAGGGGCAACAACTTTGGTTAACTGTAATTATCAGTCCCCCGTTTTCAAAGTGATAGAGGGAGGAGTTGGACATAAGTACTCTTTCTTCTGCTTTCCCCTCAAATAGTGCATTATCTCTGAGGCGGTGGACTTCAGGTCTAAAGAATTATTACAATATTTCTCTGTAGTTGTTATTGTGCCTTTTTTTAAAAAAAACAATATAATGACAGGCAGTGTATATAATGCTGTTTTAAGGTCATAAAGATACAGCTCAGGACCCAGCATTTTGAGTAGAAATCAGTAATAGGTACACAGCTGCTGCAGAATGCAGTTCAGGCTTTCTGGGACTCTGCCAATGAAATTGTTGGATTTGCTCCTGCCTGTGCGTCTGGATTTACTCCCCACAAAACACTACAAAATGGCTGCAGATGCAGAGGGAATCGTAGTCTTAAAGCAGGGAGGTGGTGGTGGTGCTGGAGAGAGGGAAAAGAGAACGACAAGTTCTTGCAATCACTGAAATGTGTGAAGTTGCTGATGGATTCTGATAGTATATGTTAACTTTTTTCCTTTCTACTCAGGAAAAAAAGGTCAAGCAGTATTTAAGAGTCCAAATAAGTGAGAAAACAATTAAGAGCGGGCAATTCACAGCAGATGCAGTGCATGTACTATGTAAGGATGTTTAAATCTGAGTTTTTCCTCAGCACACTACTGAAGAGATGGCAACACAAAAGGAAAACAAGAAAACACCAAAAAACTGTGTCCTAGGGAACTCATAATACACAACTTTAAAAAGAAAACAAAATTAATATAGTGTCCATTGCACAATTTCTTGCATTTGCCAGAGGAAGTGCCTATGGCCTCATTAGGCCAGGTATGTCTAAAAGTGCTTACTTTTAATAAACATACATTTGCAGGTCAAAACAAATTAATTGTCTTCTGCATGATGTAATACTGATCTTACAGATGCAGTTAATGAACTTTCAAAATCTGCACTCCCTTGTGCTTGTTTGGAAGACCAGTTTAAAATGAGCCTCAAAAGCTTGACTTAGGTCCCCTTTCCAAGGCAGTATTACTATCCATCAGGGTTAACAAGTTTCTTGCAAACTTGTAAGTCATCTTGTCTTTATCCAAGTGCTGGTGTAGTACTGTTACCAATACAGTTGTTCTTGTTTAGTTTTTAAAACAGAATTGAAAAACAAAGTGTTTCTTATTTTGTAGGACTGCAGGTCACAAGTGAAAGCTGTTCAAGTTTCAGCACTCAGGTTTGCCTGTGCCCATCATGACCTAAACCACCCTAATTATTCCATTCCTTGTCCCCTTGTGAGCAAAGGAACTACCAGTGAGAAAAAGAAATTTACAAAACACCAGCCAGAACTAACAGTAGAAGGCATTACACTGCCCGTTTCTATTATGAAGCCAAGTGAGGGCCTAAACCTCAAATCCGTTTTCTACATGAAAACAGAACAACCAAGTCACATCATTTTATCTCTACTGTTGCTACAATTCTACCCGTCCTTCTCAAGTTTGCTCCTGGCTTTACCTGAACTACCTCTCTAGTGAAAGAAATTTATCTATGAGCAGCCACAGCAGCAGAACAGAGGTGTGTGTTTGAGGCTGAACCTGATGGACAGCAGCACACAGAAAATAAGGATATAAGCACAGCTGATAAGGTCTTCTCCCACAGACTGCCTGAGTGATATTCCTCAAGAGGCATGAAGTATTAATTCATGTCTTTGCACAGGATTAGACAAGGACTGATCCTTTAAAAAACATGCAGGAAATGAGTTTGCGAATGGCTTAGATATAGGTTTCTCAAAGTGCAGGTTTTGCATTCAGACTGTATCTCCAGAGAGGCTCTCAGAAGAGGTCCCTGCTTTTCTATTGATCAGCCATTTGTTAAAGAAGAGACTGTTCCCTCCTGTGGAACTATGCCTTCACCCTTCCTTTCAGACTAATATGATTGTGTAAGCTCACTAGCAAGATACTGAACAAAATCCATTAACTATATCAGCCAGAGAAAGCAGTCTCATAAAACAGGAGAGCTCTGAATATGCAGGTATACTAACAGGAACAGTTACTAGAGTGCTTTCATTTCTGGTGCCCTTTTAGCTCTTTTAGACAGCTCTTTCCCAATCTCAGGCTTTGAGAAACACCTGTCTCAAAGCAGGCAGTGCGAATCAGACACTCAGTCTGAGCCTTGCGCTGTACACACACTACATCTGCATCTCCATGGGAGCATGATTCACATCCCTGGGTCTGAGTTGTGTCTGAACCCTCCCTTTTTGCTCCCTCTGGGGAACTGGCAGTGGTCATCAGTGACACAGTCACTGCAGTAACCGAGACCAGCAAACTACTTCCAATATCATTTCCATGCTGTTGCATCCTCCACAGAAACCCATTTATCTCTTAAATATTTGTAATCAAGACAGTCAGATTGTTCGAGAGAGGCTCCTTGCAGCCTGTTGCTTTTCAGTGGTAGATTAGTAAATTCTTCCTTGAGAAACTAGTTTGTGACTTCCTTGTACAGAACTCAGTGAATGTGAGCTTTATTGACATATACTGAGCATTTCACTACTCTCATTATGTTGAATCAATACATGCTTACAGAATTTCAAGTTGAAATAAACTCATTTGGTTGCCTCCATAAAAGTCCTATGAAAATATTCATAACCTTGTTACATATCAGCTTTACATCTGTCATCTCTTTTATTTTCCCTTTCTTTAATCATTTCATCTACTCTTCTCCCAGTCCATCTTTCTTTTGCATGCTTTATTCTTATTCTATTCCCTTTTATTCCACTTTCATTTTGATCTTATTGCCAGAGGGCAAGAACCAATAGTGGTAGTACTGAGAAAGCGTTCAGGTTTTGGAAAACAGAGGGGAATGAAGAAATCCCTCAAATACATAATGACAGACTTCATTCTTATTCTGGAATATCAGGGACCTTGATTGCTCTGTAACTGCATTAAAATTTAAAATTACAAAGAAATAAAACAGTGTCCAGCCTTTACTCATTTGTCACAACTGAAAATACCCTACCTTTCAAGCAAGGAATGTAACTATGCCCATGCTATTTTTGCAGGGCTGACAAGGAAGTTGTTAGGCGATAGAGGAAGATGATGATCATATTATTTACAGAACTGTGGTGTGTAAATACCATTTCATTTCAAAAGTATATTAAAATAAATGCTAATTGGTGATAAAACATTGATGAAAATAGTGTAAAGCTTTCATACATACTCAGTCTGTCATTCATATCATGTTGTGGGCATATGGTCATCATATTAAGTTCCGATATTCATAAATTGGCAGGCCTGGCTGGATACGCATGTAACTTAATAAGCAGCTACTGTGAATAACATTTCTAGAAAAGGAGCTATGATCCGGACGAGGGGCAATGGGCGTTGGAACATAGGAAGTTCCGTTCCAACACACGGAAAAACTTCTTTACAGTTAGGGTGACAGAGCACTGGCACAGGCTGCCCAGGGAGGTTGTGGAGTCCCCTTCTCTGGAGATTTTCAAGACCCGCCTGGATGCAGTCCTGAGTAATGTGCTCTAGGCAATCCTGCTTTGGCAGGGGAGTTGGACTAGATGATCTCTAGAGGTCCCTTCCAACTCTGAAAATTCTGTGATTCTGTGATCCAGACTTTATATACTTCACAAGAAAATGCAGCTTCTTCATATGTACATTTGGAAGGTGTTAAAATATCATGAAAAGTTATTCTTGTTCTATGGTGGCCTGACATAGCACCAAGCAAGCACAATGGGATCAATTAAGCTCTGTTGGACTGCCTAGACGTTTTCAGTTTTTGGATGCAAAGCTTGAGAACAGGTCGTAGAGACTTAGGGGATTCTTTTGTGTTCAATAGCACAGTTTTTTATGTCCTTATGTTATGGGCTTGCCAGCACCTTGTAAACTTCTTTTACTTTCATAAGAGCACAGAGGGAATGAATGTCATCTCTTATTTATTGCAAATATCTGTTTTGTCATTAGGAAGAATAAATAGCATTACACTTCATAAATTCAAATCAATCAACATCTATATTTGTTCTGATAAGAGTAATAGACACAGAAAAAATGTTATCTCAGCAATCATTTCTTAAATACAGTTCCAGCACTGCACATGAACCCAGGCACAGAAAGTAAGTCTATACAGCACAGTACAGAAGAACAGGGGATT
Source organism: Anarhynchus alexandrinus (assembly GCA_008711295.1). NCBI lineage: Eukaryota > Metazoa > Chordata > Aves > Charadriiformes > Charadriidae > Anarhynchus > Anarhynchus alexandrinus. Next base: position 1,053,583 of record VUYV01000177.1, on the reverse strand, counting down.
ATTAGCCCCAGTGGAATACCTTGCTGATGTAGTAATTTTACTTCCATTACACAGGCTATCCCTTTTCCAAAGTATGTGACTAGCACTGCACAAAATGAAGCAGTCAAAATATAGAACTGGACCAAAACTTCCTAACATTTAAATATGGGACCTGATTTATTTTTATTTTGGTTTGTCCTTTTTGAAAAGATACGTATGAAATTTTTTTCTGAATGTCATAAATACATCACATGTACATGCTATACAGGTTAGCATCATATTGTTTTAAACTGAGAATTACAGTGAATGTTAACTGGCTCCAAAATACTCAAGTTGAGGATTTAATGTAGTCATGTCACCAAATGAAAGTTGGGCGCTAATTGAACTTTAATCCTAGGCTGAACCAGAAGCTACTCAATAGAGCAGTAATCTTGTTAAGCACAAATCCAATTCCTCTTATGTCGATAGGAATTTCATTTCCCCTAATAATTGATAGATAACTGTTTAGCAGTTTCTATGTACTTATTCAATCTTATTTTTAGATAGTTTCACTGAAATCATGTAAGCTTAATACCTAGTTTTGCTCCCTTTAATTCTGACTTCTGTGATCCACTGTTAACTTTTTATCTCATTGAAACACCCTGAAACTTCATGTTGCCCATTGGGGGGCGGGGGGGATGCTATTAGATGTATTTAGAATTTAATTCTCAAAGCTATGTCCAATGGCATTAGCCATGTATTCCTAACAGAAAAAAAAGTAGTGCACTGACACTAATGGAATACATTAAATCCCTGAACATTATGAAACATACCACTGAATAAAAATGCAAATAGAGCAGGTAATGCTCTGCTTGCCAGTATCCTCAAGTATCCTCATTCTTGTGGTTATGAGGTAGTGATCCAGAAAGGTTTGAAGTAAACCTAGTAACACGGAGAAGCAAATATTTTTTGTTTGGTTTCTGTTCCAAACTTGGTGTTACTTATTTGAGTAGCAGAGTTGCTGAAACTGAATAAAAATTAAGAACTATAGAAATGCTGAAGACATTTTCATGAATACAAAATTACTTTATTAATAATATCTGCTATTCTAAAAACAGCAGAGCTAAAGAATTCTCACTAGGTTGTGTATGCATGCTGTTCCATAGTGACGAAACATTTTAGCTCTCACTTAAAGGAACTGATATGATTTTTACTTTCTTGGTTCCTGGAAAAAACAGAAGTTGGTAGATGGCAATAAGATAATTTTTCCTCATGCTATTTTTTCATTAATTATAGGAAGAAAAATGCCTCAGTTCAGTGTATTTCCACTCAACTTGTACTTGTGCTCAAGTGAAATTCCTTTGTTGCAGAAGTATCATCTTGGTACAACACACATCTAAGAATATCAAATTTGAGAGTAAGACACTTGAGTCGAGTATTCCTGTTCATTTTCAATACCACAACTCAAATTCACAAGGTCAAATAGATCACTAATTAAAGACCAGATCTCCCCACAGCAGTCTGTTAAAATCTGAGCTTCTGATTTGTTTGAAGCACCTTCAGCCTAAAACTAAATTGCATGCATTTTCAGACTTCTCTTTTCCCTCGTACATTCCCAAAGCCTAATTTTATCTTGCAAGTACAACTCTTTGTATACTTCTCAGTTCTCACCTTCTTTAGGAAACTTATTCACTCATGAGGATTACAAGCAAAAGTGCATTTTGAAGTGAGTTATATTTTGCCAAGTAACAAAAACTGTATAGAAAAAAGAACTGTTGGGCACTAGCTTGCTATACAAACTATTGGAAGCACTAAGTTCACCAGTTATTGTTTTTTACACACACACACATACCCAAGTGGCTTTGTGTTATATAAAGGAAAAATGGCATCTGTATAGAACAAGGAACATCTCCAACATCATTCCCAGCTGATCCTGACCTTAGCTTATCACCTGTATAAGTTTCTTGGGCATTTCCTATGGGAAGTCCCCATCCATTCCATTTGCTCAAGTTTGACTGCCTTCAACAGCCAGCTTACACTTGATATGTCCACAAACCAAATATTGTTTAAATTAAGCTTCTAAAATTTAGAAATATTAATATTTTTCTTTTTTTCCCCTTTTTGATGATTCACCGAGCTCCAATTGCCCATAACATGAATCATTCTGAGGACTGGGTCATATTTTCCAAATACCAAAGCAAAATAAAATAGTAGTTAGACTACTCCTAACTACTACTTATCATCACTTTTCATTTGGACCCTCTTATGTATAAAGGATGATAACATTATAGGTGCACAATAGAAGCAGTGACTTTAGTGGGTAATCCATAGTAACAGAATTTGATTTAGCATGACTAAGGGGAGCTATAATTAAGACTGCTGCTGAACCTAAATTATCCTTAAAATATAATACCTAGATAAAGCCTGTGCCCAGGGAATTTGTGCACACTACAGGGATACCTGTGCAATCTGTGCACGATACAGCAAGAGCCATCACACTGCAAGAGAGCTGAGGCGGCAGGACAGTAATCTAGCTTGTGGATGGGACAGCATCAGCCCCAAACAAGAGCAGATTTCATAAGCAAAACTTCACCACACACTGCAGTTCAGTTCAAACTTTTGTGATTCTGTAGGCACATGGTAAGTTTCACTCCTCTGGAGAATACAAAGCACGTGCAATCTCTCCGTTAAAGACTTCTGAACAACAAGTGACCTGCATGCTTTTTGTTTCTTTACTTCAATTGTCTTAACTTGTAATCTTAATTTATTTTGAGCATTTTTTTAGTGTACTGTCTTGCTATGATGATATGGGATATTAAACAGTACGTGGTATGAATGAAATATTAATGAAATACTCTAATTTACATTGTAATGGCTCTGTTGCAGCTTTGCAAACATCACGGTATTATTGAAGGGACATAGGACACCAGAACTGAGAACGTCAGACATTCAACTACGACAGTCACTTCAGTGGCACTGTAAAAATCTCCACAGTTCTCCTGTATGGTAGTTCTTCAGTTCATGTTGCTTGCAACAGTCATTTTACACCCCCCCTCTGCTATTGCATTTAGTAGTCAAGTCTCATAAAGCTAAATAAGTGAGGCTATTCTGCAAAACACCAGAATTAAAAGATAGTGTTGTATTTATGAGAAAAAAAAAACATGGTGGAATTGCTTTCTTTCTCGCCCATAACTTTATGCTATTTCTTCCCAAATCTGTAATGTTTCAGTGACAATCAAAAAACCAAGAGTATAGGTTCCAACCTCCAGGAGATTTTTTGTACTGGTACATTGACATATTTCATTTAATATAGTATATGCCACATGATAAAGCAATGAGGCAATTTTCAGAGGCATTAAACTAGTTTACAGTACAAATTAATTTTGAGGCCAGGTATTGTACTCATCCTCTTGTTTTGTAAATCCTTGAAACCAAAACGTCTTGCTTCCTTTTATACAATCATTTGCAGAGGAAGAATTTTCAGCCTGAACAAAGTGAACAAGATGTGATGATCTGAGTGTTGTCTTTTGAATTCACAGCAGTATATTCATAAAGGACTTAAATGAGTCTATATCAGGTTTTCTTTCCTGATTGGTTGTGGGGTTATCTTCGAGGTATGCTATTAAGATAGACTTCAATATACCCTTACAGTATGGGCAGGAAAAGAGGAAAAAAAAAATTTTAATGTATATGAAATAGCAAATTGCCTCAGAACACAAGAAGATTAAAAGAACATTCAGAAGAGTCTGATGAAAACCCTCATTAACTAATTTATGAGTAAACCTTTCTGGGATACTTCTCCCTGCCCCAAAGCATACATAAGTTAATAAATTACATGATATAATAATATTTGAGAAGAAAACTCATCCATTGCAAATTAGAATTACTTCACCTTCTAACACACAGAGCACTATGTCTCTGCTATAACAGAGATCAGTTGCTAGATGATGTTGAACGATGCACATAGTATCAGACCCAGATTGACAGTCAATAGAAGCATAAAAGAGTTCTCGTAATATTGAAGGAAGTATATAAATGTGATTTCTTAAAAAAATTAAATTGAAACAGATAGGAAAAAAATAGAAAAAGAACTCCTGTTTACTGTAGATATACACACTTCGTTTCATTTTTCAATTTACTTTCACTTAATATAATAAGCCTATTTTGTTTGCCAGGAAGATTCTTTGTCATATTTTCATTTGATTTTGATAGACACGTACACAATTAGAGTTACGGGCATGTTAATTAATTTAGTGATTGAACACTATGACTGAACAGTATTCATTAAGTGGGAGAATAAAATTCAATCATGACTAAACATGTTTATACAAGACAACTTTGTTTCAAAAGCATGGGGTTATTTTAATAAGAAATTGATTTGGATGTATAAGTGTGCCATTATTCAAATAATTTTAAAAGAAACACAGCTCAAAGAAAAATGCCATTTTCTACACCAGCAGAGCATGTAATAGTTTGTCAGTACAAGCAAAGTTTAACTTATGTAAAAGTTCACTGGAGCTCCTTGCAAGCTTTATAGTAGAAGGAATGGATCATATTTCAGCACGACACAACATATTGACATGTTGTCTCCTTGTAGCTACCCATTTTTTACTATTACTTCAGAGGAATAAAAGTTACTTTTTCTTTCCGTGGGTTATTCCTTACTTTTAGAGGCCTGTGTTCACTGTAAATACTGCACTGTATTCACCTGACCATTTAAAACAGCTCCTCCTGCACTTTGATATGGAGTTTACAACACACAGCTGTGACGGATGCACTCAACCCCTTAACCAAACTAGCACTAGTGTGATAAAGGCTCCAAAGGAGGTAAAGTCCTGTGCCATAGTCGGGCCAAGAATTCCTCTAGTTTCAACCTGTTCTCTAAAAACCCACAAAGGAGCACAGTGATAGTAAGCATCGATGCATATGAGCTTAGAACATTGATCATGCAATTAACCATGAATAGCAGGTGGCTTTTCCAAGACTCATTTATCAAAGAACAAAGAAAGTTGTGGCTACAAGGAATCTCACGCATACCTTTTCCATCGCATGCAATTTGAATATGAGCCAACCACTTTACCACGTAAATATGACAGCCTAAGTGAGCCGCCTTTGAGCTCTCCCTGCCAGGCAGTGTGGCTGCATGGTGATGATCTCCCCTTGAGCTGGGACACCTCTCAATGTTGCTCCTTGAGGCAGAGAGGCCTTTTACCAGCAGCAGATCTTTGGTAAGCAACCAATATCGTGAATAACCCTGTAGTATAATAACTTGGATTTTGCCTTGGTAACTTTGATTGCATGCTAAATTGATGCTGATGAAATATTACACGAACTTTGCATGTATAATCCTTTAGACATAAACCATTGACGAAGTCTGGGACTAAGTCTGGATCCAGCCGCACCTAGACTCCTCTCTGAGAAGAAGAAAACAAGGCGGATTTGTTCTGAACCTTGTGACTCAACAGGAGGGCCCCCCTTACGCTTTGCATCCCTGGTCTCTCTGTGAAACATTCTTACTTGAGTGTAATTCAATTTTCCTTTGTATGTTTTTCCATGCAGTAATTAATAGAGTGAACCTTGACATCGAACTTTGTTAAGTGGTACTTTTACATCACAGTAAAACCACTTTGCTAACACCTTTGACAGTGGTTCTTTAAGCATTCTAAATCACCCACTTGCGACAAATTGACATAGAAGGCAGGATCCTAAATCAGGGTTCGCGACAAAGTGGCATAGCTGGCAGGATCCTAAATCAGGATTCACCACAACAGCTATTTCAAACAGTATCTTTAGAATTCACTTACCTTGTAAGAGTTCTGGTACATTTTCATTTCATTAATATAGGAGGGAGAAATACATTGAATTGTGACTTATTTTATATCCCTGACACAGTGGATATCCTGTAATACTTAAATGACCATTGGTGACTAAAAGCACATTTGAAGTAAATCCTGTACTGATATCCCGATGCCTACTGTCCCATCAACATTTGTGTCAGTCAAAATCCTTGGCATGACCCATCTGAGAGCTAACAGCACATACATTTCCTAATGTTAACCAGTATAAAACTAACTTCTGGGCTTCAATGAATAATGAGAAGCTTTATGGACCAACTGCGTCTCTGATTAATATTTAAATGAACTAGCTCTTCTAACAGGCAATACACCATGCCTTCTTCTTCATCGGAATGCTACTTGGAAATACATTCTTTGCAGTTCATCTTATCCCTGAAAATATGCCAGGAATAGAATAATAGTACAGAGCATGGTATGTAGCATCACACACACATTTCAACATAAAATTAAATATATTACATATTACAAGTCCATTTCTGTAAAGCCTTATATTTGGACCAACAGTTTCAGAGTTATTCTACAATTTAATCTCTTTCCATACCTGTCATTGAAGAGCTGTTTTTTCTTCTGGGCTTATACAGAAATTGTGGACTTCCTCTAGGGCCTTGATCTTTCGCGAGGCTGTTCCACCCATTTGGGTTCCTTCAGAAGAATAAGCTGGAAAAGGTATTCAAGAAGAAGAATATTATTTACAACTGGCATTTTCAGACATATTAGCAATGCCTGTCCCTCTAGAATGAGATTCCTACTTTAGCTGTCTAAAAGTTAAGATCTACTCAAAGACATTAATCTTGGCTACCTCTGCATTCGGTAGGTATCCACTTCTGCAGGATGACCAATCTAGAAGACATGTACCCACAGATGTTGATATAACCCAAGTGTCCCTCACCACCAAGTACAGACAACTAGCTTAATTTTCAAAAAATTTAGTATTTTAATCTAAATTAGGTGAAGCAGATCCCATTGGTAACAGCAGCCAGGAAATACTTCAGTTTCTATCATTTTCAGTAAATTGTTGTTTTATGCATGTAATTGTCAAATGAAACGCGTTCATTTAAATCATCATGAAATTTGCCTACAGTTAATATAAAGCTTGTTGAAGCTGCTTAAAGTTGCACCTATTCTTTCATAATTAGTATGGGCTACGAGCACAAACACAGTTACCATAGCTCAGTGAACACGTGGCAGTATTTTAGACAACAGTAGCCCCAATTACCCTCAGGAACCTCACTGACACCTGAAACTGCACATTCAAAGCTGGGTAGAGTTCAAGTGCCTTCTACAAAGGACCCAGGAAAAGCTATTTATGTCCTGGTTGGTGAGACATTTCATACCTCGATCCTTTCTCTAAGTGTACTTCTTATTAGTAGTCCATCATGTTACTATGGCACTAACCAATACGCTTTCAAATTTCATTATGACAGTTACACTTCCCACAGTGTCCCTTGAAGCTGTTCCCTTGGGAGCTATAAAGCGTAATGGAGCTGAGCATGCGCCGTGTGTCAGTAACGCAGCAAGCCACGTGCTGCTGCCAGAACCTTGGGCACTAAGAGCACTGAATATTTTCATTAAAAAATATGTGATCTGGGAGAGACTGATAAAGTGCTTTCTAATAGAAAGTACCACAGTTAGAACAACACAAGAAACAAGAAAAAAAAAAAGGAAGTATGATGGTGTTAATAAGACACTGCAAGAAATAAACAGAAAAAAAAAAGACATATGCTAAAACTTAATGCACATATACCATGCTTAAAGGAAAAATTTGGGTAGATGAAGAAGGTAAAAATGGCAAATTAATTACAACAGGTTATGTCTGCTCCACCCAGCTGGTCGAGCATTAAAATATACACCACTAGGCAGCCTATAGAAGCCACCAACTTTTTTATTCTATCTCCAGCATAGTGCTTTTACTGAATTAACAACCATCATTCATTTCTACAGTTTAGCATAGTACTGAATGAGGGCTGAGTGACTTATATGCAATGGTTTCCTCTTTTCATGTGCCCCAACGTATCACATTCTGAATTTATAAACGATAAGTTTTAAGCACCTACTATGCATACAAGTTTTTTTTGTAATACACAACTGAATTTAAATCATGGCAGTAATTTATTGACTAGATAATGAAGTTATTAGTCATGCACAAAATATATATTACCCAACAGTTTCCTAATTGATACCACTGATTTATAAATAACTTAGATGATTTATAAAGTATAAAATTGAGTCAGTAACAGAACATTCTGGAAAGCAAGTAAGAGAATTCCTATGCAGGCACCTTACTTTTATTTCTCACATTATTCCAGCTATTGGAGTAAGAAAATACTGTAATTTCTCACATATTATTGCAACAACGAACCTTGAAAATGAACACCAACACTGCAAGCAACTGATGTATGTCTGTACAATTATCAGTGCTACCTCACCAAATAGAAAACTAAACTCATCCTCTCTCAGTTGTTCCTAGACCATCAAAGCTGCTGCCACTTTTCTTGCACTCACCATGGTCACCATTTTTCTGAAGAAATTTATGTTCTAAACAAAACACCTAATTTGTGATATTCCCAGAAGCAAATACTTTGTTATATTTTGTTGAGTTGTTCCCTACCTCCTTTGTTTCTAAGCAGCTCCCTGTAGAGTGCCTTCCCTCTGACCTTCTCCTGGGTGTGGAGCTCCCTGCCTCCACCCAGCACCACAGGTGTGCCTGATGCCCCAGGTGTCCCTCGGTGGGCAGCCCTGATTGCCGTGCCTGCCCCAGGTGCCCCTCGGTGGGCAGCCCTGATTGCCGTGCCTGCCCCAGGTGTCCCTCAGTGGGCAGCCCTGATTGCCGTGCCTGATGCCCCAGGTGCCCCTCGGTGGGCAGCCCTGATTGCTGTGCCTGCCCCAGGTGGGGAAGGAAAAGTTTTCCGCACAGGGCTCAGCTCAAGGACAGCAAAGAAATTTTGCAATGCAGTCTCGCAGCAGTTTGAAGCAAAATATTTGGACGGTTAAACAAAACATTTTGTTTCATTTCTCTCAACCACAACAATAAAAAACCCCCACAAACTAAAAGCAATTGAGCAAATTAAAAACTTAAATTTTAAAAGCACACAGACAGAAGGGTTTCTAACACTGTTGGAACTGATATGGGGCTTTTAACACCTAGAAATAAGTGAAAACTGCAAAACAAAGATGATGAATACTCATTCAGAGTTTGCAGTAAAGCTCTACATTTTTGCTAACCAGGAGAAAAAAAAAAGTACTTCACCCATCCCTCTGTTTCTGCCTTCTGAAGAAGAAGGTAAAGTTGCTCATTAACACTATATTTACAAGGGAGGTACTCACTGGAGGCAGTGGTATGGCTTTAATTGCTGAAAGCTGATCATCAGTAACTTTGTTGTGTGCTCATGCCAAATCCTGAAGGTAAATTTTGTGCCATGCTATCTTGGATGGACACAATGCATCAGTCTTACTGCAAATACTCTACAATGCACACAGTACCAGTGCAAACAGGCCCAGATGCATTAAAGCTGATAGGGTTCTGCAAAAATTTCACAAGCAGAGAATCCCTTTTGCTACAGTTTTTTTTATAAGCAGCTGCTGTAAGTAACTGAGATACAAGGGTGCACAATACGGTATGTTCAATTGCACATAATTATTTGAAAATTGGGATACGGTTCTTATTTTTTTTCTTCTGTTCTGATCATAGTTAATTTATTTCTGTTTTTACCTCCAGGAAAGCAACCTGGTTAGAAACATGGTTTTTAATCTTTCCCAATAATTTTATCCTTTTACTATCCTAATTCTTTTCACCCTTGGTTTTATTGTTATAGTTTTCTGACCATATCAAACCAGCTATAAGAATGCCTCAAGTTATTTGAATTTTATACTGGTACCATCAAACACATAAAGGCATTCTGGGAAATGTTCCTGAAGCTCCTCTTTTTTTAAGTTCTAAACCTTTTTGTCATCTTGAAGAATTCATTACTTGCCCTGAAAGATATAAACCAATTACCTGCAGGGCTGGACATTGTGACTCAAACAGGATCCGTGTCAAGGACAAAGTGAAAGAGGTCAGCAATAGGCAGGTTGCCTAGTTGCACTCACATTTTTAAAAAAGAGAGAGACATTTATATGCTTAAGCACCTTTTGCAAGGGTACTTGACTTCTATGTACACATTAGCAAAGTCTCCAAAGACTTTTAAATATTCATGAGGAAACTACAGAAGTAATGCTTAATTGAAAGAAGAAAAGTTGAAACAAGAAATAAAAAGTCGACTTGAAAGGATTATAATACACAGAATCTGCTTTTAAATATGGACTTTAAAACATAAGATGTGATTTTAAATTATTGTATGGATTGTATTTATGATCCGGACACTAGTCTCTGATTATGGAATAAGATAAGCAGAGTACAGACTTTGGAAAAAACCCTTATGTAATTGTCATGTCAGTTCCTAGTTAGACACTAAATGTCTAACCCATGAAAACAAATGTGCATTATAAAAGGAACAGACTAATGAAGGAAGAAGCACTTTTCTTTAGAGAGTCATGATTTCACTTGTTCAAAACAATGTCTGTCTGGGATCTTTTACGTGCTGCTAGTTGCTAACTCTTTGTCAAGACACTAAATCTAAGCAAGGTCAAAAAGGTTTGCTTAGCAAGTACAAGAGAATAAGGGTGCTTGAGGTAGGTCAGTCCTCAGTTAGACTGCTCTAACTCTGTAAGAAAAATGATAACAAACCTGAGCTAGGAAGAAACCTGGCTTTTAAAATCTAAGGCCAGGGAAGACCATCTCAGACTGGAATACTGATAACTAAATGCTAGCTGGGGTAAAAATTAAACCCTAGGTTCTGACATGATCTTCACAGTTCCATTTATTTCAAGGATGAAAAATGACATTACAGAAATTAGTATTAACATAAATTTATTTTCAAAGAAGCATAAGGCACCTGACACCCAGTGTAATTCAATGAAAGGAGGAGGGCATTTAATTCCTTTAACATCTCTTGAAAAATCTTATCTACACAGTGAGAGTGCAGTTTGCAGATTGGGAATTGTGCCAGGGCTGAGCAACACAGACTAGTTCAAAAAGGACCACCAATCTCTCTCTAAAGGTTGGAGGTTGCATTAAATCAAAACTAGAGGCACTCGTTCTGTCAGTTGTGTTTCAAGGAGTGCATAACTCAAAAGCAATCTAAAAGTAGTCAGTAATCCATTATTTCTAGGAGAAAATAAGCAGTCATAAGCAACAGATTACCTTTTCAAAGTGACTTTAACAACATTCTTCGGGCTGAAGAAGACATCTAGCTTTTAAAAAGCAGTCTTAAAGAGATACCTGAGGTATTAGTATTGCAGTCTTAAAGCTTTAGAAATTTTGCTTTACAAGTGTTATGGCTGGATAAGCAACCAGAATCCTGTCCTCATTGTTCAAGGTATAACAGTGAGAGGAAGGGAAAGGTGAGGAATCATTTCCTTAATTAATTTGTATAAGACATTCATGGACCTCTTTTACACAAGAGTCCTCACAACAAACCAGGATTATTTATAGCAGTTGGGGAGTAAGGAATTGTAAGCAGTTGCATGAAAACCATCCATTTACTTCTTAATAATGAGAGAAAGCAGAAAGCTTGATACAAAAGAAACTACTAAAATGGAAACAGATTAATTATTTATCCCTGGTTCAAGTAACAGAACTCTAAAATGAGAAATTTTGGAATGTGGAAGAATGATCACAAAGAACGTGCATTAAATTTGATTCCTGATCAACAATCCCCTTTTAATATAACATCTACCCACTTTTAGAGCCTTTATGCCACTGAGCACTTGCAAACATGTCCAGCAATGTGAACTGAAGACTTTGTATAATTAAACGATCCCATTTTCAATTGTGTTGCGCAACATGCAATGAAAGAAGAAAACAAGCCTTTTAAAAGTATATGACACTTAATCTAAAAGATCTTATCTCTAGTGATTGTAATCAACTGAAATACATCCATGATAATCAAACATAGGTCAGGTGTCAGGTATATACTTATACAACTGTATATACTTAAATCCATTTTTGAGAATCTAAACATATGGTTCTTGTTAAGCAAGAAATTGAAGCACATGGGTAGTTCCTACTGGCTTGGAAGAGAATTGAAGTCAACAGCATTCACACTGCGGCTTTCACATGCTTTACCTTAATGAAACAAGTGGAAAAGACCGTGAATCCCTCTGAAAGTCAGACTATTCATTTTGCTATCTGAGTATGGATGTAGAACTTTGACAATAGGCTCTCATATTAAAGAAGCATTGGTGTAATAATCATAGTACTGGATAAAGAATGTATTTTACAGTTTAATAACTCCTTCAGAATATGTCACCTGCATGTCAACCACTACAGTTTTCACCACAATGTAACACTTCTTAGGATTTCTGATACCACTGATCACACACAGTTCTAAAAATTCAAGATTGACTGGCATACAATAAAGTAACTTGGTATTCTGGTACAAATAAAAGTGATTTGTCACCTTGCCTTCATTTAAAGAAAATTAAAATAAACCACTTGTCATCTTTCATCAAACTCTCTTGCTTCTGTCACTAACAAATTCAAGTCCCATTTTTCCCCATTCACTAATCTTTTCTAATCAAATTGAAAACAAGACCTTCAATCAGTCAGGGAGAGATATTTCCAGATGTGCTGGATTCCTGCATCAAATGCAACAATGAAATTCTGCTAAAGTACAGGAAGAAAAACATAAAACTATGTTGACTGTAATAATATCTGGTTTGGCTAGAAGTAAAAACTATGAAGATGACTACTTGTGTAATTTTAAGGGAAACTAAGAGGAAATTAGGAACCCAAACAAAAACAGGGGGAACAAATTCTGAGAGCTATATCAGCAAAATCAAGGGAATCCTGTTATTCTGGCACAAATGAATATTAATTCTGGATTCTATTGGAACCGATTATCAAGTGACTTAACCCAAACACTTTTGAATTATTCAGTTCCTCTCCCCCTTCAAAAGCCCAAAAAACTATAAATAAGGGACAAAGCAAATGGCAATTCCTGTATGATGAGCTCTGCAGTGCCTGAACTAAACATTTAAAAGCTAATTAGTGCAGCTACCAATAATGGTACAGCTACTGCAGGACCAGTTTGAGAAAAGGCTATCAAACTCATCAAGTCTCAGTAAGTGTTTGACAACTTCGTATGTATTCGGAGGTCCTTGTTGATATGAATTTAATAACATGTGATAGCATCAATAGTTCTGTATAAAAACCATTCTACTATTGAACATTTCAAAATTTGTCCCTCAAGTCTCCGGAATGATTTTATGTTTCAGAGACAGAAAAATCTTCAAGCACTGTTTTCACTAAGTGTGTATTTGCCTGCACATGTGACTGACTGACCTGTTTGACAAATCAGTCTGCACTTAGAGGTGTCAAACTGCAGACAACAGCAGAAGGCATTGTGGTCCTGTTAACAGCTGCCAACTTCAGAGTTTATAATTGGTTACCATCATATATTTTTTTAAAAAGCTACAGGTCAGTAATTTTACTTTGTGAATTTTTAGGAGATGATTGAGCATGCAAGAGGTGGGGTAGGCTATACAGCCACAGAAGGAGGTAACAGAAACCAAAACAAAGATATACAGAGAAACTAAGCAAAACAGAATGATACAGACAGTGAAATACAAAATAAAAACATAATGAATAAGTGATCAAAACTTTAGTCACTTGAGATTGGAACTATGGGGATGAAAGTGAATAATCTTCAAGAAGAAAAAAGTGATTATCATAAAATATTGCTATGTCTAGCAAAGATAACTGAAGCTACAAAGTTTAACTTTAAATAAGAATAAATTGAAAATTAAAAGAAATACCCTAAACCAAAGAGATACAGAGCAAATGGAACAGAAAAAGAAATTGCACAAGGAACTGTGCTAATGAAGAAAGTAATCATGATAAATGGCAAGGCAAAAAGACAGAAAACTCCCTGAGTAAATGGGTCAAGGGAGCAAGCTGTTCAGTTATAAGGAAAGCCAAAAGTAATCTTGCAAAAGTTTAAAAAAAAACTAAGGAGAAGGTACAAGTGGATAAGCTGTTCTATAGAGCATTTTCCATGCTGTTCTATAGAGCATTTTCCATACCTCTTCTTCATTGTTAATTTAGTCAGAGACAGAAAAAAAAAAGTGAATTGCATTACATCGTGTTTGGAATGTGATATGATTAGACAGTGTGAAACCACAAGATGAAGCCATTAAAAACACATAAATCAAGGAAAAATACATATTGCATTTGACAATCAGAGCCTGTGGAGTCAAACTCTGGGCATATGACCATGGTGTAACCTTTTGTGATCTTCATCCTTTTGATACCTGAAGCCAAGGTCTTCCCAGCACTTCTGCGGTACTCATCCTTCTCATATACAAGCTGCAAAATGCATTTCAAACAAAAAGCATCTGGTTGGTAACACAGACCATAATGCTACAAACAGCTGTGATTGCACTCGTGAATTTGAGGAGCTAGAGGAGACCAAAGCAAGATAAGCTTATTGCAAGAAACTAAGATGATTTGGCAAAGAGCTACGCATACGTGGGTACAATGCCAGCTGAAGTTAGTCTTCAAATACAGATAACCAAAGAGTATGCTGATTTTTTTTTAAATGAAATTTTTTTATAAGGTTACTTTCAAAGATCAAAATCTTTTTCCTTTAGTTCTTTATTTAAATTTAGACTATAGTGCCATCAGAAAATAAGTTTAAAGATTGGGTAGCAAAAATAAAGAATTTTTCATTCTCTGACATCCTGAAGTAACACACTACCTGTTTCATCGCTGCCATTTGGCATCTGGCCCTTTCATTTTCTACTGTAATCATTCAGAATAGTTTTGTTCTCTTTCAGATGTTTAACTTACATTTTTGTCATCTTGACAGACTCAACAGTCTTTAATTTCCCCCTTTGAAGAAGAAATATTAACAGAAAAGTAGTTCTGTAGTTAGCAAAACTAAGAAGTCTGCTTTCTTAAACATAAAACACTAAATGGAGAAAGTGGGCTATGCGTAGTGGCCAGTAACTCATGATTGGATGAAAAGTATTGGAAACAAAGTAAACTTTACTTAGCTAAATTAGCTCTTTCTGCTGCCAAAGCTCATCAAAATAAAAATGTTTAAAAAGACTATGATTTTAAGAGGTGGAGATTGTATTGTGTTTGGTAAGTATCAAAAGAGATAGCTAACAATTTCGAAGCTCATTTGTATATCAGCTTCCACATTTTCCTCCAAACTTGGACACCAAAAAAAAAGAAAAAACCTTTTTTTGTTTGGTTTCCACTTGCTTAATAATTTTATCGTGTGCTCCTTAGCTTTAGAATAACTAAGAACTCACTCTCTATTTACCTGCTCCAAACCTTCATAGTTTTACAGAACTCTGTCATATCATGACCAATACAAAAGCTTATCTGTATGAATCTCCTGATCCTCTGTCATACAGATAAGCCACACCAACCTTTTTACAAAGAGAAGCAGCTTATCTAATCTACATAAGCCCTGCTAATATACAATCACATTAGAATCACTTTTCTATGTTTCTTATCACTCACTAAATTTCAAAATTGACCCTGCTCTTAGAGCGGTTGGACCAAATGACCTTAAGATGTCCCTTCCAGCTTAAATTATTCTATTAACATTTTGCTCCCAATTCTGAGTGTCAAGATAAATTAGCAATAGAATATCCAAGACCTCTTTTTGAAAATCTTATCACTATCAATGTCCAGTTGTGATTCTCTTTTCCTAATAAAGCATGAGCTCACACTGAAGTATTTCCAACATTTAAAGCATGAATTCATGTTGAGGTATGAATGCATAGTATTGTTTTTGCAGAATTTTTTGATGTTGTAAGGATATATATCCATGCTATCGCTTTCCCTGCACTTACAGAACTGATTGTCTATTACTTCTGTCTACCCAACTGCATTTATGGTATCTGTAAAACATAACTATCTTTGTGACTTCGACCCCTTCTCTGAGTGAAATTTGCCATTGGGTTGAAAACCTCTTGAAGGGGACAGAGATGAACCATTCTGTCCAGAGATGAACCATTCCTGACAGAATAAGAAAAGTAATATGTTAGCCAGCACTAAAAACAAGGAAGATATTCTCACTGGGACTAGAGACACATTCAAAGGATCAGGTTTGTGAGAGGAATATGAAATCATACAGCATTGTGTATTTGGTCTCTCTGAGTGTTTAGATAAATTGTTGTGATACGTATCCTATTTTTTGTTTGAAACAATTCTGGAAAGCAAATTTGAGTAGTCCTTAAAGATTATGGAGGTAGTCGATATTCCATTTAAGTTTTTTCTTCAGGTTTGTCCAGAACATGAAGAGATATAGGAAACCTATTCTATTTATAGAAAACAGCATTATCCCCTAGTTTAGTGAATATGAAACAACTAAGAAGAAAGAATTTGGTAGTCCTTAAATATGAATATGTATTAAATGGTATAATATAACTCCTTAATTAAGCAAAGCCTAAGTTAAATACAGAATTCGTTTTGATGAAGTTTTTTGTAAGTCGCATTTGAATACTGTGAATAACAGAGAGAGTGAAGATGGTATAAACAGCTTGCAGGACACTGCTGTGTGTTTTCCTAGTTTCTTCCTGTGCTGTTCTATTTCATATTAACATTTATGACACGCTGCATCGTTTCTTCTTAGAATTGAGCTGTCAGTGCCAGCTATCATTAAGAGTATCTTAGAGTTCCTAGAGGCCAAGTCCGGCTCTGCTATGACTGCGTTTGACACAATTACACCAGTGTTACACACTCTGGAGGAGCAAACAAGGCATTACTTAAGGAGGCAGGGCAGCAGACCTGTTAGCCCTTTCCTCATTAAATCCATGCCTCACACAGGTAGGTCAGGAGACTCATCTAAACTCCTTATATCTGGCTGATGGGGATTTTATTGTGTCTCTGTTGGCCTGTAAAATTCCTGTTTTCCATATCTGAGAAGAAATACTTGAATGTCTAAGAGATTACTGGATTTTTATTTGATAAAAAGAAATAAATTGACTTTTCAGAAATCTAGAGAATGAAAAATTATTGAAACTTTTATTTTCGTTTCTTCCTGAGATATGAAATAAATTTCCAGGTTTGGGCTTTTCAATTAAGCTAATGAGCATCACTATCAAGCTAAGCAACACTCTGCTAATTATATTGGGCACTGAAGGATGATGGAAGAACCATCCTTCATGGAGATTTTGCAGTCTCAAGAATTTACCTCTTCTTTTCCACCTGTGAAGTCAAGCAAATATTCCCATGGCAAAACAATATGAGGAAAAGGTTCCATAAACGTGTAGCCACTTCATGGCCATTCAGCAGGCTATTGCTGAAAAAAACCAGCCTCATATTAGCAAGCCAGATGTCCACAGATCAAGCAGGAAGAGGCTGTGTAGAACCAACATTTCATGGCCTTCGCAAAGCTCAGTTGTGCAGAAGGAAATCAAAGTGGTTTTCTGTTGAGATAAAGAACTATGATATACTCCCAAGATTAGCTACATTTGGTCTAAGCAGTTTAGGAATGTTTATGACCTTCCACAGTATGGGGGATATTGCACATTTCATGACAAACACATCACTTTATAGGAACAAATCAATACACAAATGCAATAGCAATAAAAATGATAAACCCATTCCAGATAGTCAATTTGATATATAACTAATGAAAAACAGTTCCAAGCAACATAAAAACTAGTGAAATTACACTGGATTGGCCCTGCTATAATTGAGATGACAATACAGCCTGCTTTGCATTAAAGATAGTTCTAAAGCTGGAAGCATAAGATAAATGCAGATCTTATACTGAACCTATCACATCAAGTCAGAACTGCAGATCAGTGGAAAACATGGAAGCAAAGCTGAGAACAAAACATGACCGAGGGTGAAAAGCTATGGACAAAGCATGCAATTATAGCACTTCAAGGTCCAACAAGGTGTCTTTTGTAAGTCAGTGAAAAGTCCTAAAATCAAAAAAGCTTGAACCAGAAGTCATTATGAAAGGTTTCAGAACAGCAGTAACATACTTCAGCTTTTCAAGCAAGTAATAACTACAGCAGTGGCATTTTGCATTAATTGAAATATTTTCACTGATGTTCTGGCAGATCAGATAAGAAGAAACTGCATTATTCAAGTGCAGAAGTAATAAAACTATAAATCTCAATATATCTTAAAGGCACAGAGGCAATCCCTCAGCAATTAAGAAAAAGGTTTAAAGGGCTTTCGGTTACATAAATAAAGTTATTGCATATTTTATTAGGAAGATGGAAGAGATTTGTCAGAAACAATTTCAGAAGGGACGTACAAGAGGTGGGAACAGGGCCACAAATTGAAATGGCTACTATATTAAAAAAAGATTAAATTCTTAAACTTCATTTGGTGGAATTAGGTTTGGAATCTGAATCTTTTGCTCATTAGACAACAAAGAGCACAAAACTCTAAACCAATATTTTTTATTACATAGAGAAGAAAAGAAATTACAGAAGAGGAAATAACTCACAGTTAACTATTTCATTGAATGTAGATCTACAAACTGTACGCAGTTCCTGAGATAGACACTGAACCTTAGGTCCTATCTCTTATATTGCTTACTATTCTTGATCCAGTGCAGGCAGATCATGATCAAAGTGCCTGCAATGGCACTTTATATTCTAGAAACAATTCTGTTACAGTCATTATTACTAGCACTGGTAAAATACGCTATCATATTCATTCCTATCTCCACCTGTGCAGGGATGTAATGATGGCTTTGCCACTTTGCCCATCTATCCTCTCTTCCCATGAAAAAGAGCAACTCAGAGAAACCTTAGGAGCTCACCATTCCTTTCACAAATAAGCTTGCATCTCAAAACGATTCAGAAAGTTTTTCAGGCTAATAATTCTAACTCACTCGTTGCTTTTAAATTGCTCACTCACAGCATTATGTAAGTATCCTACCTGTGTAACTTAACACACATAACAAGGAATCGCTTTGAAAGACCTTATCTTATTGTTATGGAACCACTTTTCTATTCTTGATATATACACATCTGAGTTAACTTTCTTAGTATATTTCTATGAACACAATTTTGACTAAATAAATTTTAGTTAAAAACAAAAAATAAACATTCATTCAAACACTAAATCTGATACTATTTCTCATTAATTCAAACGCATCATTTCGGTCTGAATGTCCCAATCCTTCCTGTCGTCGTAATTGAGGATTAGTTTACAGGTGGACTGAATCAAAACATCCTTGCGATGCTCTGTCCCAGAGTAGCTCCATCTACTGACAGCTGGTGATAAACTATACTGTCAAGCAGTGTTACTGCCACGTCTCCACTGAAGCAGAATTATGCAATCTGTGTCTCAAAGACTGTAAGAACTTGTCAGAAGGGCTAATGGAAGCATCCAATTTTTTAACTTCAAAAAAGGTTTTAAAGATTGAAGAAAAGGTGACCATGCTTACCATTTTTTCCTCTGAAAATGGAGAACTATTGGACCCGAACAGCAGGGGAGCTGCATGGCTCATTGGCAGGTGAGAGATGGTATCTAGCTATTAGAGCAAGTTTAAGGCTCGCTGTAGAGTGTATTGAATACTAGTCATGGAAATAAATTATTCAATGAAGAACAGAAAAATTCATCAATCATTTATATGATTGATATTTTTGCAGATATTTAGCCAGCTGTACTGGACATGGTGTCATTCAGCTGTAAGTCAGTAGTATGAATCTGACCCAGGCTGCCAGTGTCAGAAAACGATTAATGCTTGATAACGATATGAAGGCTTTTCGTAAGTTCAACTAAGAACGAAACAGAAAAGGTTTAAGCATAATCCTGAATATAATATAAATGTAGTAGAGAACTTGAATACTGGAAAATTCTA
Source organism: Anarhynchus alexandrinus (assembly GCA_008711295.1). Taxonomy (NCBI): domain Eukaryota; kingdom Metazoa; phylum Chordata; class Aves; order Charadriiformes; family Charadriidae; genus Anarhynchus; species Anarhynchus alexandrinus. Next base: position 1,033,881 of record VUYV01000177.1, on the reverse strand, counting down.
ACCAGCTCTAATGATTGCCTTTTGATATAAAACAGAAATGTGTGTTTTAAACAAGACCACTGTAAATTAATTAAATCCTGATAAAAAATAAGTTTGAGGGAAAAAACCCAATATTTCAGTAGATTAGTTTCGAAATGTTTTCAGGCTCTGAAATATTCCCAAAATTCTTTCATAAATTTGTACAAATACTTAAATTTTTAATTTTAAACTCTTCAGTAAGGTTTATTATTTATAGGTACTTCACAGTTTGCTATTACTTATTTGAATATTCAAAATCAGAGTTAGTTGAAAAACACCACTTTTATTCCATAGGAAAACAATGTACCTTATTAAGATTTGTTTTACATTTGAATTAGAGTATTAACTGAAAGTAGACAGTAAAAAACATCATATCTGTAAATCAGAGAGCCAAAGCATTCAGAAATCCTGACTGAAGTAACTATGTTTGTTGCAGAAAAGAACTGAAGCATGCATACAAGTATGAGTGCAAGCTAAGTCCCACTGAAGTTCATGGAACTTACGCACATATTTAAGTTCTTCCCTGAACTGGAGCAGGAGAAAGAAGTTTCTAAACAGTATTATCTTCTCATCCAAATTGTTTATTTGGGACTGGAAGCCCAAGATAACCAAAGGATCTAAATCTTCACTGATTTTTATTTTAGGCCTAAATACAAACCTGTTAATTTCTAAACCTTCCTTCAAATGGTGTCATAAACCTGTTTATATTCTTCTGTATATATTTACATGAAGGCTCTCACATGCCTGCATAAGCCGAGATGTTTTTTTACTGTGGCCAGTACCAAGCGACACATAAACTAAGAATTTCTATAACCATTTCACCTTTTAGTTTTCCTTAAAGCACATTTAACATGCTGTACACTGAAGAAAATGATAGTACAGCAACGGTGACTGTCTTCTTACTTTTTAAATCATATGAGAAACACAGATTCTTTTCCCTCCTGTATTCAAGACGTGTGGCCAAGTTTGTAGACTATGCTTAGAGGTGCAACACAGTCCAGATATATCAGCTTTTCTGTGCACATGGTGCTCAGGTACATGCTGGTTCCTCAAGTAGAAATGAGATTCCTGGATTAGGGAACCCTCCTGGGCTCCTCCTGTAAGGACAAAATTCTGCAGGGCCTTTGTTCTGGTACCAGAACTTCTCCCTCCTCTAACCATTGGCTTGGTGAGTCCTGTTTGCACTTGCTTGATTACTTTCAAGCAGTGAACCTTGGACTGCTTCATGCAAGGTGCAATGGGTGTGATTACAGGGAATTAGATGGTCTTATCTCCCTCACACATCCCTGGTGGGTGTTATAAGCATCAAGCCACTGAATAAAAAGAGGTAACCCTCATGTTTTACATTTTGAAAGATAATCATATTGATTACAAGTAGGTGTCAACTTGAAAGCAAAAGGAGCAATCTCTATTCCAAAATGGAATCCTACAGCAATGGATCTCACTGGAGACCACATCCTTTCTTGTTTCATTTGGCTCTGTTGCAATAGATCAATTACTGTGCCTGCTGTTTTGGGATGCCTACCCCTGCACCTAGAGGAAGCTTAGATGCCCACAACTCTCTATTACTACAAATATGTTTCAAGGAGAATACACTGAACATTGCAATACCTTTTGTGGAACCAGTCCTAAATTCTCTCAGTTATAAAAATCATGTAGCAGCAAACATCTGAAAGGAGGGGGTTGCACATGCGCAAATAGAAGTTTGGAGGCCAAAGGCACTGTATTTCAGATTTTCATGCACAAGGAAGGAAAAATAAGCACCTATATTACTCGTTTGGGTAGACACTGTATGCGTTTTACAGCAGAGCTTTATTTTAAAGCAAATACTGGGCAAATACTGATTTTCTTTTCTTTCTTCTTCTGCTTTCTTGTTTCTTAATTCCATAGCAGACTGCTCATGTGAAGCCTCAGAACTACTGCTCATTTTATTCAGAACAGGCCCTGAAATGTGACTCACCATACCCTGAACAGTATTTTTACCAGCTGATCACACTTCAGGTTGGTACATAGCTACCTCTGTTCTCCCAACTAAATGCTACCAGCTTCCTCCAACAGCTGTGGAAGATCTGCCTTCAAATGTCAAATAAACAACAGGAAGTCTATGAGCTCACCAAACACTCATAACCAAACAGTGCCCTTATAACACATCAAGGTCCAACATTTCTTAATAACATTTCTCATATTTGTATGGGTTTTAGCTAGCCAGGTATGACCAGAGATATGCATGCAGAAGAATACCGTTCTTATTGATAAGCCCAGTCATTCAGACAAGATTCCCAGCAATTTCAGAACTGCAAGGAAAACCAAGCTCAGGGTCCGTACTCAGTATGACATAAAAAAAAAAAAATGGAAGAAGTCTCTCTGTAAGGCACTTGCATCGTAGAGTGAGACAGAATGTAGACATAGACAATTGTAAGATGTTTTGTCTATTACCTACAAATAAAAAAAAAAAACACAAAACCCAAACATAATAAATTAGATGACCTCATTTAACTTCATATGAATAGAACCTTTTATTTAATTGTTCTGTGCAGCTGATGAGAAACACCAGGTGGGTTTAAAAGTGAAAGTATCTTAAGAATGTATTTATCATCATACACACTCATGAGACTGCAATCCAGAATGTTCTGCGTCTTAGTTCCACTCTTATTCCAACAGGTCACAGTGAGAAAAACCCTGGCCCTTTTCAATGTGGTAACAAGTTTTGCCACTGATTTTCATGAAGCGAGGATTTCACCCTGATTGCTTAGAACAAAGATTTTCTATTTTTGCCTCTGAAAGGGATCGCAGCCTTTGCAGCAGACAAAATTCCCTTTGTCATGCTTTTATGAGAGTCCATTCTTACTTCTTGGTCAGTATCTTCTTTCCTAAAAAAATCTCAAGGTCTTGACTGCAGTAACTTGACTTGAAAACAATTAGGTTTTCCTCTCTCCTTTCCTATCATCTGAGTTCAGTAAATTCTGCGATTCTTTGTTTGCAATTACTGGAGTTCACCTATGTAAAAAAATTCTTTCTCTTCTCTTGTAATCTCCTAAAAGCAGATGAGCCCTCTTACTGTGGGCATTCTTACTGTATATGAAATTTACATTTCATATGTAAATGTTTGCTATCTTTTCCTTCAAAAGAGTCATTCAGTTTAGATATTCCTAAATGATTGCTTTTGAAAGAACTACCTTCAGGTATTTTCCTTCTTAAACTCCCATCAACTGCAGTTTTCACAGTTTAAAGTAAACAAGCTGAATTAACATCTGTACTGAATTTCTCATTTGGGTGGTGATCATAATTGTGATAAAAGTTTAACATCATATTAGCTGGCTGAAAGATGTTGTAAAGAAAATTAAATTACTTCATGGATCTTGTTTAAGCCTTACCGTTTATTATAAATGGCTCTACACCTATCAAGGTTTGAAGTAATTTATTAAATTTAAAAAAAGAAAGAAGAAAGAAAAGAAAGTCATTATGTTTCATCTTTCCCTTGTTAGCCTTATCTTAAACATTTCACGTGACTACTTTTGAGGACACTCAGCACAAACTATATCAGTATTGCTCACCACTACAGAAACACTACAGGGTAGCAGGAAGGACAGAATCTGAGTTATCTTGAATTGCATTGAAGATGCTTTCCTCACACTGATTCCTAGACTGCTGCTGTGCCCTATGTTGTTGCAGGAAAACAAAGACCTCTTTTACCAGTCCCTTTCTCAGAAAAGCTGAAAACTTCTGCAACAAAGAGGACAGAACAGGACAAAAAGACTAGCTTCAGGGAAAAGAGGAGGAATACAGTATATATTGCTATTTAAAGAATGATTACCAAATACCACATGGGACCATATAAAATCCCAGAATAGTGGCTGAATTCCCAAGTCAGCCAAGTTGTAAGAGGACCGAGATTCTTTCCTTACTTTGAACACTCCAGAGAAGCTCAAAAGCTTTTAAATTCATAATAGATAAGTTTTAATACATGACCCACTAAAATACCTACATTTTGAGTAGTGAAAACTCAGAGCAAGTAGGGAATAGAGAACACTGAACTAGGGAGATTTATTCATTAGTTCAGTGCTAAAGATGGAGAGAAAATGTGGCTCACAGGAGTTAGTGCTTTAATTAGTATAACTCTTTATTACTAGACTTTTCCCAGTGCCAGAATACAGCCTTTAAAAACTGAGAGAAGGGGAAAAACATACTGAGGCGAGAAAAATCTCCACCACTGGGGGAAGGGAGAGGTTTTAGAAGTGGCATTAGTAGTGTCAGATTGTCTTTGCTAAATCCACTCCTGAAAAGTATTCCTCAGCAGCCTGAGCAAGACTTTTACAAACTGGCCTACTTTAGTGCATAAGGGCATAAATAAATACTATGTAATTGCCACATAAATACTTTATAAAGATAGGCTTCTTCTGAAACAGGTCTTCTGAAGCCAGAATATATGAATAAAATCTCTCCACATGTAATAAATACTGTCTTCCTGCTGACTAATTCCCTCCAGGTCAATTTGAGAATTATTTAATGAAAATTATCCAAATAAATAATGCAAGAATAAACTTATTGAAAAATTAAACTTACTGCACATCAGTTAAATTCTAAACTAAATTAATTAAAACCTTACTGACAAGTAGTGGCATTACAATTCTTTATGAGTGGTTTGGTTAAAAGAATAAACTTGTTAAATAATGTGTGATTTGCACCAAATCAACTATGACTTTCTAAAGTAATAGGTTTGCCCTTCCAGTATTGTATATAGTACTGAAGATTGTTAAACCTATCATATTTTTCACACTATTCATGAGCTTGCTAATCAGCTGCAATTGATAATATGAAATATTTAATTGTGTAATGTTTTATTAATATCTGATCGTGAAATATTTATAGCAAATTTTTGCTAATAAAATACAGGACTTGCTGAATCTAGCAGCTTTGGTTCTTGGTGCCTCGTATTTTGTGATGGCCATAGAGTATCAGAGGCAAAAAGGTAACACTATGAGAACTGAATGCACACTCACCAGCAGCACCGGAAAAATAAAATGCGGACTACAGTCTGAAAAACGGATAAAGGAGTATAATTTGCCTCATGGCTCCCCAGGCATCTGGAAAAGGCCAAAATGATTAACTTTCTGCAACAAACTATCCAGCTTTTACTCCAGTTTAATGACATGACATGCAATTTTCAAGGAGTACATAGGGCTAATCTGCTGGATGGCTAGAACTTCAATTAACACAACACCACCAGGCTATGTGTGGGATGACTGTGAATTACAATACAAATATAACAAAATCAGCAAGGTGTGTCAAAAGAAAACTTTTGAACTTCTGCTTAAAGGGCCCCTAAGAGACTCCTGTGTTCCTCTGAATGCTGCACTTTCTCCTCTCTCTTCACATTCTCACTTCTTTCTTTAAAAACAAACAGCTTTCACTCTTTGCTTTCCTGCAGGCCACTCCTTCTCAGAGGATGCTTAAAGTCTCATCCTGGCCTTCAAAACTCCTATATTCACTTTCAAAAAACACAAGAGGTGATCATTCTGAAGTGTTCTTTGGCCCCTACCTTGGCTGTGGACAGCTCTAACACTGTCGTCCTTCTGCCCTCAGGGGCACATTCAGGGCAACATCTCTAATCCAGTGCAGAACTCCCAGAGTAAAAGTTCCTCTACAGATACCGCCAATCTCCACTTATTATCTGAATTTTGAAAATATCCAACAACTCTGTTACCCCAGAGGTAGCAGCCAGAAAGGTCTGACAAACAACCCCACTCTAGAGGACGAATGTTAGTAAAAACACAGGACCTAGGAGGGATTACTAAGAAAAAGAGGTGGACTTGTCCAGACCAATACTTACCTACAGAAACACAAAGAATTTCCTGCAGTCACAAAAAAATGCATTTTGGGAATGCATGATTACCTCTAGTGTTCCCAGGCAGAAATGTGCTTTGTAGTACTAACTAGCAGATAGTTCAGGCACTTGCAGGACTGTCACTTTTTACAGATGTAACAAATTCGATGATTTAAACAAGTGTCAGATTAATCACAATGACCTAGACCAACTGGGCAAATCTTTTTTTACTCAGTAAATCTTTCTACCACTTTATGGGCTACCATAGGTCTAAAAGTCCAAGACAGATAAAGTCTTCAGAACTCACAAAAACCGGCTGCACCACTAATTGCAATACTTAGTAATTTGTTTGTTTTTCAAACAACTAGTCTATTTTCAACTGTTATACTGAAACTTGCTTAAGAATGTTAAAATTAACACAAAATAAACTTGGTATCATAAATGGTGGGTTAGTTAGCTACTCCCAGAAGGAAGGGTAAATACAGACTGTCTGCAAAAACTGTGGAGAGAAAACACCAGCAGTTTGCAATGTGAAGTTAAGGTCAAATGCTTTAGCATCCTCAACTACCCTGAGAAGGCAGCTGCCTTGGCTACTATCCTGGCTCTTCTTTCAGCTTCAAGGAAAGGATTCTTAGGCTGCTTAACATAAATTAAAAATCTTGCCACCTTGTTGAGTAAGTCCCAAATCTCCAGGAATTCAGCTAACACACTGCCTGGAGAAGCATCCAGGGCTATCCATCTAATACTCTTTTATCCTGAAAAAGCTACCTACTTTATAAATAAAAAAAATAAAAAAAAAAAGTATGGACTTATGAAAGCATGTTACTAATTATGGGGGTTTTTTTCAGGTTCAACAAGAATCATGCTAGCTCTCCTAGCAGATTTACTAGTAAGCCATACACTGGTACTTAATGCTATAAAGTTTCTGTGCAATGTCAACTTCCTCGATAAAGTGTGCAGACAAGTGCTACAGACTTCAGTATTCTGGATTGGACTTGACAAGAAAGTTAATGAGACCGTGCAAATCACATCACATGAGGTCAGTCAGACCATGTTCTTACAGAGACTGTTCCAGTGATGTAGAAAAGCCACAGGTGAGGGGACAACCTAGAAAAAGGTGTCCGTGGCATTTGTTAGAGGGAAAGGCTGGCCTTGGAACACAAAAGAAGGTAAGTGTCACACTTAAAGACTGTTATTACACAGAGCTCAGACCACCAGGCTGGTTTCATGCAAGACTTGAATTGAAACATGCCGGAGTAGTACTTTATCTCCTTCAAGCACTAGCATTCCCACTAGCATCATTACATCTAGAAGAAAAAAAGTATCAAGGTACAAGAACATCATGGTCACTTTCAGAAATCATTTACAGTATGACAGTCATTAAAAAGACTGTTATTTTTGAAAATAAATCCCAATCAAAGAAAGATCCATCTCACAGTACATCTTTTCCACCCTTTGGAGGCTCCTCTCTGTATTAAAATCTCATGTAAGAATATAAATCTGAAACAGTTACAATATTGCCACCTTACTCCCTATTTCATAGGGGAATGAATGACATGTAAAAATCATAGACTGGTTAGATTTGGAAGGGACCTTAAAGACCATCTAGTTCTACCCCCCTGCCCTGGGCAGGGACACCTCCCACCAGACCAGGTTGCTCAAAGCCCCGTCCAACCTGGCCTTGAACACTTCCAAGGATGGGGCATACACAGCTTCTCTGGGCAACTTGTTCCACTGTCTCACCACCCTCAAAGTGAAAAATTTCTTCCTAATATCTAATCTAAATCTACCTTCTTTCAGTTTAAAACTGTTACCCCTTGCCCTATTGCTACACTGCCTGAATGTGGAGTCCCTCCACATTCTTCATGTAGGCCCCCTTTAGATACTGGAAGGCTGCTATAAGGTCTCCGTGGAGCCTTCTCTTCTCCAAGCTGAACAACCCCAACTCTCTCAGACTGTCCTCATAGGAGAGGTGCTCCAGCCCTCTGATCATCTTCATGGCCCTCCTCTGGACCAGCTCCAACAGGTCCATGTCCTTCTTATGTTGGGGGCCCCAGAGCTGGACGCAGTACTCCAGGTGGGGTGTCACCAGAGTGAAGTAGAGGGGCAGAATCACCTCGCTCACCCTGCTGGCCACGCTGCTTTTGATGCAGCCTAGGATACGGTTGGCTTTCTGGGCTGTGAGCGCACGTTGCTGGCTCTTGTTGAGCTTCTCATCAACCAGTACCCTGAAGTCCTTCTCCTCAGGGCTGCTCTCAACCCATTCTCCACCAAGCCTGTATTTGTGCTTGGGATTGCCCTGACCCAGGTGTTTCAAGATGCCAGGAAACCAGAATTACACACAGCTCCAGCCTGTGTAGATAAGTAGATGCTCAGTGATTTTAGTGGGACTGCTGGTGTGCTAAAACCTACCTATGCATGAAAGAGTTTTTCTGGATAGGAGAGGATGCGAGCAACCAGCTGAAAGTGAGATCATTCAGTCCCCTGGACGCTTTTTCTTTTAGGGGTTTAATGTAAGAACTGCCATACTCAATATCTTACCATATTTTTTTTTTTAGTTTAGTTTTTTTTAGGATTCTTAGTGGGTTTTTTTTGGTTGTGTTTTTTAGGTTTTGTTTTGTTGGGGTTCCTTCCCTCCCTACCCCCACCCCCCACCTCCCAGTCTATAATTAAGGATATATGCATGTCAGAGTATTTATGTACTGTGGAATATTGGTTTTAAAAATAAACCAGTCCTTAAACACAACCCTGACCTGTATGGTCTGAAAATGTCACATCTATTCTAGGTATTTATATGCATCTTATTCATGAGGTATCTGGCTTCAGTCACAAGTATATTCACTATCCTCACACAGTAATATTCTTCCTCTTTAAAAGTGGGAGGTGTAATCACAAACAGACTTACCAATATTGACGCAGAAATGCTGGCAGAGCTGAGAACAGATCTCAATTGTCCTGTGTTCAGTTCCCTATTAAAATCATTCCTTATTGTCCTCATTAGAAACACAAACATGCATATCAATCATTAACAGAACCATTTTCATTCTTGAAAGATAGCTGATGAGGTGCAACTGGCTTTCTATAAGCCCAGACAATTCTCAAATATTTTGTCTTTCCAAGACAAATCTTTGTGCAAAAGGAAGCAGTTAAAGCACAATATGGGAGACTGGCAGGGAAGAGCTGTGGTCCCATGCTGAGGACTGCATCTCATGGAAACAGGCAAACAAAAAAAGCATGAGAGTTGCAAATGCTTGCTGAATGATCACCTGGTGCACCAAATCTGTAATTAGTGCTGATAGGTTTTTGGGATGATGCCCCAACTCATATATTACTCCAGTCACTTCTATTTACCATTTTCTAAATGTTGCCAAATTATTACCCGGTAAATGGTAATTGCTCTGTATTTGTCTCATCATCATAAACATTTGTGACAAGAGACCTTGAGCTGCATTAATACCCTGACAAAACATACCGCTCTTTTCCACAGTCCTAATCAGTAGTCTAGCTGGTATAAATATCCATTCCGTCCTGTCACCATCAGCAAAAATGCCAAAGAAGGTGAAATACTAGATGCAATGACTGCATGGAAAACAGAGTACAGTAGTAGTTCTCAGTGCTTTCACTTCTTATTCCACAGAATCCCTCACATATCCTTTTGGCCATCTTGCCACAAAAACCAATTATGTTTCTAAATACAGCATTGCTCCATTCAGCTTTACTTCATAAATTTAAATAACTACTATATTTCTGCTCTTTCTTCCTATGCATTTCCTAAAAATCTGATCAAAGCACACTTTCCCTTCCTGAAGCCTGTCAGTTTGGGATTTTTGGTCATATTGAAATGTTTGCTCTATATTTTCCTTAGAAACAGGTGGAATTATGCACTGTAACCAAATGGTCCATCCTACTTCACCTACCAAACCACCACTGTGACTGATTGCATTAAAGACAAAGATGATTGACATCGAAGGAGGGCCACCACATGCTAAAATGGTATAAAACTTATACAGGAATCCTCTTTGTGTTATTGTACTGTTCCTAAAAAAAATGCTGAAATTTAATTTGAAGGAACTTGTTTGTCTCATTTTTAATATCTAAGCAAACACTGATATTCCTAACAATACCGTCTTAAAAGCTAATTTCCAGTACACTGTAAAAAATAAGGACAATTAACCAGTTATACACTAAATTATGCTTTGCTAAAGCCTTAGAAAAATCCTTTTCCTTACTCTGAGCTCTCCTGAGAACATGTGCATTGAAACAGGAAACACAGGATAAAAAAGTATCCTATATGCTGAGTTAGAGGTTTTTCAGGTGTACTACACCCTCTCCTCAGACTGAGATATACATCCATAACCTATAATACATTATTCTTCATAGAAAGTGGATCCCAATTAATCTTAAAACATCAGAGCTGGTACTTAAGAACCTGAACACCTGTGTTGGGTGCTTCCCCTGCACTCCAACACTTCAAAGGTTTCTCCTCCAAACAGGGAAAGGTTCCTCTTCCACAGGGAAATGCTACAATTTCTATTATGGCACAAGCCGTTTCAAGGAGCTGACTGGCCATTTGGTTATCTTCTGAGGGGACAACGTGTACCTCCATACTGTCTGGAAGGGATCAGAAAACAACCATGAGTGCAGGAGGATATCCCACAAAACTAACCTTCAGTAGGCAGTAATAAGATTTAATTTCCATGAATCCAGACAAGATGAAGCCGTGCAATGCACTGTGCACTCAATCTGTGGGGTGCTATGCCTGTGGTTGGTTTCAAAACACAGGAGAGCTCTTGGGATGTCACTGATGGGCAGAGCCAGGTTTATCAGATGCTATATCCTCTGCCCATACACTTTATAAGGTAACCTTGAGAAGTCCTTTATGCTTTTGTTTTGGGTGCCTATGCTCAGGTGCTGGCAACAGGGGCTGCCTCCGTGAGCAGAGGCAAGGGCTGCCCCAAGCCAGACACGCCTGATTCCAGCCAGTTCTGCAGTGGCACTGCCACCACAGGGCACAGCCGGGCCCCGCAGAGAGGCTGGTAGTGCCTCTGGGAAACCCATTGAAGAATGGGCAAAAATACCAGAGAGGAGGGAGGAAAAGCGTAAGATACACCAGTACAAACACCTGGGTGAGAGAGGGAGAAGGAGGAGGAGGAAGGGGTGCTCCAGGTGTCAGAGCAGAGATTCCCCTGCCGACCACGGAGAGTCCACACCAGGGCAGGGGATGTCCCCTGAAGGAGCTGTGGCCTGGGCAGACCCTGTTGGACCAGGTTTATCCTGAAAGAACCACAGCCTGTGGAAAGGCCCCACACTGGAGCAGGGGAAAGGCACGAGGAGGAAGAAGCAGCAGAGATGGAGCATTATGGACTAACCACAGCCCCCTATTCCCCATTCCCTTGTGCTGTTTGGGGCAGGGGTGAAGCAGGGAGAAAGCAGAAGAATCTGGGAGGAGTGAAGTCGAGCCTTGGGGAAAGAAAGCAAAGAAAGTGAGTCTGTTTTGCCCATCATGGTGATTGGTAAGTGATCTCCCCATCTTTATCTTGACCCACAAGCCTTTTCCTTATTTTCTTCCCCATCCTGTTGATGATGGGGAGCGAGAGAGCATCTCGGTGGGCATCTGGCAGCCAGCCAAGGTAAATGCACCACAGTCTTATTCTTCAACAGCTCAATAGCAATAATGATAACAAGAATGAATACTTCTGTGGTGTGGTGGTGTTCTGTATTAATAGAAAACACTATTTTACTATAATAACAGAAGAATAGAAAATGGGATTTGTCAGGTAAAATCTTAATTTTGCTTAAATTCAAAGGTCTCATCACAGGAAGGGAAAGCAGAACTTTACCTAAGGAATGGACCTGTTTGTTATAATAATTTCACTACTTATAACACTTGCACTACTTTCATTGCTGTATTTAAGCAGATAATAATTTAATACTTCAAATAAGTAAATAATAACACTTTAATCAATGAATTACCTACTACTCTGCTGTTGAGATCCACCCATACACTATTCTGTGAATGAATAATGCACATAGCCAGTCAATCAACCAAAGAATGCCTATCCAATGGAAGGAGGACTTCTCTCAGTAGACAGCGAAAAAGCAGTCTGGATGATTACAGGCCCTCTTGCCAGTCCCCTAATCAACATTAAAGTGAAGGGTGAATGTCATTAAAATAATGGAATTGATACTAAAACTATGATATACACAAAGTACTACAGGTAGCACGTTTTCTATTTTTCTGCATTTTTTGTAAAAAAATAAAAATACCATTTTATACATAATCCAAATAGTGACTACCGATTTATGTCCAAAGTGAAATTCTTCACTCATTTCTTACATATTATCTATTCAAATTTAACTTTGGAACTGTCGATAGACTCCTAGAATATGGCCAACAGTGGTGTTCAGAAACATACCTGCTAGCTAAAGAAAAATAGAAAGACAGGCAAAAAAGAAAATAACTTGAAAAGAAAAAAGGAGACTTGAAGAGGCATGTGTATACAGAAAGAGGTTGTAAAAGATTACTTTTGTGTTGAGGATGTTGGCATTATGAAAGTAAAAAAGAAATCTCTGTGTGTGCAAGTGTATATTAATACTTCTTTTAAAGAACTGTACAATAACATGGCTTTTCTAGCAACAACCTCTTTGAAGTTGCTTACACTTCACAATACACTATAAAAGTGAAGAAATAACACAACAAAAAAAAATATACCATTCCCTTTACTGAAATCCCCTTGTTTAAAGGGTGCTCAGCTAGCTCTTGTGTGTAGATATATCCTCAGGGGACTTAAAGCAACTGAAAAGATATAGGTTTAAAAACATCCTAAAAATATCACTGATCGAGTTCTTCGTGATTCCACCATCTATTCCATACTTGTCTTAAGTGTCCTCAAGCTATCAGCTAGGAGCCAGAGACTTGATCATGCTTTTCTCCTCATTCCAGTTACAACAAACATCCTAGAGAAGAAAAATGAAATATTTCACATCGGTGAGATGACAAGACACATGGTAAGACTTTCATCGTATTTTGCAGACTGGTCCTAGTAGCTCTTCTCCACAAGAAGCTCATCTGTCCCTGTCTCTTCTGTGAGCTGATGCTGATTTCAATGTCATGTATGCTGTGGTTTCCAGGTGAGATTAATTTAATATTTCAGTCCAAATACCAGGGCACTAATCATCAGACAAATTTAATTTTTAATCAGGAAAGTGTGTAAGTGATGGGAATACATAAAGGTAACTTAGTTCTCTTTCACACGCTAAAACTGTGTAATTTAGGCTCAATGAACTACCATCCCAGGGACTTGGGAAAACGGTACTGAAAGAAGCTGCCTTTTATTACCAGCATCACCTACAGTAATTTTGGAAAATTTTGCTGAAACAATGATAAAATATTAGGGAATTGCAGGCATTGTGACAGAGGAAGAGGGATATAAGGCATTTTATTTCTTGAATATATTTTTATTTTAACACATTCACAGAAATCCTCGGCTCGTTTGATATAGCCCAATTAACATGCATTCAAGATGTTCTAGCTATAAAACGAAATGAATTCAATTCAGAAGTAATAAACTTCTACCCAATAAGAACTTTATAAAAAAAAAATATCTGAGCACTTCAGAGCAATGTCAATCTATTAATTCATCTTTGGCAAACTTATTTCATGATCAACAGTAAAATAGCATTCTTACTGCGGGGACAAACAGTAAGAGTAACTCTGAAGTTAACTTTCAGACAATCAATTTCACACAGGATATTATTTCTATGGGAAGCGAGACAGAAATGGAAGTGAAATACAAGCAGTGATGAGTCCTGACAAACCATGTCATGGGCAAATATTACTATAAAGCCTTCAAGTCATACCAAAAATCTTGTTTATAGCATGCTAATGCCTTAGCATTTAACATCTTCGATCAGTCACTATAATCCTTGGTCAAGTGTTATAAAATGTTGTGATGGTTAAAGATTCTTAGCTTTCTAGTGTATTTTCTGCATAATTCTTTTTCAGTGTCTAGCTGTATCAAAAATCTTACAAAGAGCATATTCCAGATGGAAGCCTGGTCTTTGCTAATGACAGCTGAGCACTAAGTTTGTTAGAGCAGCTTTGAGAATCCTGCCTGCTACCTGTATTTTTTTTAATAACCATTTTAGAAACATAAAGGAATTAAAAAAGTTGGAATCAGTAGTTATTATTACTCTGTGTCCAAGAGAACTTGATAGTCTCATGGTACTTGACTGACTCCCTTTGTATCCCTTCCTTTGACTATGTCCTTGGAAGATTTCTGCACCTGAACAATCCCTTTGCTTACAAGATCTTGTAAAGGAAAGTGTATTAGAGGTGGTGCTGCTGCTTTCAGAACTCAGGAGAGTTCTTCGTGCTCTGCCTTGCACAAGATGCCTACTATGCCTTGCCCAAGGCGCTTACTGCATCTTGCACCTGCACTTGAGGCTCCTACTGCTGCAGAACTCCATATTGAAATAAACTTCCGGGCATTTCAGCTGCAACAATCTACCTGTCACAGACACCTGTGTTTAAAATCTTCCTATGCTAAGACTGCTTGGGCTAGAGCTGCAAATGTGGTGAACCATCTAAGGTTCAGTTCCTGCAGCGTTCACCAAAGTGTAGCACAGAAAATGTAAATGTGGTAGTGATGCCCAGAGTAGATGAGGGTCCATAACCTCAGGCAGCTCAGCTTTGTTCTGCCTGGGGAAAATCAGTCCTCTTGGCACTCATCCCAGATGGAAACAGCCAAGGTATCACAAACAGGAGTGTTTTACTTTATAAATAATACAGCTATCAAAAAATTACACTGCCCATCAAACCATTTGATCTAATCAGGATACATTTAACTCCAGCCAACTTTGATCCATTATCTCAAAGCTAGGATTTGACAGAAAATATACTTGATTCAGTGAGGAATTATCTGATAAGGGGATATAGCAGATCAAATGGACTTAGCAGTAATCCAGGATAGGTGCACAGTGCATTAACTCGGCAAGTAACTCTCTTATCAACCACAACACTAACTGCGTAAAATGCATTATGCAATGAACTCCTTTCAATATCCTTTGTGCCAAGCTTGTTTTGTTCATTCTTGTGAAAAGTGACAGACTGGAGATACTGGAATCCAAGTCCCTCTTTTATCAGCAGAACAGCAAAGAGCAACAGCAGCTCCTGTGTACTGCTGTGCTTCAGTCCAACTTTGGAATGGCTGCTTCCAGGGCCAGGAATAGCTTTCTATCCACCACACTAATTCATATCTAATTAAATATGACAGTCTCATTACCACCTTATTTCTTATTAACTGGTTACAACAACCTTACTGCTACCACAGTGGTTTTGACTAAAGATCGAGATTTTGGACATTTAGCACTGGAAACCATCTTATTCATACTGCAGAGACAAAGGAGCAGATATCAAACAACTTCAGCTATTTCTAAACTGGGGTAAATTCAGCTCGGTAATCATGTGGAATATCATTATCAGTATCTCAAGATGTCCAGTCCCCACATTTGTGTACTAACCATTGTACACGGGTCATTTTGTGAATTATTATAACACCACAATTAAACCAGATTCTTCTTACATGTCTGCCTTAATTTAGCAGTCCCAGTGACTATTATTCCTCTGAAAGAACTGATAGCTCATCAGTCACATAGCTAAGTATCTGCAATGTTTATTCTTTGAGAACACATTGGAGTGGTTTAAGGCAGAATGTCTGCAAATGTCTCTGACCTCAGGTAAGGAGAATGACTCTTAAGCAAAACAAAATACACAGAAGATATATAGAAGACAGAAAATCTAGGCATAAAGCTCGCCATTAATTGATGTAAGCAGAAATGTTTTATTTAAAAGATGCCATTCACTAGAGTGCTTCTTTCTTATTGTCAGAGCTGGCAAGAATTTTAACAGAGGCTTCTTGAAAGAAATCAAGATTAAACAGGACTTTGTACAGCTATAACCCATAAAGACATGTAAATGCAGGAGAGTGCCATAGCCTCAGCTTCAATTATTTCAAAACCTGTAATGTGAGCTTCTGAGCCAAAGTATAATCTCAGTGTGGTCCACAGTACACACACTTCCTATGTCTGTACACAAATGCATACATATAGCAGAGCAGTACTTGCACCTTCTCATTTGAATCTTTTGAGAAAGGAATAAAATCAATTATGTTTAGTTCACAAATTATTTTTTTAGGATCCAGCCTATATTTGATAGTTTTATAGTTTATTCACAGTTGAAAGAAAAGTAGACTGTAAAACAGCAATACAAACAAAACATAGGTGTCTGTTTCTTACAATTCCTTTTCCAAAAACGCTTACTGTTGTGATCAGCATTTCAGTTACAGCAGTGAATTTCAAGTGCTTTATTCCAGTTTCACTCCCAGTTTGCCGTAACAGATCCATGGAGTCAGTGGAGCAGCACAGGTGTAACCAAAAGAAGCATTTACTCGTTAGCAGTTAAGGCCACAGTCACAAGCGATTTTAAGTCCTACAGCATATCACAAATCATAATCATATTGAGCTGCTCATAGCACCTTCTTCTCCATTTTAATTTCCAGGAATAAATGAAGCAGTACACACTCTCAGTTCCCAGAGCACCTCCTTGAACATGTGCATCTTTTCTAGCATAATTTTAAGGGCATAGCTTCCAGCTTCATCTGCCCATTTGTCAGCTTCTCATGCATGCGTTCCCTTCCCTTCAGCCAAGCTGCCACTTACACAAAGAACGACCTCTGAACTGACTGATTTTTCACAAGCCAGTCTACAGATTTCTTTCTGTTAAAATGGCTTAGCATTTAGAAAAAAAAAAAAAAATTACCACAAATTTACTCTCTGAGGAGCTGAGAGAAAAAGGTAGCATTTAGATATAAAATGAATGTAAAGAGCATCACTATACAGACAAACAAAATACTGTCCTTAGTAGATTATATGTTCTTGGGCTGCATAATGGGACTTGTCCCCAAGTGTGAGCATTTGAGGGCCACTATCAGCCAGATTCTCATATGCAATAAGGTCTTTTTATCCCCCTCTGGCAGTGTAAAGAGACTTGAAGACTATTTATTGCAACTTTAAAAATAAAAAATAAAAAAATATTAAAATAAAAAAATAAATAAAGCCCTTTGCTTTTTATATAACTGTGATAGTGACAGTGATTGCATTTGCAGTAGAGCCAGCACACTCATGACTGTGTTATCCAACAAAAGCAATTATAAAGGAAAACAAGAACTTTGCCTAGGAACATATTGCATGCAAAAATCACAGCACTTTGATCTTCTGTGCATGTCTCCCCAGTCATCAGGTACTCCACAGGACATAGATAACTAATCTAAAGGCTTATGTCTTACCAGTAGTGCCTCATGTAAACAGAAAATACTCAGCCTTTCTCTGTCCTGTCTGTGTACCTTTCATATAATAGGAGAACTAAAAGCCAAACACATTTTTCATAAGCCTGCTGCCTTTGTTCATTTTCCTGCTCTTTTCCTCGGAAGTGCAGAGTGAATACAGTGAACTCAGCAAATCCAGACAAAGAGATGGGATTATGTGCTTTTCCTTGTCTTCATCTGTGGATGAGACACTCTAGCACAATTCACCAGACGCTTCAGATAAGAATAGGCTGAGAAGTGAGAGAAGGAGATAAATGAATTGAAGAACAGAAGCTAGAGTATTACATCATGATTCTATGATTCTATGATTTCTGCTAGCATTAACATACTTCCAGTCTGACTGTGGATTTCACAGGGTAAAACCTTTGATCCACAGCAGTTCAGGATTTGACATTTCTGAAGTATGTATCTATTTTCCGTTAACTGATACAGTTTTTTCTTTTTTAGATGCCTAGATTCATTTCTCAAACATGCAAATGGAGTTGTTTATGTTAAAAGTCAACCAGTATTTCCCTCCATTGACTTGTCAGATAAGTTCTGTCTCCATTTCAAAATTAATAATTTGGCAATACCTCAGCATAACTGGTCCAGCCAAATTTGCAGAAAAATTAGACAAAAATATATTGGTTTGCTTATGTTGCAAAAGTTCTCCAACTATTTTATTTTGCTATCGTAATAATTTGAGGCTCTGAAAGAGGGATTCAAATTCGGAATAGAAGTATCACCTTTGTATAAGGACAATACCTCTCATTTTTCTTCCAAAAAACTTTCCATACAACTAGCATAAATTTTATTTTTTAAAAAACCCAACAAACCTATGAATTTGATCCTATGAATCTACCAAAAAACTGGTAGATAAATTCTCAGACAACTTCATTTTTACTCAGGAAGAATGGACTGTTCCCACATAGACAAACTTAATTATGCAGTGAAAGAGGCTAAATTACTAATTACTTTTTCTGTTCCCCTGTCTACTGTTAGAAAAGACATGCAGCCTGCTCCCAGACACCATGTCTCCATAGGCGATGGAATGACACAGCAGGGAAAGGGCAAGGAGCTGGGAAAAGAGAGCATCTAGGAGTAGATTGGTAGCCATAGATGCAGTCCTAGTGTTCTGAATAAGTGACACCACATACAGGAGAATAACTGGGTACTCAGTGCTGCAATTGAGCTGTTCCCTACTATGCTAAGGAGCAGGTATTTTCAGTTCTGTGTTCTTTTTATTCACACTAAAAATAATACACGCTTTTCATCTTAATGTTTTCAGATATCCATTTGCCATTTGCATAAATGGGTTAATAATGGGATCTTCTTTCCTGGAAAGAAAATCCTAGAGTGTTTGTATCACATGCAGATGCTAGGGTAAAGAGTGGCACACAAAAAAAAATTACTAGGACTTTAACATCATATGTTGAGAAGACACATTCTGTATAAAAAACCAGAGATATCATTTACTTTCAACTAATGCAGTAGTGTTACACCTCCAGTTCTAATGGACTTTATTACTGTGTGAAGTACGTTTTGTCAAAACACGTCTAGAAGCAAAATCTAAACAGACCATGCCGAGAACTAGGAAATGTCGTTCGCCTTTGGCAGTCTTATTGTGGAAAATATTTTACACACAACCTGGGTAATGTTTTTTCATCAAACAACAAGCTTTGATAGAAATTATGGTTGGTTAATATTTTGCATGGATTTGATCCCAAAAGAGCTTTAATATCCATTTCACTCCTGCCATGAAAAGATGGAAAGTACAAGACCTGCACAACTACAAATCCAGGTAAGCTTAAAGAGATTTAGCCCTAGATTTATGACACAATTTGGGACATAAGCAAAAAAATAATAATAATAGTTCTTCAAAATTTCTTATCAGTTTGCCCTTGTTTAATGTAGAAAATGCATTGGAACTCACTGAAACCCTGGTGGACCTCTTCCTAGGAATGTCATGCTTGCTCTTGTTCACTGCCTTCTTTCTGACATCAATATCCCATCCCAGAAATTAGCAATCCTTTGTGCACTAAGTACTAAGCTACCGAGTGAAGAACACCATAGCACTGCATGTTTTTAAGAGAAAGGCCTAAAGTTCCCTTGGTTCATGAAGAAGGGCGAGTATTTGGAGCTGTAAAAATTAAATGAAGTGCAGGCATCTCAGCCGTACTGAACAAAGTGCATAGAAATAAGAAGAGACGTAATGGTAATATATATGAGGCATTCCCTATTGGCTACTTAACATGGCCTCTTGTCCATGTGTCTGTGTATATGTGACATGAAGAGAGACAAAATACACAAGGAGGAATTTCCACAGAATGATGCTGCAAAGCAGAAAATGTACCCAGTGATGACAGAGATGATAATCCTCAACCACCTGGAGGTAAGCCCCTCCCTTTCTGTGAGGATGTTTGCTTTAAAGTTTGTCTGTCCCTCCTCTAGACTTCTTATGCCTCTGAGTGTTACCACCAAAGCAGAAGGCATGCAACTGCACCAGAGCTGTTACAGTTCTGATCCCTGTCATATTCTGAGCATTCTGTTCACCCACATTACACCCGGTTTCCTTCTTTGGAAACTGGGTCTTTCCTACTGTATGTACAAAAACTTGTCAGCCTGTGGCTTATAAATTCATTGGCCAGTTTCCCTGAAACTCAACCACATGACAGAAGACTTAAAAATATTCCATGCTAGACGCCAGAGAACCCACACAAAATAAAGCTCTTCGTGTATATCTTTACTTTGGCATAGACTTCAGTCAGGGCTTCTTTAGCATGACAGGCAGTCAGCTACAATGCACAAACCCAGAAGAAACCAGGCTCCCTCATTCACAGCTCAAAAAAATCATTTGAGTCCTCTGCAGCATTGATAACAGCTTTTGAACCTGGAGCAGAACCTCCAGTAGGACTCATCCCATAATTTTGCAGGGCTCTCAGTGGACATAGCTACTGAAACTTGAGCTGTAACCATCATATAGATGGATTGTTACTCTCACATGCAGTCTACTCCATCCTCAGAGCCAATGACACTGCTCATGCCCATAGCACACAGAATTGCAGTGTCAGCCCCTAATTTTAACTATCTGGGAAGATAGCAAGTGCCTTTAATGGTTTTAAACTCAAGTAATAACTAATTATGAAATAATTCAGTTTAAGAGAAGAGATTTCTATTTGAGGAAGAAATTCAAAATATGAATTCCCAGCTGATGTAATCTGCATAATTTCTATGCATTCAACAGAACTACTCCATTTTATATGAACTAAAAAGCTAGATTCAATGCAGCCCTTTACTTTGATTAACTACCTGGCTAGCACTTCACTCATGCTCAATTTATACAGGGTACAAAATCCTTGCTGTTCTCCAGTATTAGCAGAAGCTTTACCCTCTTAATTATTTAAGGTAATACAATGAGGTGGTCACTGACCTGGTTAAATAATGAGAGAGACAGTCACCGAGCTTTATATTATACTTCAAGCAAGCTAAATCGTCACTTTTTCTGGGAAGATACAGCTCCAGTAATTTATTCAACACTGCCATCTGTACTTCTCAGAAAGGAAATACATTTTTTCACAATAAAACATGAAAAGTTAGTGAGACATAAGTAAAGCCTGATCGTTTGCTTAAATTTGCATCACAGAGTACTAAAGCATAATATTTTACCAATAGCATTAACGTTCAGATTGGAGATTCTTACCTTCTCCTTCACAGTACGGCGACTTCTGCACATTTCGGTCTTTTTGGAAGGATTGCCATTAGAAGCAATGACTATATTAAACAATTAAACTATTTGTTTCAAAATCACTTCCAGAAGATAAAAACACTCTTGGAGAAGCCTCTGAGAGTAGTTGGATAGATTGAAAAGAACGGTAGTTGAAATATGCGAGTCTTACGTACAAATCCCTTTGTGTACTTTACTATCTTTTTTTTATTAGAGAAGTGATTTTTTCTTAAAAGTCTGTTCACAAATACATAGGACAAATGAGGTTTCTAAAAAAGTTAGAGTTTCCACTGCATCTATAACTCAACCCCAACTTGTTAATTCAAGTGTGATTTTTCACAGAGGAAGAGGCTGTGTGCCATACAGACTGTCCATGTGAAAAATATGAGTTGACAGTTGTAAAAAATCAGTATACCGAAGGCAGCAGCTGAATAGGGTATTTTCTGTTATGCCATAAGAATTACCAACCAAAAAAAAACAACCCCAAACCACCATCTATTCAAATATCTTTCTTCCAAGTGGTGTAAGCAGAAAGCTATAGGTAAATCTACTTTCAATTATAGGCCAGAGGACCCCAGCCAGAAAAATAACAGCATTTGTATAAGCCACCACAGTAGTTCTTTCTCAGTGACAGCACTAGTACCAGCTACAAGTCTTAGGACCCTTTCCTTGAATCATATCTCAAAACACACGGTTTGTGTCCTAGCATCAATTTTATCTTGAACGGTTTATGAATTCCAGCCATGATCTGGAAGCACAAGTATGCTCCATCATAACCCATGGACATACATTGCTCGTATGAGTCTTTAGAGCTAACCAAAATGTTTTCACATATAAATACAGATCTTTCTCAAAAGTGAAAATTCAGACTTCATTTACATGGTTTTACTGTTTTCCACCATATCACACAAGTTTCTTTAAATTATTTAGAAAGTGTTTAGTATCTAAACCCTAGTTAATAAATTATTTTCCGAAGACTGTAAAAGTATATTAAAATACTATGGAAAAAGTTGTTAAAAAAAATGGTCAATCAGGAGCGTAGCAGAGATTTTTGTGAATGCTAGTGACATCTAAATACTGGCATCTAAAAGAAGATTAAGTGCCTATATGTTCCTGCAAATCAACCCTAAAAAGACTTTTCCCATCCTAGGCTTTCAAAAAGAAAAGATTAATTGGTCATCAATAACATTCTTTATCTTCCTGGCAAACACTTGCTGGATACAAAATGTAGCTAATCATGTCAATCCATTTTCTTCTATTGTTGACATGAAATATCATATACCTCCAGGCTGGAAAGGTTTCCTCATTTTTGATATTGGGATAGTTTCAGGCAACTGAAGTAACCTCCAGAGAGTTGAGTGAAATTGCCGAGGGAAGGATGCAGGAGTACAAGTGCCACTTTGCACACAATTCATCATTACTCTTTGCCCTCTGGAAATTTAGCCCTTCTACAGTCTACCCTTGAATTTTATCTTTTGTTCCTTCAGAGAGAAATGAGTCAGAAAGTTTAATAGCAAATCTTTGAAAGACACTGACCTTAGAAACAAAACCCAAGGCACTATCAGAGAAAAAAGTGAAGAGACAATGTCCTGATTGTTGCAAAACCACTCTTAAAAAAATTGCTGGAAGATAATTTAGAATGATGCTATTTAAAATACAGCCAACTCTGTAATCATCCTCTTCAGTTTAAATCTCATGAGATCAGTTCTCTTGAAGATGAATTGGTAAGTCTGTATTACTGCATCATTACTGCTGGCAGGCTTTATATGCACATATCAAAAGAAGAGAGTAGACACATATATTTATAATTTTTCTGTCAAAGTTAGCATGGTTTTGGTAATTGTGCAAACCCATCTGACAAGAAATTCACCCACCATAGTCCACAGTTCATTGAAAGTATAATGGCTCTAAACAGCAGTGCTCTGACATGCAGGCTGTTGCTTCAGGACCACCCAGCAAATAGGTCAGCACAAACCTCCCGCTATAGTACACCTAACTGGCTTCCAACCAGGCGTTAGCAAAAGAGTAGCAGGATTCTGTCAAAAATGCAGACAATTGTCGCCTGAAGGTAACAAATTTGTATATTCCATCATACACTGTCAAAAATGTCCTATGTTGAAGGGCAGTCCTCAAATGTTCTTACAGAGATTTAATCTTAGGTACAGATGGTTGAATAAATTCCCTAATTCTACCTTGCATTCATACACCATAAAGTACCTTTATGTAACTTTCCTGAGAAGACATTAAAGTAATTTCCTGCATGATACACATTGTCGTTACTGAATTCTGTTGTCTGCCTCCTTCTTTAGCTCCAGAACAGTGTCCAGTCTCAATATGAGTATTTATTCATAACATAGCGAGGACTTGACCAGTTTGTCAGATACAGCATGCTCATTGGCTACATTTCTAAATTAAAAAATTAGTAGAGTAGAAGCAAAGATAATATCCACTTACATCCAGTATGCTAACCTAAACTACCTTAAAATTCTACTCCCTTAAATTCAATTATTCCCATTTTCTGATGAATACTGATATGTGTAATCCCATACAAAATGCATAACTTTCTGCCCCTGTTTTATTTATAGTTTGGTATAGGTTGCTTTGATTTGAACGTTACATGAAATGTCTTCAAAACGCACTGATAAAACAAGTGTAAGAATGCCTCAGGACAGAAATCTGATCACAGACTGTAGAAAACCTCCCTTGAGGTTACCCTGCCTTCTGAGAGAAAACTCTTTTCCTGACGTGGATATCCAGGCTTGGCACTTATTCACAGTGCAGAATTACCCCAGTAGCTGGAGGAAAGGTTTCTGCTAACAAATGGAGTCTAGGTAGGTTAAAAACTTTCCTTCTTTTCCTACATATATAGCATATCACACCAGTGTAGGAGGAATGTGAGTCTCCGACTACTAGTGCCAGACGCAATGTCATCAAGCACTCACGCAACTGTGCCGTGTAGGCTTAGGAGGCGCAGAGCACGTAAGGGAGCTGGAGTAACAGAGCTCCAACGCTCTCTCTGATGACAGAACTGGAGAACCTCAGTGTTCATGAGCCTACCAAGAGAGTGGCAAAACACAGACAGCACAGGAGGCAGAACTCCCACCTATGGCCAATAGTTGCCATGACATGCGGGTTCAGAAACTGTGACTCTGCAAGAGCAGGTGCTCAGAGAATGACAGGAAACATCCCCAGAAGCTCTGCTCCACATGGAGGAGGTGGACTGTTTGAGACTAAACTTGAGGAATGATCCATTTCTCAAAGATTGTAAATTTTTGTTTAAATGTCAAATAATTGGAAGTTATATTATCAGTAGCAGTCAAATGAAATGTGATATTTACTGTGACTGAAACATTTAAATCAGCTAAGAATCCCAGTAAAGCCTTCCTGAAATCTATATGTAACACATTTGGACTGCAATCTTTATAGTCAATATAGGACAAGAGAGATTGAATATCTTCCTAGTTCTTTCTTGGTGGTGTATGAGGCACATGATAAAAACCAGAATAATAACATTTTCTTGAGTTGTTTTCTGTACTTCAGGTACAGAAGAATTACATAAAAGAGTTTTTATTGTTATTGTTTGACCATTATAAATATTTCTAATAGGGAGTTAGGTCTCTCATTTTAAAAAAATACATTACCATGTGAACAATAGTGTTAAAATAGAACATTTATGGGATGGAAGGAGAATAATGAGGGATGGCAACAGCTGCCAGAGAACCCTGGAACTACATAATGAGTTTCTAGTTGCTAACTAAAACTGAAAAAAATTCACATAAAAAGAAGTGATTATTTGCCAGTAAGCCTTCAAGTACATCCTTTGTGACCCGGACATACTTTACAACCCAGCTGTAATACAATACTCAAGTTGATATTAGGCAACTTCACTGGGTTCAGTAACGACACCAGCTGAAACATGGAGTAAACCCAGGCTGGTGTCTCTAAAAAATGATTTATGCTAAATTTTGTGATGTGATCAGGATTTTTTAATAAATAACTATTAATGATTAATGAAATGCATTTAGTGCTGCCACATTTCAGATTCATATCTTGTTACGCAGCTAAGAAAATGAAAAACATGGCTATTGATCTATTTGGGTTTAATGAGGTACAATAAACATTGCAACTAGATGTACTATTATATATTTAATGAAAGTTATTGCATGTTAATTAACTAGCAACTGTTTTCTCAGAAGTGTGAAGTTTATCAACGTTATGTAATTTTCCAAAAGCCTTATTTTCATCTTTGCATCTTTGAGTAAGATGTTTATGTTGACTGCAATTCTCTCCTGGGAAGTGTTAACATATGTGCCAAAGCCACGTATATTTCCCTTTAAAAGCCAAAATAAGGCACAGCTATTTAAAGAAAATATTGCTGTTGCACAGTATCTATACCAGCACAAGGGTGGATCTCCTATTATGCACAAGGTTTGGCCGTGACAATGTTACTAACCTGAGACAGGAAACAACAGGCCACGAGACATTTTTTACACTAGATATCCAAGATAACAGCACACTCATGGGTATGACACAACCCTGTTACCTTTCCCACCCTCCTTTCCAAGCTCAGATTAGCAGAGACCTGGTCTGCTAGATACTTGTGCAAATCTTCCCAGCTGCAAGTCTGTCCTTGGCTACAAGTCGGAGTCCCGCAGCCTATTCTAGTATCTGCTACTGAAACTATGCCCAAATTATTTATTGCATTTTAAAACTTCCTGTTTGATTGTGAATCAAACAAAATACTGCTTTAGCAAGCGTCAGTATTATCCTGGGAAATGAAGGCACAAGAGACACTGGATTATTTTCATGAAGACATTTTTTGAAAACAAATATAACTTCTTTCATTTTAAAAGCTATGTGAAAATTTTCATTTCATCATTATGCCTACATGTTAGGTCTTTTCAGCAAATTCATTAGCATATCAGTATCTGTTTTTACACATGGTCAGATAGGTTCCTACAACTTACATCATATTCTTCCATACTCTATCTATATGTTGTTCCCAGTGCCCCTGGACATGCGATCTCATGCATGAATTACAGCAAAATGATTACATGGAGCTAAATTCAACACAGTGATCTCATCTACTAGGATAAAGAGAGAAATAATATGTGTCAACACTACCACTTTACAATAGCTGTTCCCTGGGACACCTTGCTCTTTTGCCTCAGGTGACAATAGTCCTCCAAGCTGGAGGTCCAGGCTCAGCCTAAGCATTTAAGCATGATAACAGAGGTTAAATTCCTGAGATCACAGACAGGACTATCAAATTGTATAACTGGATTATCAGAGAACATCACAAACCCCAACCTGGCTGTCTAGTTCTGAGACAAATCAGTTCTTCTCCCTGTTTCAGTTAAATTGTATGATCAATTTCATACATCCTTGTAGCTTTCTTGACACTGAGTTATTGAAAACACTTTGACACATTGAAAGAGCTCCATTCAAGCTCCTAAAAAGTGACACTTGGTGATTAGCGCCACCAGCAAACAGATGCACGGCAGTTTAATGAAATGTTTTACAGTCTGACAGTAGTATAAAAAGCACATAAAGAGTCAAAAGAAGCATCACTTTTCTTTGATTAAACTTGTTTTAAAATAAATGTATAGACCTCATAAAATGAAGACAATAGAATACCTGCAGAGAAATTCAAACCTGCACAGGAATTATATGGAAAGCCTCCAAACACATTGTACCCAAGCAACGATAAATTGTGATCCTCAGAATGCACTGGAGATAATTTTTTCTGTTGTGTGGTTTTTTTTTTTCTTTCAATAACAAACATGTAGAAAAAAATACCTAGTACATGCTTTGCTGTTTAAACATTGCAACCACGTAACAGGTCAGCTCTTCCAACAATTCCCATCTCAGCCAGGGACACAACTGCGGAACAAAGTAATCAGTCTCTCCCTCTCTCCTTCCCTCTCGGTGTGTGGCAAGCATTCACCAGTTCTGCAGTTCCTCCCAAGTTCCTCATTCAAACCCTCCTTAGAAATTAAGCCCTTTTTAGTTGCCCTCTGGCTGACTATTTTCCTGAATTTGCTTGTCTGATACTTCTTCCAGCCCTTGCATATGCTGCAACTTGACCCGTTTTCCTCTATTTCTTACCTGAGTTTACCCTATTCTGTGCAAGTTTTGTTAATCTCATCATGGTATTAAAGATGGAAGGGTCCATGATCCCTAGCAGCACAGCTCTATGGACGTGAGACAAAGCATGGTGTATAAATACAGGCGTTCTTCAGCCTCATTCAGAGACTGACAATGCCTGTCATGGATGTAAAAATCACAGCTTGTATTTTATTAAGAATAAAAAGAAATTGGTTCATCAAAATCATGCATGGAAACTTGATCTCATGTCCAGTAAAGTACTGGTCAAATGCACTGAAAAGGTTGTGTTGGGTTCTGTGCCAGACTAACCTTTTTAATCACATATCAACATACATTCTACAGGCCAGTCAGTCTCACCTCTGTGCCTGGCAAGATCATGGAGCAGATCCTCCTGGAAACTCTGTTGAGGCACACAGAAAACAAGGAGGTGATTGGTGACAGCCAGCATGGTTTCACCAAGGGCAAATCATGCCTGACTAATTTGGTGACCTTCTACGAAGGGGTCACAGCAGTGGTGGACAAAGGAAGATCAACTGATGTCATCTACTTGGACTTGTGCAAAGCGTCTGACACTGTCCCACACGATATCCTGGTCTCTAAATTGAAGAGACATGGATTCAACAAATGGACCACTCAGTGGATAAAGACGGTCGATGTCCAAGTGGAGACCAGTGACAAGTGGCGTTCCTCAGGGGTCGGTACTGGGACCTGTACTGTTCAACATCTTTGTTGGCGACATGGACAGTGGGGTCGAGAGCACCCTCAGCAAGTTTGCCGATGGTACCAAGCTGTTTGGC
>VUYV01000177.1:892542-1005937 GCA_008711295.1 Anarhynchus alexandrinus | reverse complement strand
TCCAGCTCTGGAGTCCCCAACATAAGAAGGACATGGACCTGCTGGAGCGGGTCCAGAGGAGAGCCACGAGGATGATCCAAGGGCTGGAGCACCTCTCCTATGAGGAGAGGCTGAAAGAGTTGGGGCTGTTCAGCCTGGAGAAGAGAAGGCTCCGGGGAGATCTTATTGCGGCCTTCCAGTACCTAAAGGGGGCCTACAAGAGAGCTGGGGAAGGACTTTTTACTAAGGCATGCAGTGATAGGACGAGGGGGAATGTCTTCATTCTGGAAGAGGGCAGGTTTAGATTGAACATTAGGAAGAAGTTTTTCACTTTAAGGGTGGTAAGGCACTGGAACAGGTTGCCCAGAGAGGTTGTTGAAGCCCCAACCCTGGAGGTGTTCAAGGCCAGGCTGGAGGTGGCCTTTGGCAACCTGGTCTGGTGGGAGGTGTCCCTGCTTATGGCAGGGGGGTTGGAACTCTATGATCTTCAAGGTCCTTTCCAACCTAAACCATTCTATGATTCTATGATTCTACTCTGCAAACTAAGAAGATGGACTTGAGTTCTTCTTTTTCCTTTGTGCATTTCAAACTTCCAGAAATGTGTCAGCAAATTTGATCTCAAAGAACATATAGAGGATGTGTCAGAATGAGTAAATAGACAGCATATGGTCATAAGGGCGGTATTTTGCTACAGGAGGTTTGCTTCCAAGGAGAACGGGAAACCCTGGCAGTTCAAACCACTGCTTCCTCTTCCCAAACTGGGCACTGACCAGTTTTTACAGTTTGCCCTGGAAGACAGCATCAGGTAATAAAGCTAAATGTGATCCCATTTTATAAAAACTCAAATAGCTGGCATAGAATTAATCTTGCAAAAATGAGGCGGGTGATACATCGCACAAGAGCCAAGCCTCCTTACTCTTCTTTAGGACATTGTCAAGCCTCAAAGAAATGGAAATCTGTGAAAGGGTACCTTGCTGAACTGTGATGGACTATATCCAAAAGAAGATTAAGTCACAAGATAGGATACTTTGATGGCTTTATTCCATTACTCTGCAGAAAAGAGGGACAATAATGTGAAGAAATTCTAGTTTAAATCACTGAGCCAGTTTTATTTTGGCTGAAAAGAAGTTAGATCTCAATAGAGCAAAAAGTAGAATAAATTTGTCCTCTGGGATTGTTGTTTTGATTGTGTGGCTTAAATATTTTATTATTTACCTGATAAGTTAATTTTATATTACACTACCTTTTTGGTCTAAAGTAAGGAGACTAATTTCCCTTCTTGTGGTCAAAGCCATTATCTCCAAAGCATTTATTCAGATGGTACATTTCACTTTAAATTTGATTTGAGCTTCAACTGTATTGTTTTCTAATTACATTTGGTGGAGGTTTCACCCTTGTATCTGTATGAGCTGAGTTATTCACAGTTAGAATTTTATTGCACCTAAATTACAAGTTTGGAATGTCATTTCACATGTGATTAATTTGAGTAATCGTCAAGAGTCTGCCAAACAACCCGTGTTCACTGAGATGAGGCTTTATAAATTAGACAGGCAGCGGGTCTACCAGGAGAGTTTGTGCAGTAGATAAAAACTCTGCAATAGCTAGTGGTGTTTTCATGTGTAATTAGAAAATGCATTGTTCTTCAATTAAGAAAATTAATTAAAATCAAGCAGATGGTAGTTAAGGCATATTGCAATATAATTTTCTCTAGCACATGCATTACTCTCAGGTGCTATCAATGTACAGTATTGGTTTTACACTGTAAATTTAGCTCCAGGATACATTATCATGACTATCTGTTTCTTAATATATTCTTCTCACTCATTTTTCAATTTTCTTTTCATCTAACTGTACAATTAATCCTGTGGTACCCATAAAAGGCAGTGGCTACAAAATAAAGAATTTATTATGGGATATTCTTCCTCCTTTCCACAATAGTCCTGGTCAAAGAAAAAAGCTAGATTAGAAAACATCTCATCAATGAAAACTGCAAATTAATTTCATTGTTATGTGTGATATGATGTCATCGATCATGCAATACAATAAAAATGATCATCATATTGACACTTGAAAACAAAAAACATTGCTTAGTTTATCAGATATTTGACATTCTCGTAAAAACATTTGATGCAGAAATTGCATCATCTGTTATTTCCTTTCTGAACACTCAGAGTTCCCAAGGGAAGGTAGATATTAGACCAGGAAGCCTCTGGAATGAAAAACATCTGAGGAAAACTGAAAATCAAACACTCAAAACAACCTGTCCATATTTCCTTTGTTTCTCAACAAAGAATAACAGGACCACTTAGAAAATTCAGGATCAGTTTCCCCAGTTGTAAGGGCTGAAATTTCAAAAAGTACAAATCACAATAGCTAGAGTAGCCCTTTCACCTTCAGTCACTCAAAAGTGTTTGATTATATGACTCTCCTTAACACAGTAAAGATATACGTGCACACTCCATGTACTTCTATGATGGAGATGATACATAATCCTCCTGTCTTCAGATTTTAATGCAAACGGATGCAAAAACATCCTTTCAAGCCATCTTTGATCCATTCCAGTTGGTAATGATACCTGGTTCCCTGTTCAAGGCTCTAAATATGCTCCATTTTTAACTGAGCGTGGCAGAAACATGTCAAGTATCTAAAACCCACTTAGTAACAGGAAACCAATGTGTTTAAAACTAACATCCCCCCCCCCAAAAAAAAAAGAATACATAAGGCAAGAGCTGATTTTTAAAGCATTGCACAATTGGAACTTCTCACCATACTAAAGCATGAAAACAGGTTAAAAAGAGGAATAGAGTTTCACAAGGAAGCTATGCTATGACTTGCCCTTCTAGCGGAAAATTCAAAGCGTATGTCTCAAGTTCAGAGCTAACCTCAGGCTGCTTTTTTTAGTGATGCTTCAGGCATTGCTGAGGATCAAAGGGTACATCTCAGTCATTTTCTCCTTGCATGAGAGACATTGGCCTGTGTTTATTAGGGGGAATTCCCCTATAAAGGTCTGCTCCGGGTTTTGCCATACCCAGCTTGGCAGAGGGCTACAAGTACTTCAAGACCCACTGAAAGATGCCTGTCCATCTTGGTCTATTTTGATTTGCTATGTCTAAGAAAGTTTCACCACAATTCACCTTCCTCATCAACAACATAATCTTATTTTTTCTGTGTTACCTGAGGCCAATACTCCTGTATAATCTCTATGTTCCTTTAATACGCCCTCAGGGCTCATTACTCTTGCCTCAACTTAGATCAGTGGCTCAAAGAGCCTGAACAAGGTGGCAGTTCAAAGGAAACGTTAACCACAATTTTTCCTCAACAAAGTTATTACTTTAGTATTGTACAAATAAGCACATATTTGAGTATTACAACCCTGAATTGTTCTTAACTAACATCCTAAATGCAAATAGAGGAATCAGCAAGAAAAATACTGAGGAAAATCAGGAGTGTTTGCAGATATCAAAAGGTTAATCACCCCTCACCTATTTGTCTGCTAAACTGTGCTACTTCAGAGGCAAATAATTAGAATTTTCACACCTTATATGAATCTGTCATTATTTACTTTGAAAACTGAACATATGTTCTGTTAATATACCCTTACATTTTGCAAAATAAATATTAATTGTAACTGGTTAAGCAGTAATAAAGCTCTCTTCAAGGACCTGAAGAAAATAAATAGGGTTTCTTTTTATCTTTCTTTTTCATTGATGACTAATTCAAATATATCCTATACATTTTATATCCCATAACAACTTTGCTTTTAGATAATTTCCAAAAAAAACAGTTTTGCAAAGAACTTCTTACTTAAAACTATTATACTCAAGACTAATAAGGCTGAGAGTGGATCATTTGGAGCCATATTACTGTGGTTTATAAATACCATGATTCATTATGATCCTGGGAAGAGCTGTTACAGAATGATGACTTTTTGCACCAAAGTTTGAAGCTACACAGAATGGCAGAGAAAAACAAGCAAACCTAGCAAACTTTCTGTTAAGTACTGCAATTCCATCTTTGTCCTTGAATCCAAAAGGCTTCTGTAAATCCAAATCCCCGTGATATTTTGGGTACTTAAATAACTTCTTAATCACAATGTCAAGCTCCTGGTATCATTGGAAGTGCTTAAAATGAGAGATACATACTGTGACAAATGAGCAGCTAATACATACATAAAAAGCTATTTGCTTTAGGTATGCAACATTTCAGCCCAGCTTTGCAATGCATAATGCAGCCTTAGGAAAGCTGTTTAACCACGTTTCAAATCTCCATCTGTAAAATGAAAGTAGTATCTATTATTGAAGCTGATCATGATCAGACCAGCAAATGGTTACAGAAGCTTTTCAGATTGTCATGTTGACAGAATAATGCCAAGGTAATCTTCTACATGAAAAAAAAAGAACCCTGCAAATTCAGATTGCAAGGAAATTCAACAACATTTAACAAAGTAAAAATCAGAGTCTGCTGCAGTATTGAGTGTTTTGGCTAGCTTGCTTTTGTAAGCATGTTAGCTTGTCTTCATCATACTCTACAGATATAACATGGAGTTAAACAAACTCAAATGCAGACCAGAGAGAAGGTCAATCTGAAGAAACACTGTATGTAATCCTGTTATATGAAATGATTATTTGTCCATCTCTGTTTCTTCTTTTCTCATTGGGCTTTATACTGAATTGTCTCATTTGTTATGACTCCTTTGTGTTAATGTCCTTTCTTGTCATTTAGCA
The DNA here is from genome assembly GCA_008711295.1 of Anarhynchus alexandrinus. Taxonomy (NCBI): domain Eukaryota; kingdom Metazoa; phylum Chordata; class Aves; order Charadriiformes; family Charadriidae; genus Anarhynchus; species Anarhynchus alexandrinus. The sequence continues at coordinate 1,001,234 of VUYV01000177.1, read as the reverse complement.
GGTCCATGAAATTGCCCAGAACTGTAAACATATTAAAGCAGAACTCAGAAACGGAGAATAAAAATATAGACAAGCAAGCAAAATGACTCTTATTGTTCCAAGTTATCTATATACAACGAAGATAAAGATGAAGGCTGTTCAGCCTGGAGAAGAGAAGGCTCCAGGGAGATCTTATTGCGGCCTTCCAGTACCTAAAGAGGGCCTACAGGAGAGCTGGGGAAGGACTTTTTACTAGGGCATGTAGTGATAGGACGAGGGGGAATGGCTTCAAACTGGAAGAGGGCAGGTTTAGATTGAACATTAGGAAGAAGTTTTTCACTCTGAGGGTGGTGAGGCACTGGAAGAGGTTGCCCAGAGAGGTTGTTGAGGCCCCATCCCTGGAAGTGTTCAAGGCCAGGCTGGACGTGGCCTTGGGCAACCTGGTCTAGTGGGAGGTGTCCCGGCCTATGGCAGGGGGGTTGGAACTCGATGATCTTCAAGGTCCCTTTCCAACCTAAACCATTGTATGATTCTATGAGTCTATGAAAAGAGGCAGTGATGAGAGCCATGAATTTGGGAAGCTGTTGAGTAGAGCACTGTGGGAATAGCACTTTTTTGGCAGAAGAGATTTACCTCCTTGTTTTTAAAGTCAAATGATATTTCCTAAATAGCACAACTTCTCTAACTCTTCAAGCAATAGCACCAGTCATGGAATGATCCCATAATAATGGGGTTCCCTTTTTGCTCTTCTAATTGAAGTCAGTTTATCACATTTAGTAAAGATTACAAAAATCTATAGCATACATTCCTAAACCATTGACAAAGATGATAGATGTTTCTAATAACAGTAGGGTCAGAAAACAATAAGCCTTTGACCATAACAACCTATAGGCCCAGCTTCACCTGCACTAGAAAGAGTGGAAATGATGTGATAAATCAAAATGGAAATAGAGAATTGAGCAGCAAACCTGACCCGCCTCCCTCTCCCCATTCAGTCTTTATGTACCTCAATGCCAAATCCATTGTGGCCAAATAGGTTTTCTACAGATTTTTTTAAATGGACAAGAACAGATAACATATATACTTTTCAGTTAAAAACACTGCTGACCCCAACTGGTGCTTTTTGGTGCCATTTTCTCATGGCTTCAAGGAAAGAAAATCTGTTAGTGTGTAAGCTGAAAGTGCAGTTTGCATGCTGATGAAGTTCACTTGCCAGAACAATCTAGAAAAATTAATGTCAGGAAGAAAATTAGGAACAGTGAATGTAGATCAGTTTCCATGCAAAACTAACAAGGAGCACTTGGAAAAAAAAAAAAAGCTAAGAGGTTCTTCCCCTCTAGTTTTTCATACTCCTTATGCACTAAAAATGACTGTTTAACAAGAAAAATAAATCTTCGAAAAGGAATGGCTCATTGGAGACCAGAAGTTAGGTGCTTCTGTCCTCTGGGTAAACAGGATATTCAGTATAATGGAATATATGGAAGAAGATTTCACTTTCTCACTATCTCAATGCAGTTAAGTAGTAGTACAGCTAGTAAATGAGACATTCAATTCCCTACAGTTTGAGGTTAGGCCAGAAAAGGAGCTTTGTGAAAAGTGGAGAGTGTCACACACAAACTATACACCAGTAGCTAAATTCAGAGTTTGCCTTGCTATTTGCTGCTTAATATTACCGTTGTGACATACTGAAAAATGTCTTCCCTATTGTACCTTAGAGAATATATCACCTAGTCTTATTGCAATCAAATGAGCTTTCAGACCTCTACCAAGGTCTTCCAGATTATTAGAGGAAACAAAGTGGGTTATAGGCATTTTAATTCAGTCTTACTCTTTTACAGCTTCTTATCTGCCATCTGTTAACTAAACCAGAGATCTTAAATGCTGCCATAGATTCAAGGTAACTTTCTACTGCACCCAGATGTCTCCTTTGAAAAGATGTTACCAATTAAGTTGCTACCAGTTCTATTTTAACACATTGCAGACTGCAGACTTTTTCACATTACTTACTAATGTATCATTATTGTCCACATCAAGAGGTGTATGGGTATGTTTCTTTCCATGTGTACAAACACACATATCAATGTATGACTATGTCTGTTGAAAAATATTGTACTGATCCACCGTCAAAATTCAGCATGATTGAAACCTTCAGTATGTTCTGAGCTCACGGGCCTGGGAGCTATCTGGTTACTGTTTCAATATTAAACACAATAACAGGCTAATCTTTAGCCTAGCTGTGGTTAAAACTTGCAGCTGCAACACACATTGATAACCAGAAAAACTTCACGTCTTCACTCTCAGTTTGAGATCCCCAGAGGTCTCTGTGGGGGAAAAAATCATTTTAGCTGAGACAAAAATTAAATGAGGTTGTCAACCACTTTTGCACTTCTTTAAGTAACACAAGGAAGTATCCCTTGCAAGAAAAAATGAACAGAACAATATTGAATGAGAAAATAGTTTTCAATTGGATGGTGAGAATAATCTAGCAAGTGTCACTTTGGCTTTTTCAGACTTTCACAGGCAGAAGGCATCTTGCTGACTGAAGAGGAATCTAATTCTTTCAGATGGTTTCTAAAGTCACTAGACTCCCCCAGCATAAGCACACAGAGAAAAAATCTCACATAAAAGCCAACACAGTAGAGTTAATCTCCTTTCTACTGGTTCAGAACAAAACAACAACCAGCACTTTATCTGATAGAATGGTTATAAACAGATGTTCTTGTGAAAACTAACTCTGAGGCTATCCTGGGGTGAAGCTTCAACAGGGTATACAAACAGTTGTACCTGGAGTTCCACTTTCAGAATTATATGCTCATTGCTGGAGCCACCGCCTCTTATCTTCATAACACTATGCCACTTTGGATATAAAATTCAATAAGGCTCCAGCCGGTAGGTCACATTCACTCAGAACTGCAGATTTAAACCAAATCTCAGTTACAAACATACCTCCTTTTAATAATATCTACCAACAGTGATTTTAATTTCTGGGGTCGTTGGCCAGTTCACACTTAATACCCTTTCTAGACAATGAACTTTTCTAGGTTAGAATTGAAACCTGACTAACACCAGAGCGCAGTATACCTGCACTTCTTGTACTGCAAGAGCCTTTGCACAGCAGTTTGCATGAGCACCTCTGCAAAACGTACTCATATCTTGGGCTGATGACACAACTAAATTTCCTCACCACTGGGTACACCTTCACTATGCAACCAGAAACGTACTAGTGAAATTAGTGATGCTCCCATGCTAATCATAGAATCATAGAATGGTTTAGGTTGGAAAGGACCTTGAAGGTCATAGAGTTCCAACCCCCCTGCCATAGGCAGGGACATCTCCCACTAGACCAGGTTGCCCAAGCCCACGTCCAGCCTGGCCTTGAACACCTAATTAATAATTAATATTAATTAATTAATACAGCTACTAATGCATTACAAAGTTTGGTTTTGCATCTTCAGAACTAAACAGACCAACATCTGAAGCAATTTCTAACTGATCTCTTCTCAAAACCTACTGTCCATGAAATCCTGGGCCTTCCTCAATAGAAACTCATGCTTCGTTGGGCAGAATATCTATTCCTACCAATCAACATTTTCAAACAACAGGGTCAAAGCAGTTTTATTGTCCTTCGTTTTCTCACTACATTGAATTAAATAGCACTGAAATGTTTGCAATGTGCTTCTATTGCCATCTGGTGCTCACATCATGTAACCGCATGTATTTATATTTAAAACTGCAGCTCTCAATCCAGGCTCCCAAATGTCTGTAGGTCCATGGACTATTTCCAGGAGGACAGCAAAATCTAACTATAAACTACATTCACTGTCAGCAGAATTAAATGTCCAATTCAGTGGTCCATTCCTCTGGGAAAATTTTGCAGGACAAAACATCAAAGAACACTGATAATCACTATATACATATCCATACATATAGTGACATATATACATACACATAGTGTGTGTATATGTGTAGTAAGTCACTATATATCTAAAATTCACCAACAGCCTCAAGATAAAAACCAAGAATGCCGCTTCCATGCAAGCAGAAAACAAGGTATAACACAGACTATTTTTTCTATTTTCCTCTGCACACATCACACCCCGCCCTTCCTTATTCCAGTAACATTAATCTAGCTATAAAAATCATTAAATTCTCTTAAATACAATGAGATATTTTGGCATGTATATCAGATATCTTTCGAGTTCTAAATATATGAAGTCTGTATTTTTTTTAAGGTCTTTCTACTACCTTGAAAACTTAATGTAAAATTCAAAAAGATATCTATGATTCTGATATAAACTGTTCATTTATGATGCTGGAGCATTAAGAAAGTTGGTTTGTATTGGGAGAGCTGGGATCAACTCAGCAATTTTGTAGACAGGCATGTTGTATTTCTTACATTTAATGTTTTAGGAACGGCTCCAAAACCTGAGGTATTAAATGAATCTTTCAACTTAAAAAGAAAACCCTATTGGATTAGTGCAGATTATGTTCAATCAGTTGCATGCTTTTATAATTAGGTTGAATCCCAAATTTCAAACAGTTTTTTTCTCTGGCATTCAATCCATGCTTCACCTGTCCTTAGAGAGCACGTTAGAATATGGATCGGAGAGTATTTTATTGCATTATAATTTACTCTGACCTTTTTCCCCTTGTCCCTATATTAGCAGGAATGGAAGGGACAACAGAGGTCCATGAATCACATCTCTGTCAACTACCACATGATAAGATTCTGCCCGTGCAGAAACCCAGCTCTCTCTGTGAAGTCTCCCTTTGTATTTGTTTGTTTGCAAATGCAGTCTGACTTGAGAATACTTAACCTACTTCTGCCCTTCCAGACATCCAAGCTGTCTCTTTGGTAAGCAGTTCCTTTTGGTGTTATAACACCTCCACTAACTTTCAGTGTCCCTATTTGGATAAATAACAAGACTTTCCTGAAAAAGAATGTTCCTCCATTTTCACCTCTTCCCCAAAAGATAACGTTTTACTTAAAAAACTCCAAATACTCTGAATCATTATTTAATGTTGTTTTAATGTTATGGTCCAGTTATGGTTCAGTTTTGGTTTGCTCTAAAACAATGTAAGAGTTGCTTTCATGTGGTTTTTCAGTTGTTTTTTTACATGCTTAATGCATCTGAAGTTTTTCCCCAGGTTTGTTCTAGAGTAAAAACTACATTATTCTAAAGCAATAGCTATTACAGTAAGGTAACAATAGCAATTGATCTACCACCAGTACCTGCAGTAAATTTGGATTTCACTGTTCCCACTAAGTTCCAAGCTTAAGTCACTGTACCGACTTTTTGCCATGATTCGCATGGTTTCTATAGCATCTCTCTTGCCTCCAGTTCTCAAACCATTGTATTTAATTTCTTTCTAGCCCTTGTTTATTTTGTGGGAATTCTTTTAAGGACTCATAGGAAAACAGTCATTTTGTTTCATCCTTTTTCTCCAGAGCCAGAATCTTGTTACTAAAACATTAGAGCTTATTTCAACTTTAAAAGACATTAATTCACTGAGGAATTTTGCTAAAGCTGCTCTAGCTATTAGCCAGTTCTTTACTTATGAGCCTTTGATTTCTTCAAAACATGCTTTACTTTATTAACCAAACAGTTTACTTCTGGACAGATCCAAAATTCTCAGCAGAGTTACTGAAAACATTTCCTAGACTCCAGTGGCATATAGATCAAATTCTTGATAATTAATTACACGTGTTTGGTCTCCAGGTCTGAAATTTAAAATTCTGCTACATATTAAACCTTATAGATACAGAAGATATCAGGCAAGTTAAATACTGCTCCATCCTTCTTGCAGCTAAACCTCAAATTTAATTCTGTCATTCTCCCAAAGAAGATAACTGTATGTCACGTTTGCTATAGTATGTCTAAGACATTTTCCTTACAGCAGCCACAAACTTTATATATTAGCAATACATGGAGAGATTTTACACCTAGAGCTTCTATTGAGATAAGGGGACACAGTACTCTGCAACTTCAAGAATCATTCACACAATCTACTGGTCCTGTCAGCAAAAAGTTGGCTGCTTTCCTTACTTGCTAAAACATGATAACGTGATAAACAGCTTTCACCCACATCAGTGAGGCTGTTCTAACCCCTGGGCTAGACAAAATACAATGGCAAGTCTTTCTCAGCAGTCTCTGCTGAAACTTTTACAATCTGCATTAAATGTTTTGTTGGACCATGTATAAAATGGTCATTGGGGTGGTGGAGAAAGCCCAGGTACCCCTTTGTGCAGTCCGAACCACAAGCACATGTGCTGTAAGGATAGAAGCATCTTCTTTCTAAAGACATTCCTGCTCATTTTCATCCCACCAAAACTTAGGCTTTCTCCTGAATCACACAAGGTAGGGGGACTAATTTTCTGAGGTTTGCTATTGCCACAGAAGCCAGGCTACCCTAAAGGCTTGGTCTAAACATAGTTACTTTGCTGAGTGCTCCACGACAGGTGAATCGATATAGTCAAGCCTAAACAATAAAATACATAAACTAGAAGAAAAAAAAAAATGGCTTTAGCATTGTGACAAGATAAGCACAATTAGGAAAAAAAAAAATATCAGATTTTACTACAACATGCTGCCCGCTGAATGAAGTAATTTCTCTCTTATGTTCTGTATGAAATATAGCCATTTTAACAAGCATCTAGTTTCACAAGGAAATGGTTTTGTCCTATATCTCTGGTTAGAATGCAAGAGATCAAAAATACATGATGGTGAGAGATGATTCAAAACATTTTGGAAGGACCCTAGAGTGAACTCATTACTCAGAGTGCCAGGGAAATCTTTTTACTATACTAATCCAATGAACCAACACTGTGACTTGTGCAGCCAGTGTCATTTCTCCTTTTGAGACTTTTCATTTATCTTACTGTGTGGCCCTGAGATTTATTTTTTTTTCATTGTTCTTTATCTTTTTGGCCAAACTTCTAAAAACTAACACTAGATGGTGCTTTCTGATGAGAAAACCACAGGCCCCTTCTTTAAAACATTCTCCTGCTGCAGCACTGGAACAAAATAAAATGAGTGTTGCAACTATGACAGGCTTTGAAGAACCATGCCATCAGATTCCCAACACTTGTTTTATTTCGAAGGATAGAAAACTCATTACAGAATCATTAAAGTGTAAACTGCAGGATAAAATTAAGTTCCCAAATGCTTCTTTTTTTGTTGTATGAAAATCCAGTGTTACAAAGTTAATACATTTTGTGCATATTAAACACATCAAAATAGTGATTGTAGTCATACATGACAGGCGTAAGATATTTTATTTCTACATATATAGATATTTAATGTTTTTATTTAACTAAATGTAGATATTCTGTTTATATATAAAGTACTCAATATTAATAAATAAAAAGAATATTTCTTCATGCCAAGTGACAGTAAATTCTGACACTACATAAGAAAGATGGAAAATGCTATTCTTATAAATTAAAAGCAGGGATAAACAGTCTACTGGAAATGCTGAGATAAAATAATTTAAAAAAATTTTCTCATCTATGTTAAAATGAAGTTAACTGTAGTTTGCCTGGACCAGCAGTCCCTGATCTGTGGATACGTTCTTTTTTGACATTTTTATTTGGTCAAAAGGAGATCACACTGTAGGAAAGACACTGTGGTCAAGGTTAACAATATGATCCTTTAAAAGAGCTTATTTCTTAACCTGTTATGCATTCCTAATAAGTCTATAAGCCTCATATGTGTGTCATTTTTAATTAGATTAACAAATTCTCTCCCAAGAGTGGCTACGTATATTCACTCAGTATGGAAAATAACTTAGTAGTTAAATAAATATGATGACCAATTATGACTTTAATGAATCAATGGTGTAAGTTACCAGATGAGTTTGAAATAGAACGAACGTGAACTAATTACATCAAACTGAAGAACAACCTGAGCTCTATGTAATAGCTAATCCTGCAAGGAGAACAATCACTAACAATTAGAGATACATTATCTTCACAACCAGCTGATGTACACACTTGGGGACATACAGTGGGTGACCTTCCCACTGAAAGAATTAAACTCTGCGGGAACTGCGGCACTGCTGAAAGTTTCGATTCCCACAGAATGCCTCGTTCCCTCCATAGTTACAAATTTATTTAACAGGGATTAATTGGTTATGACTGGAGTGAGCCCGATTCTGTCACCCTCGCTGAGGCAGAGTACTCTCTTCGATGTACGCAGACCTACTCCTTCACAGGAATGCCTGTGTGGCAAGGCACTGCACAAAAAAGGATCACAGAACCGAACTGTGAAGTAGTAGGAAGGAAATCTGCTGATTAATTATATCGTATTAGTTAATTGTATTCTTATGGTACACCTTGGATTAGAAATCATACAGACTAATGCTCACGAGGCAAAATACCTCCAGGGAGCTTTGGGGGCGAAATGCTTGCTGCTTTGGAAGATGGCATTTTACATCCATGTAGGACCTCACTCCAGAGACTACATGGACTCTGCCTCCCATTCCCCATATAGGAAAAACTCCTTCCACTTTCCAAAGAATGACAGAAAAAAAAATTATCAGTTTTTAATCAATAAACTCAAAGTATGGGCAATGTAAATTAGGAGAGTTTCCTGTAAGAAAAAGCTGCAGAAAAGGAGCACTTCTAGAGTATAGTACTACCAAGTTTCACTGCAGTTTCTGCAAAACTGACTTTTTTTTTTACAGTGAAGTTTTGATTTTGTTAGTTTTATTTAATTGTGGTTTTGCCCTGATGAGAAGACAGTCATTCTCTTCAGGTCACGAGAACCTGTTCTGAAAAATTTTTATTTGTCACATTCAAGCTGAAGATCACTTTGGATCATTTCAACAATAGTCAATGTTCACTAAAGGTGCCCCAGAGCTGGAGCTTCCTGACTAGACTACATGTCCCAAGACTCATCACAGACTTCATTTTCCAGATGAGCTCCAGACAGTATCCCTGCTATGACATCCTGTGACCCTACCCACAAAAGTACGTGTGGATATGAAGCTTCAACATAACACTGCAGTAGCCCTTATTGACACAGTTTGGTGTCAAACACAGTTGTTATAAAATGTTTTTGTGATGCTGAGAATGCCTCCAAGGTCTCATTATTGATGCAAAATTTTAAAAATATATGTTGATTTTAGCAAACTACTGATTATTTATTTTAATCATAAATTGACTGAGGATAAATGTTAAAATACCCTTTGAGATTAAAATTCTTCAGTTAGACCACCAAAAAAGTAATATAACAAAAGGAAAGGAAAGTAACACAGAACACGCAACCCTATTTAATCTGCCTCTGAAAAGAGGTCACTCTTTTCACCTGTAGAGACAGAATTGTAAAGACAAATCATGGCAGCATCGCAGATACAGAACCATTGTACCAGGTTTTGCCATTCTCTGATGTTTTAATATTTTATCTGAGAACATTAAAATTAAGCATGGAAAAATTAAAGAGAATTTTATCCATGAATGTAAACTAATTGGATACAGAATACTTGAGAACCTCCGAAAAAGTTGGGCTTTCCCAGCAGCACCCTCTGCAAAGGAAAAGGAAAAAGTGTGGATAGACACCTGATTCTGATTTCATTTATACTGCTATCAATCAGAAGTGGCACCATATCAAGTCAATAATGCAGGGATTTGAGAACAAAGTGTGAAATGTGCAATTTACAGCAGCTTCTGAATAAAGTGGTGCAGCCCTATACCTATCTAACTCGAAGACAGAAGAAAATAACATCACATAGAAATAATTCAGCTTTCCCTTTCCATCTTAGGTCACATAAATCAAACAAGCCAGAGAAACATCATGGACATTGTGATCCAGAATTATAAATAAATATAAATCTTGATAAGTAATAATTCCTTTAAGCACCAGTGAACGTGAAAGGTCACTTCACTTCAGCAAACATCCACATGAACATGTACCATTAACAGTGATTCTCAGTGATTCAGGTGAAACAATAGAGTTGTTTCTGAAATAAAAATTCAGCTGTTTGGGTGTATACTTGACCTGTAAAGATTGTAATAAAACTTTAGAGGTGGGAAAAGCTCTTGAACTAGACACGTTCTCCGATTTTCTTCTTTATCTAATCTCATGTGTTATACAGAAAACCCATCTCATTCCTTTCACTGTCCAGTACTCTTTCGCAGTTTGGCTGGCACGCTGCCTACCGGAGGCAAGAGAGGTACAAGGTGCCAGAGACATGACCGTTACAGTGACAACGGCACCTATGGTGGGATTAAAATAAGACTATAGTCAACTCTTTGCTACTTATCTCACAAGTCAGTCTTAACCCATCATCTCCCCACTTCCTCACATTCTTCAGCTTGTACACAACAGAACTAACAAAGCAACAAAGAATACAGCAAAGCTATTTTTCTTCAAATAGTTTTTGTTTGTTTCCTTTGTTTTTCATGAGGACAGAACTGCAGGCCTCCAAGGAGTTCATACAGACCATTCCTGCTCTTCTTGCTAGCTAAGCTCTTCCTGACGCAGTTGTCAGCACTAAAATACTGCTGTTTAAATGTTTTTCTTAATTCCATATGGAATACATAAAAAGTCCTACCAGCCAACAGTCATGGTCTCATTCACCCTTCAGAGTGGCTGCAGCTCTAGACATCTGTTAAAAATCTGGGTGGAAGTAGAAACATTAAAGAAACAGTTTCTAAGACCGAGTGCCTCTCTAGGAGAGGTGGAATTACCACTGGGCAAAGAAAGGGAAATCAGTGGTTTTACAGCACAATCGCTTCTACCCCTCTATAAACCTGGAAAGCTACTTTGGAAACATCCTAAATGGAGGCTCTGTTGGTTGGCAGGGTTTGATTAGTTAGATTAGTTTGATAAGTGCCTTTTCAACAATCCATGGGATTGACAGGTTTCGTGCAGTCCCCACGAGATTACAGGACATGCTCCTTTCATCCCTTCTGCTCCCCCACTACGTGCTTAGCCCAGCTGCGTGGCAACATGAATTGTAGTGGAAATCTTTAGGAAATCTTTATATTATAATGTTAAAGGAGTTTGACAATTTGTCCATCCCTCCTTATTTATCTCCAAACAAAATTAGTTTTTAATAACAGTCATCTAAATCCGCAATTCACACTTCTATCTCTTCCTTCACAATGGCTTACTGCAAGCTTTTGCTATGGAGCAGCTGAGTTCAAGATTGATATAAGATTTATTCTTTTATTCTTTATAGTCTTTGTTCTACTAATTAAGGGGAAATTAAACCAGCCAGAGACCTATTATTCTTAGATTTAGTTAAATTAAGGTAACGTTCAACAAGAGTATGCACATTTTACTCACTACTTTTCAAATCTCTTTTGTACAATTTGATTTAGCTTTTATCTTCTTGAAAGGATATCTTTTTATCTTGGAATAAGGGGTTTCTGATTCTGAAACAAGCTGGAATCAGTGGCAATATACATAATTACTTAACTGAGAGTAATGAGCCACACTGGCCACTGGGCCACTGGAGTGATTTAGTATTTTTAAAACAAGCTAATTCAGAGCAATGTTTCTCAGTTAAGAGCATAGTTGCAAGAAAGCTTTGTGGTGGAGAATTTGGCTAAGATAGTAGAAAGCCCAAAGGAATAACATTTGAAATCACAGAGTGACCCCCTAGGTTATTATAGCACTAGAAGTCAAGGACAATTTTATCAACTTTCAGCACAGATCTACCTTGTGCTACAATATTGATGAAAAATGAAATTGCATTCAAGCACAGAAAGAAATCAACCACCTGTTTGGAAACTGCTGTATCCAGTAGTCCACGATATGCACCTGAGGTAAGTAGAGGACAGTGCTATTCTCATCAAAATTCAAAAAAAAAGGAAGCTACGACTCAAAGTGAAGAGAGATCTGATAAATCCACACCATACTTATCTATTGGGTACAGTGACATGGCGGACTATCCCACTTGATCTAGCAGATTTTTACCTTCTTGCATGCTCTGATGCACTCATTTCGGTTTTACTCTAAATACTAAAGATTAAATGTATTGAAGAGAAAACTAAATTTAATGACAGATGTAGAGGTCACTCGGGGCAAGGAGTCATCAGGGACAACTGTTTTCAGGGGCACTTTTAGCATGGTGTGAATTAAGTTTAGCATTGTAAAAGGCAATGATGTGTACAGATGGGGCCCCTTAGAACAAGAGGAAGTACTGTTTAAGCAGGAAATCTTTACAGAGATTGTCAAACACCATTTATTTCTAACAATGAATGTGTAGCTCCCAGGCTCGCTCATCTGTGCTCCTGTACTACCAATAGCCCATTCCAAATCTCTGATAAAGAGGAAGCCAATTTAAGATTGACAGAGCCATATTCCACATTCTGAATCCAACCCCACAAGAATCATTAAAAAGTCCTCGTTCTACCCATTGCTGGGCTGCCTGTCCCTAGCAGTACTGAATCTGCATCACACCAGCTCCTGTGGCCACAGAGACCAAGTGCTGATTAAAAAAAAATGTTTTATGTGGTGTGGTAGAGGACAGATGGCAGCAGCAGCTGGAAACCTTTGCAAAATATACGTTTTGTAATTATGAAAACAGCAACAAAAAAAACCTCCAGCAAACACAGAAAGAACTGCAAAAAACAGAGCTGAATGAGTAGTCCGGAGAGCACAAATGTACGAGAAGGACTATTCAGTCAGAGGATTGCCCTTTTTGCCAAAGCAGGCCACTGCAAAGGCTCACCCCAAGTGGGAACGCTGCTGGCACAGCACACGCTTCCCCCAGCTCCCCAGGGCATGCACAATTGCTTGTCCAAAGCATTACCTTGAAACTATTGGTTTGTCCCTGAGACGGAGAAAGCCATACTGGGTCCAGCAGACCGTGGCTCTTGCAGGCAGTAGTGACAAACACTGCTGTTATTGAACAACACCCAAGTCTGGGGGCTGGGGACAGTGTCATCCTCAACAGCCTAGCCTGACTGGGAGAGAAGAGGCCTCCATGACCTGCCTGTACAGGTACTGTAGGCTTGAGATTTGTTTGATCACCATGGCCAGCACTTTCACTCACCTCCTGTCAGGGGTACATGTCCAAAATTGTTTCTCTGAAGTATACAGGACTTGTGTTAGGTCAGACAGATGGGTTGTTTTAAGCTAGCAACTTGCATGTTCTGAAGGCAATGAGACATATCTGGGTTCTTTCACAAAGAAAGAATAAGTTCTCTTTGGCAGGGATAATTAGCAGATTATAAATGCAATCATACAAACAGCTCAAATTAAGGAACTGCACTTTTTTTTTTTTTAATTTGGGCTTTCTAGAACCCATTAAAAATCCCTCTGGTGCAATCTCATGCCTCCTTCCAGTCTTATTTTAGTAATCAAAAAACCTGGATAGACTTAGGTAGGGATAAATGCCTTCCTAGTTTTCACACATACTCACATTGCTCCCTGAAATTTAAAGTCTGAACAACCCATCATACAACTGCAGGTTTCTATTTTTACTTTTCCTCTTCTTCCCAAGTGCTTCTCAATCTCACTAACCTACTTGGCTTGATTACTTGTGGGAGAACATCCATGCCCCAGATTTATTACAGGTTCTGTAAAGGAGCATCACAATTTGTTCACGGCATATTTTTATTAGTCAAGGTCAGTAAGTATTTCTTAGCTAGAGGTATAGGAGTTGGACTGTCATCTGCAGACACAGCATACAAATAACAAAGGTTAAATTTATATGCAAGTTTATGCCAAAATTCGGAATATAGTCATGAAGGGGTTTAGAACAGTGACATCAAAAAATTAGTTTCTCTTGTTCTGAGCCTCCAGATGAGTAGAATAGGAATCAAACTCCGATTCCATTGGGTATAAGCCCAGGTACATGTTTCTTGACAGATAAGTAAGCTCTACCAATCTTTTTGCACGCACATAGTTTCTTTTATAAACTTTTCTTGCTATACTAATGACTGGTTTTGCTCAAGCAAATATTTTCTGCTGCTACCTACCAGTGCAGGTGGAAAAGCAACAGTCATAGACTGGCTTTTCCTGGGTTTGAAGTGTTGCATAGACCATGCAACAAGTCTCCCCACAAGACCAAAAACAGAGGAACCATCAACCCCAAACCATTCTTATTGTTTAATGTCTCCATTATCTGCCTTTAAACATATATTTAAAAAAAAAAAAAAAAAACACCACAAAAAAGCAAACCCCAAACTAGTTGGTTGCAATAGACATAGACTGCGTGAACATTCAGTAAAGCACACATATACTGGATTTTTGAACAAATAGCAAGCAAGGCCTGACCAAACTGATTACTGTTCAACCTCCTTTCCCACATCGATTTCTTTAAATGCGGCAGCTAATATCTTTCAGCCAGTGTAGTACATCCTTAGTTGGCTGTGATAAGTCCTTCCTGGCACAACAAATTTCAAACACAACTACTAGATTGTTACTTCCAAGAAATCATACTTACAAAACGACACCAAACACAGAAGTGATGGGGAATAGCTGAAGTAACAATGCCCGGTAAATTACATCTTTCCTTACCAGCTGAGATGGTCAGGGGTCTTCACAACTTAACTGCCCTATCTTAAGATGAACGAGGTGTGGAAGAATATAAATTAATCCCTATTAAATGATATTCCCACTATTAACTAGGTCAAGTTTTGCTTTTATGCTCAGAATTTGCAACTGTAAAAGCTATCACATCTGAAAATACACACCAACTTAAGGCTGGGAATTTGGGATCTCTTCAAGGAGTTTGCTTTCTGTGGCTTTGAGCCATACTTTCCAGTATTCATACTTTCCCAGTTTCTCAAACCTGAAAACTAATACAATATTAACCATACTATCCATTAAGATAGTCCACTGTGTCCATTACAGAAAAATAAAAATGAGGGTTTGAGTTAGTAATTCTTTTTTTTACTGCTTTGCTGAGGCAACAGTTATACTGCATTCATTCACTGACATGAGAAAGTATACCTGTTCATTAGCACTTCCCACTTTTCACAGACATACATTGTGCTATCAGACTACACAATTGGACAAACCAGTTATTTTGTACATTAAATTTCTCAATGAAACCATTTTCTAGTGTATTGGTTTTGTTTCTGACAAGGTGCCCATGTCTCTGTGTCAAAGCTGTTCATTGGTTTTGAAAAAGTTTTGCCAGTCTAATGAAGCAGAAGAAAAGAACAGTTTTGTAAGGACAACAGCAACTTGTTGCATAAATATATTATAGGAGGAAAGGAGCCAGAAATTTACAAGTGCATAGAAAGGCACATAAAATTGACTATGACTATGAGTCTTAGTCATGTTTTTGTCTATTCACCAGGACTGTCATGGAATACAGTCTCATACAAGGAAAATTCCTAACTGCAGCCTTAAAGTAGCTGAAAGAAAACCAAAAAATGGTACAAACCAAGAGTAAACACTGTATTTCTGAAAAGCACATACCACTCATTTGTGTAATGGCATCATAATATTTTCTGGTATCCTCCTTTCCTTTTGTAATGCTGCACAAATACAATAATTTTTGTTTAAAACTCCATTTCTTTTCCTCAGTGCCATTGCAGATGAGGGTGGTGAGACGAGGTTTGTACTGAGCTCTTTACAGGTATTCCCAAGACACCTCCATTGTACATTTGAACACATCACTAGTGGTTCGAAATCTGTTTACTACTTTGAAAGAAAATGTTAGCATTGAATAGCAGCTGCTATTGTGCCCATTTTCACCAAGTTTCATGCTCATTTTGTAATAAATCAGGAGGAAGTACTATGTTTGCTGTTTGGAAAAATCACAGGTACGTCACACAGCTGTGAACTCACCTGTATCATAAAAAGGTAAAATAACAAATCAGACAGCAAGCAGTTCAGTCATCACAGACAACAGATGTAAGCATAAATGGGAGTCTTTCACAGATAAACTCAGGAGAGAAAGTTTGGCTGCACAGGAGCTCATTACAAACAAGAACTCTTCACTTTCTTTCATACAGTTGAGCCTACACAACTGCCGTGTGATCTAGGAAGATTTAAATGTGCAGCATATTAGTCTGACAGCAGCAACAACTGGCATGAGGAAAGAAGCAATACTGGTGATAGTTGATTGTCTAACGCTACCAAACAGCAGTGCTTAGCAGTCAACATAGTCGACTTTTCACTTGGTAGAAAAAATATAATGCAGCTAAGGCAAGGTACGGAAATCATGTTATAGCTAACCTGTCACTTTTATAAACAAAACCTTAGTGCAGCTAACGTTTTTGACATTTCCTGCAAATACATCAGAGATCTCAGGCACTTAGACTAAGGTGCTTGACTTTATGTTCTCATGCAACCATATTACACTGACATGATTTATCTACATGTGTTAAGACAAGTACCTATAGCACTGGAACCTGGAGCCCAGTTCGCAACTGCTTCACTCTCATAGCAAGAGTGTAAAATGTGACTGATGCAGTGTTGATTCATTTCCAACTTCCATTTCTGAAGTTCCTCCAGAGACCATGAGAAACCTAATTCTGTAATACAGAAAGAAAAATGAAGCACATTACTATGGAAATTAACATATTACTAAAAACTCATGAGTATGACTCTCAGATACCCTCAGATAATTGTTACCACATTAGATGAAAATAGTAATGATAGGGAAATGGAAGCAATGAAATGAAGGAAAGAGAAATTTTAAAAAATTATCAGTATTTTCTACCTCCTTCAACTCTTGTTGATTTGCCCCCTTTTTTTTCTTACAATACTCTGTTCCTTTGGATTCTAATTATCAGGTCTGTAGGGGTTTGTTATTTACTTGTGTTTATTAAGTGTTTCCATGCATGCTCAGCCTTATAAAGGATGGGGCTGGTAACTGTTTCACTTATGGTTGTAAATGGATAAAATAGAACCCAACAACCACATTGTTGTAACTTCAACAGAGAGAGTTTTGCTTCATTCACTTCAGTATACACTTCAAAGTAAACGTTCATTTTCTGGTACCAGAAAACATTTGCAGTAAAGAGTGCTACTCTATTTTGTACCAGATGTATAGTGCTCTCAAGAGCTCTTGAATTTTTATACCTGGTTTGATTTACAACATTCTTTGACACAGAAGAGAGCGCTTGCTTGAGGTAGCATTTGAGCCATCATTCAAATTCATTCATAGGATTTACTCAGGAACGTGGTACAAAAATAAGCACATCCCCTCTTACGCAGTAACAAATACCCGGCCTCCACTTGACAGCTTGGGCAAAGGATATCATTTTCTAGGATGTCAACTCTGTAGTGGTGTATCATCATGTTGAAATGTAGTGAGTGACTTGTGTAGATTATGCACTAAATCCATTGGCAGGTGGGCCGACTGTTGCTAATAGCCAATGTGCTTTTTTTGGAATGTGAGAAAAGTGGCATTTTGCTAATGTTGATAACAGCTCGAATGGCTTGTGATGCTGCTACAGCTGAAGAATGTCTCCGAATTTTAAATAATGAAGCAGACTGCTCTGCATTACAGGAGCCTCATTAGCTACACACAATGACATTGTGAGGGGCATTGTTGAGGACTGTGTCAAGGACTGTCTAGAAAAGAACTTTAATTTCACCATCTCAAGTACTCTTGTAATTCCCCTCACAGTAATATCTAAGCACCACAAAGCCTATATTTTGTTTATTTAGCTTCAGAACCTCCTTGGAATAAATGGGAAATACAGGGAAGTGGAGTAGAACATGACTGATCCTAATTTGTTCATGTCCTCACAAATACCTTTGGACATCTGAGATATACTTCACTCAAGGTTGCATTGAAGACCTTTGGTAAAAACAGAAATTGAAGCTGGGTATCATGAATCCAGCTTTGCCTTCTAGCAGTCACTCATCTCTGAAAATAAAAACTACCATAAACCAAAGATTCGAATAATAGCCCAGGTGCAAAAAGAAAAAAAGGGGAAAAGGGCAACAATTAATTTATAGAGAAACATGGGATCACATAGGCTTCCTACCTCAACTTCTTCCAACAAATTGTATGCATAAAGAATCTACATGGGACAACTTACACAAACAGAATATACTATACACCTGCTGAAATCCGTATTAGAAACTTGCTCTGTCATATCAGAGATGTTACTGTGACAAGCAAAGTAAATATATTTAGCTCCAAACACAAAAAAAAAGTCCAAAAAACTACTTTTAAGCTCATCAAATATTTTTATATAAAATACATCTTTTTTTTTTTTTTTTTTTTTTTTAATATAGCAAACACATCAGAAACATGTGGTGGCAGGCTATTTGCAAAAGCACCATACCTACCTATTTGCAAAAGCACCTTTAAAGGCTTAAGCCTTTAAAGATCTGGTACAGGTGTCATGCAAGATGGCAAGAAATTCCTATTAACTTGAATGACACAACAGGAATCCTTAAAATTGCAAAGGCTCAATCTTACGCTGTAGTCAAATATTTAAATGTATAATTCAGGAGTGATGATGGAGGGTACAACTAAGCACAGGATCTAGACCCAAATACTGCTCATCGGAACTAACCTGCAACATATTTCAATCTTATTACTCAAATACAAACTACCTAACAACAATGACCATTTTGCTCTGTGGTCTGTTAATATGGGTCAGACAATGCAAAATAATCTAACATTACTATTTTAAGATAGGTATCTAGGGTATGTGAAAGAGCTCCTCATTTAGACTATCTTTCTTTTTCTATCGATTAAAGAGGAGTCTAGAAGACTCAAACTGAGTAGATGAGCCAAATTGAGGCTGTTGATCATACTGGTGGGGACGTTCATATTTTCAGTTTTTCAGAAATAGGCAGCACACCCAAAGTAACAAGGCAAAGAGCTTCAACGGATTTTCACAAAAAAAACCCAACCAAACAGGGCTGGCTTGTGAAGGAATGGAACAACATATAAATAGATGAATAAGGGCTTCATTATACAGAGATATATATTGCACCTATGAAAGGTTAAAACAAAAATCTGCTATTTCATACTGCCACTGCTATTTCTTGCCTTGTATCGAATATTTATTCTATAGGCATACTATGAACACCACAACTCATAAATTATTTGAACATAAATAGATTTATAGTAAGACAAGAAGGTTACTATATCTGCATCAAATTTTGTATATATTTATATTCTGGTTGGCACAGTCATTAGCAAATACTAGTCTAAATTATTTAAGGCAATCTCTCTCTGAGTCATAAACATTTAAAACTTATTAGTATGTATTAGAACTTTAAATTAATGCAAAGTTTGCCTATCTGCATAACCTTTAAAAAATGTTTTGTTCTGTTCTCTTTTATATGAAATTTACTTCAATTTGCTTCTGACTGCAGTGCTTCCAGCCCTCACTCATTTTAAATGCCCAAGATTTTATTTGAATAAACGATAAGTGAGGAATGGAAATTAACTTAAACCTGCCTATCAGCTACATTATTTTAGAGTTCTTGATCTCTTCTTGTCTTACTCTTATGACTATAAAATGTTTTTTGAAAAGGACCCGAATGTGCTCAGTTGTTCATGAAACACCCCTATATGGCACAGAGATCTGTGCCCTGTGCAGCGGTAAGTACAGCATGGAAACAACCATCTATCAAGATATTTTGGGGTTTTGTGTTGGCCCTGCTGCTGTGACCCTGGGGAAGCTGACTAGCTTCAATATCCCCAACCACATAATATATACCTAACTACCTTGAAAAGTACTTTCAGCTCCACAAACAAAAGATTTCTACATCAGAATGAACATTAGTAATTGTCACTCCTTCACATGAATCGACCTGTCTCCACTGGCACCATTTTGATGGTGGGCTGCAGAATATATAATAATGGAATCACACTGCGCAAGATTCAGGCTATAAAGAGCTTGATGCTGGAAAACATAACATTGCTCTTCATAAAACATTGGAGTAAATGATTTAAAAAGAACAATTACAATGGTATAATTTGTTTTCATTGATTTAAACAACTTCCCACTGAAACAAATTTCATGTAGCAGCTCTCACTCTATCCCTTTCCCAGACATATAAGCCATAAGCATTGAGCACAGCTTATACACAGCAGTAGTAGGGTTAAAGGATTCCTGCCTAATTCCTTGCAGCCAAGTTTTAATTCATCCTACTAAGCATCTGAGTAACAGCAGCAACGCATTTAAATAAATTATGTGTTTGCCTGTGGCTCCATGCAACCCTGTTTTAGCTCAGTTCCTTACTCCTAAAAATATGCAGTTGTCTCCTGTTTAGTATTTGACTTATCCCCAAAATGATTATGTTTATTTTTGTCCTGAAAAATTAGAGTGGGTTTTTTTGATGAATTCCTTTTAAACTTTGCTCTTTCAGGAACATAATCTAACAAGAGGGTTTTGTACATCTGTGTCATGCTCATCTTTTAGTTCTCCAGACTCAGTGTTTGACAGCTGGATCATTCTTATCCAGAGAAACACTCTGAAAATGCAGACACTGTCTGGCGCCAGGTGCACTGTGGTTACTGAATCCCAGAATCACTGGGATGGCATGCAGGACGTTTAATTATTCTAATGTGATCTCTTGCTGTTCTTGGATTCTAGTTGGAAACATCTAGCAGGCTTGTTTGAGCAATGCTTACACACTGCTTTCTTACTTAAACATCTTTCTTTCTCCTGGTCTATGAAATAAGCTGGAAAAATCCATCACATCCAATTATTAACAATTAAGAATATAGCCAAGAACTGCAGGCTTATGGCCTGTACTCAAAAAAAAAAAAAAAAAAAGAGATGTTTCTAGTTTGAATATCTAAAATTAATTACAGTACCACACCACCAGCAGGTGATCATGGTGTTTTGTTCTTTTTATCTCACTGGCACCTTGCATACTTATTTACAGGAAACACGAAAAAGTGTTTGTCAAGCAAGAGCCAACCAGTTCTTAATTGGAGCCACTGTGCTTTCAGGTTCATCAGATACTTAGAATTGAGCTTTCTAAAGAGAAACTGCAAGTAAAGTATGTCCCACTGAATGCTTGTTCATTCTGCTCATCACCAAACTGCTAGCTTATACCTGTTGAAAATTCAGTGTACCTCAATATGCCTTTACGAATATATTCCAAAAAGAATATGCTTCTATGAAATAAACAGTAGAATTCATGCCAGTAGAAAGCTCAAATGTCAGAAAGTTTGGTGTACCTTTGCCATCTCTACTTATGGGTGCACCACACCCATCATCAGTTTCTCAGGCAAAAAAAAAACCTGCTTATCTTTACTGACGTAAAATTCCGTAGAGTAGCTTGCCAAGTGGTGACCTCTGTGCATCTTCAGAGATCAGCTATCTGCAAAAGTATAAATTGTTCCAGACCAAGTTAACTATGGAACAAGAGCACTGTGTCTTTTCAGCCCGATCTCATACTGTTTAGGTTCTGGAGTCATTCCCACAAAATCAGTGGTATATGCAAGATCAGTCCTAAGGAGCTTCATTCTTATAAGGAGAAAAAGTAATGAATTTTCCAGATTTTAAATGGAAACTATTATTGATGTTAATACATAGGGAGAAATCACTGACTTGCAAAAATGCTTCCACAAAGCAAAGGCTGTTTCATTAAAGAGACTTTTCTTTACATGGCAGCTCTTGCCCCACAGACTTCAGCGTTCCTATTGACTAGTATCGATACAGCTACAGCTAGGGGAAGAGCTGACAGAAACCCCTCCTTCTGGAGTGGATGTGGTAAAGCCAGAGGGTAATTTGGACCATGGCATTTTTGCAAACAGATTATTTCCTTCTGTCATAAATAAACTCTTTATTTGCTTCCCTTTGCTTAAAGAAAACAAAAACAGATGAAATAAAAATAAATTGCAACTTCTGTTATTTTTGGCATGTCTATGAACTTAGAAATACTCAACTGGTAACCCAGGAGACAGACAGCAGACATCTGTTAAATGCATGCAGTTGATATAAGGCAAGTAGTGACAACGTATGCTTCTCACACAACCCCATGAAACTGTGCTCCAGACCTCTTCGGGGACCCTTCCAATCCTCACACACTTCAGGCCTGGCTTTACCACCAAGTACGACACAAAGAACCAGTCATGTAGGCTTGGAGATGCCAACTGCCATACAAAGACCTAATTTCACATGAGGACTGAACAGCCATCAGAAGGTACACTGATGGGGCTGTAATTTAATGAAAGCCCACACTCAAAAGGGTCATAATTTAGTTGCTTGTTGCCAGAGATTTTTGTTAGTTGATTGTTTTGTCAAGAAGACAAATTTGTTAAAATTAATTGTTGATTTGCTTGTTTCAGCTTTTTAATAGGAACAGGCTTTTCATTCAAGAAAGAGAGACAGTGAAGTATACTTGAAGGTCTGGAAAATTCAGCCTTTGCCCTGAGTATGATTAATCCTATGCAGCTGTTCTCCTGGACTATTTTCAAATGTGTTCAATAAACCTTAAAGATTTGTTACAGAGTGGTGACAGAATTATTTTGCTTGACTAACTTTACATTTTCATGAACTGTGAAAGCCTAAAATTTGAGAGAAGATAGCTTGTACTGATTTGCATGATTAATAGGCTAGAAAGTTTTAAATGCAGAGCACCACCAGCATTATAAGACACTAAACACCACCGCTCTCTTACTCACTCAGGTTAGTTATTCCTGCCTCAAGAAGCTTATTTTCCAAGGACTGCTGCACACTGCCCATCATCCTCAGAACCTGTGCATTTCCTATCTCATAGGTGCAAAATTGGGCTTTTTTATGCAGCTGTTCATGAGACTTGAGAGAAGGTAAAGAAAAAAGCTTGAACTAACACATTTTCTTGATATCACAATCCTTTTCAGCCTTCTCGAAACCCATCTTCCTGATTTTCCATCATGTTCCTCCCAAAACCATTTCTAGATGTTTTCAATTAATTTATCATACTTCCTTCAGCTGTTTCCTTCTGCTAAGCTAGGCCCTAATTCAAGAGACCATTTAATTGTCTTTAAATTTAAACATGTTCTTAAGCTTGGTGAAAATCAATTTGTCATGGAAGCAACATTAACAGTACAAATTCAGAAATGGACATGAACCCCTCACTAGGGATGTCTTCCTGAATCAGTACTTCCATCTTACGGCATGACATTTTCAAGAGCACTCGAGTAATTTAGCAGACTAAGTGTTGTCCACTTGCAGGTTGGCATTTTTGAAAAATTATGCTGTTGCTGAATAAGGCTGGATTTGGAGACGGTTTTGAAAAGCTTTTGCTGAATTGCAGCCTTATTCAGTTCATTTATTTCAGCACAGAAATATGTAGTCCAAGCCTTTTATTTAATTCTGGCTCCCACGTTTCTATTGGTAACCACCATAAGCCATCTGCTTCCACCTGCTTTGTCACCTCCTTCTAAAACATAAACCTTCAGTTTATCCCTGAATAATATTGTCTAGCGGGGGATAAAAAAAGAAGCATTTCTTTTAAGCATTCCTTTAACTTGATGTCTTGGGACTGGGTTTCATCCTAACTGCTGAACATCACAGCCTCTCACAGATAATATCCTTCCTGTTGTGAGTCAGTCAGCACTGCATGGCAGCAGCCCAAAGCAGTTTGAACTAGCACACACCGCTGCAAAGTGCTGCCTCTTCTGCTCTGTACTCTGCATCTCTGCCAGTATAATTCAATGTACCATCATTTCTTCTTCCTTTTATCCACCTTTCTCCTGATGACCCTGTAAATAAGACTAAAACCATAAATTGTTTCTATAACAAACTGTATTCTCTTCCAACTCAGAGTCAGTGGTCGCTGTTCTTCACGTCCATCACTTTTACTGTGCTTTCCCAAACACTTCTCTCCTTTCTAAAAGGAGAGAAATTTACCTTAATTTTTTGCTGCTTTCCTTGCCTCAGACACTTATAGCTGTCAGGACACAGGCAGAAAGTTACCTTCTGATTTCATGCCAAATATATGTTTATTGAACCTTTCACATCCCTACCCTGCAAACTCCATCAGCAAAATGCAGCCGGTAAAGGACGTGTAGTGAGAAGGAAGCATTCAAACTGCCTCTTTAGCTCTGGAGAGAACAGTTTTGATGTTCCTGCACCTTTTATCATAAAGAACTTAAACTTTCTCATCTCCAAGCATCTGTAAACTTTACTAATTGAAAAATACCAGCAAAATTTAGGTCCTGGCACAACTGCTGGTGACTATGTGTGCTGTATGCCCTACTCTTGTGCCAGTCTGATGAGTCTCCTGCACTTATTAAGTGCTTATTTTCACAAGCATCCTTAATTGTAGGACATATGTTTGATATCCAAGTTAACTACCTAATAATTTATATGCCGGAAGATGCCACTATTATGCAATCAGAGATTTGAAAATGATTTCATGAGATGTAGATAACCAAAGAACAGAAATTCAAATGACAAAATGCAGCTGTCTCAATAAGCTTAGAGCTTGAAAAATTATCAAAGTACTAGAGAACACACAGGTATGTTCAGCTGAAAAACTGATGACAGATAGGTCCCACTAATCTCTTCACTCATTCCCAGAAAAGGATGAACACTGCCTCATTTGCGATTTTTCCCTTAAAACTGAATTGCTATGTCTGTCTTGCAGCATCCTGTGAAAGACTCCACTGCATACCTAACCTAATGCACGTGGAAGATGAAATGGTTCTGGAAAACAAAGAGAGGCAAAATTTTCCAGATGGTTACTTGATCAAAACCATTCACCACTTTGCAATGCATTTAATCAAAAAATTAAACCAATTAAGAAAACATTACAATTGAACTAATTAGATTATCTGTAAAACAATAGTTTGCATGTAAATGTATTCAATTCTCTAAATATAATTAGAATACTTTAAAATTTTAAAATATCACAATTCTAAACGACATGACTCTATTTTTGGACATTAAAAATGTTTCATTTCCTCTCCCAAACACGCTTCTTTTTCATTTCACTGGAATGACTTCAGGCTAGGATGAGTTGCCCTCTAGATATTCCCACTTCTTTACTGGCTTTTGGAGAGACAAATTATCTAAGTCAGACAAGATCTCAAGACACATATACAAAATCAATAGGAAGAGAAAAAATGAAGCAAAACTTTTTGCTTTTACATGATTCTCATTTCTCTAAATGGAAGTGCAATCTTGTTTCTCTACAGCAGAACAGTGAGTTCTTGGCAGAGGATTCAATTGCATTGCCTGAAAACTTTGTGGTTAAACAAGATTTCATCTGGTGATGTAGCAAGGCTTACTCTGACCACTGAGACTTAGTTCTAGTGTGATCCCACGGTGAAATAAGAACTCCCAAAACAAAGAGCTAAACATTTGGCATAGCAATATTTCAGCTATCAGAAGCTAGAATCTCCAGATGACACAACATTACTGACCGCTGAGTGGCAGTGTAAGGAAAACAAAGCCAAAAATAAACATAGTGAAAATCCATGTGGTCTTTCGCTGAATCCATATCATCACAGACACTACTTGAACACTCAAACAAAATATCTGCATTAGGAGAGAGACATTTTATCAGAGATGTACCATACTGCACTCTGACCATGTTAGCTGTTTACAGTATTTCATATATGAAGCATTTAGTAAGGATTAGGCTTCTTTAAGAAAATTCAGAGAAAGGTTGTGGTTTTCTGCTAGACTATATAGGACTTTTCCCTAAAAGCAGGACTATAGATCGATTTGTCAGTAAGATGTGGGGTTTTTTAAATCAAAAAACAAAACAACAAAAAAATCCCCACTGCATTCAATATTGAGTGAATATTCAGAAAATAATGAAAATAAAACGTTCCTGAGGAAAAGTCTGGAATTGAGGAAAACCTACAAAATGAATTGTGACCTACACAGCTCTAACAAGAATAATTGCTCAAAACAGTAACCTTGAGTTGCTTTCCAATAACACTGTGGGGGAAAAACAAACAAACAACAAGCTTTCTGAAACAGAGAATTCTATAAACGCAGAGCAAACGTCAAGTTAAAAAAAAAAATCAAAAGAAACTTCTACCAAGCTAATAGGTAAGTAGGTACTTGCACTAAGATTGATTTATGAGAGCCTGAAAAAGACATAATGGGCTACCATTCATAATCTACTAACAGCTGTCTACCTACCTTTTAAGATCAACAGAAGTCAGAAAGAAAACAAAAACATACCAGCCTTACCAAAAGGATCTCGCATACAATCTCCTGATTCCTCACGGTAGCGCACTTCCCTCTGCTCAGTAAATACTCCGCTATTTTGAGGAATATTGGATAAGCAGCACAAGAGGTAGCTTTAAAAATTGCACATGAAAACTGAGAAAATGTTTCTTATTTGCAAATAGCTAATTTGGAAAAAAAAAGTAAAATGGGAAAGTGAGGAAGAGATGTTGCATTGCATTGCATTGCACTGCATGCAGAAAGGTGGTAACAGATGGCTGGGTGCAATAGTCCATAGGCTAGAAAGATGAAAGCAACACAGAAGTCTCTTTCAAGATACAGTATATCTGGAAAAAAGATGAATGCTTCCTCCCTTTATGCTGCTTCTTAAGATGTGGTTTCATCTTCAACTTAAACCCATCTGAACCCACACTCATGTCTGTATGTTCCTGCCCTTTTTTGTGTCACCACCAGCAATCATTAGTACATGGCAAGACAGACCAACTTGCTGATACAGCTGAAAGTTCATTTGTTTTCTTCCTCTTCTGTTGCCTGCAAGGCCACACAACCACTAGCGCCAACACAGGGAAAAGCAGTGCACAATCATTTCTCTGGATGAGAGGAAAAGATTGGATTGCCCTTTTCAGCAGCAGCTACAGGCTCTTAGGGTGATTTATGACAGCAAACCTGGGAAAGTGAGGTCATAGAATAACCACATTTTTCTAATCTTTCCTATTACTCCGAATTATGAGAAACCTGAAACACCCAGCTAGAAGAGCTGCAATGAAGTACACAACAAGCCACCTAGCATCAGGAGGCAGTCTTCCAAGACAAGCAGCTCAGTCCATTCACATGCTTTCTGTGCAAAAAGTGCAGAATATATGCTGAATGTCATTCTTTGAAGTTAATTAAGCAACAGACATAACAGGACATGAATCATGATGTAATAATTTATGAATAGGGTGTTGTAATACATGAAGCCACATATAGAATATTGATGCATTTAGGCGAAAGTTAATAACACACAATTATCATAGCATAGCCTCTTAAGTGAAATTGTAAAAGGACACTGTAAGCAAAATAAACAAAAAAAAAAGAAAAAAAAAAAAGGAAAACCCCAAATATTTGTCAGTCTGCCTGAGTGTGCTGTGCTGGGTTATTAGAATTGTTGACAGCTGAAGATTTGCACCAACACTTGGTATCTCCCCTCTAGTAACTGATGAGCTCGTGGCCCCTTGCCATATCGTACGATCTCTTCAGGTCTTATACACTAAAATGGATCAATTGAATAAGGTTTGAATTATTTAACAGCAACTCATGATTTCGCTCGGGAAAAAAAGTCTGAAGACAATGCCACTGGCCACAATCCAAGTTGGATTCCAGACTTTATGTATGTACCTACAGACACACCAGAGAATTACAGCAATAACATGAAGTATACCAAAACAAGTGCCCCATTTCCCACTCCCCTACATTGCAGTTAAGGCCAGAAGCTGAGAAGAGAAGCGAAATACAGCTGTGGAAAAGACAGATGAAAACTGTGCTTGGCCTGAGCTGAGGGGTACAGGATGACTTTTGAATTTCCCCTTTGGTTTTGACTTACATCCAACAAGGGTGACCAGGCTGAAGGGACAAATTGCACCCAAAACTTAAAAGCAGTTTATGCTGCTTGAGCCATTGCTCAGCCAAATCCTTCCCGTGGTTCAGGGTACACCATCAAACTCACACAGTTCCCTGGGGAGGCCAAACATCACCAAGCACTCTATGGGGATGTCTGCACCCCCCCAGCTCGGCCTTTCAGGTTTGAGGAGGGGCCTCTCACCTCACTGGCACCACCACCATCGCCCCTGAGGAGAATCCTGGCCCATTCTCACCTCACGAGTATCTGCTGTGTTAGTCTTCGCTGGGAAAACATGTATTTCTCCACCTTAAAAGCTGCATTTCCCTCCCTGGCAGTGCGTTACAACTCGTACTGCCCCTCTGCTGCTGTTTGGCACCTCAGGGGGCTCCCCCCAAGGCGGGGTTTGTGTTTTGCAAGATTCAGGCCCAACTTCTTTTCCACCACCCTCTGGGCTGCCTCCTCCCGCCCCCACACACAGACACAACCGAAGCAAGTCGTGTGTGTCCCCCGCCCCCCGCCTTCCTCTCTACCTCCACCAGCTTTCCCTCCTCTGAGGAAAAACAACAGCTCCCCCCTAGGCAAGGACAAAGGCCCCCTGAGCCCCGGCCTGCGGCCCTGCAGCCCACAGACACTGACCCTCCAGGCCCCGGCTGAGGGGAAAAGGGCGGGAAGAACAGCTCACCTTCGTGATCGTGAGCTGCCAGCCTAACAGATCAGTGAATAAGGCTAAAAACAGACTTAGAAATGGGATTGTATCGAGACCTCATGGGACTTCACCCGGAGCCCTATCCACAGCTGTGGCCCAGGGAAGGGGCGTGAGGGAAGGGGCTCCGGGCGCAGGGCGGACACCAGGGCAGCGTGGCCTGTGGGACAATGGCGGACGGGCGAGGGGACGCGGTCGCTGCCTGTAACCACACCACGGGAAAATGACACAGAAGGACCCTCACTCTTCGGCCTAGAAACAAAGGGAGGGTAGAGTGAGTACAAATGTATTTGGTAAGCTTTGAAACAAGCACAGTTTTTAGTTTTTACAGAAGAGCATTTTGCTACATGGCATGGAGGCAGAAACCAAAAATTCACCAGAGATGGAGCTCTGGAAATTTATGGGGTGGTGCCAAGATAGCTGATGGCTTTACCTAGTGACCTGTCACACTTCAATGATTTTTTTGGCATCATCAAGTGAAGCAAACAAAATGCAGAACTAAGCAGAAACTTTAAGACAGAAAAGACAGACGTACTTTTTAAGCTTATCCCCAAAGATCTGAAGAACAGTCCCTTTAAGAGGAAGTAAGGATAATGACAGTTTTTGATTGGTTTTGCATTTCCTTATCTATTTTAGATAGTGGTTATATCTGACTGGAAATAAATTGAATCATAACAGGAGAGTGCTAACACAGAAGGGCAACCAGGCTCTTTCGGAGGCAAGCTTCGCTTGTAGTACGATCATAAGCCCACCTCGGTCTCCTCCTGCCTCCCACTGTGGCAGGCAGGAACCAGTGCTCCCCAGCCAGCTCGCGGCCAGCTGGTACGCAGTGATTCACAGAGCATTGCTGCCCGAGCCCTCCCTCGTCGCCTGTGCTGAGCCAACCTTCATCTGGCCAAGCATATTTTCAATTTGCGCTGCTAACAAAGCACCGGGTAACCCTGCCAAGGTGCTAAAACATACAACCTTCCTTCCTGAACAGGCTGCCGAGCTGTAAGAGCTAGGCATCTCCTGAGAACCTGTGTGCACAGCAGTCGGTCATAGCATCCTACCGGTAAACTCATATAGTATCTTGATACAGTGTCATTACTATAACTCCATTAGGAACAGAAAACTGATGCTTAATGGAACTTACCCCAACAGTGCTTTGTAACCTCAGGTACCTCATTATCACGTTCACCAGCCATCCTTATATCTTTCAAAGTACTTTTGGGCCATAAAAGGTTGGTACACCTTTAGAAAAAGTATTTTCACCTTGGAAATTTTCATTTAAAAGTATTTTCATTCCTTGGAAATAGTGACTGCATATAAGCACTTCTAAATGCAGGAGTGGCCAAGGCACAGGCTTGAGCCAGGTACAAAAAGTCTGCGGCAAAATTAGAAAGCAAACTTGCTTCTGTGTTTTTAGCAGGTGATTATGTTTTCTATATGTCGTGCACTGCAGGAATTGCTTTTCAGTTTAGCACTCTGTCTTTGGAGGCAACCACTTGCAAAGCTTTAAGCCTTTACAATCATCCTTCCAACCTGCAACACCCTCCACAGACTTGATAATATAAGACATGAGAAAGATGGGACAAAATTAGAGTACTAATATTAAATTTCTGGTGTAGTGCTTGTAACTATATTCAGGAAATACAGTCAACTGGAAGTGAATTGACAATGCCTCAATATTTTAGTCAGAAAACATGCACAGAAATAGAAATCAAACACGGCAATCAACAACTGGAAAGTGCACAATAACAGCATATCATGATTGAAATAAACAGAAAATTTGTAGAAAACAAACTGATAGGAAAGGAAAATTTTAAATTTGCCATTTAGCCTTGAAGAACCTGCTCAATTTTTTTTCAGAGATTGTCATAATGACTGCATTACATCATTGGGTCAGCAGGAGATTTTACTATACTTCTACTTATTAACTAAGTTCCTCTTCTCTTTTTTTCCCCCCATTACCTTATCTCTTTTGGCTCCCCCTTCCTCACCTATGCACTTTTGTTCGCCATTCTCCACTTCTCCCTCACATACTTCTTTTGAACTTCATTTTAAGTTGCAAAAGAGAAAGCACTACTTTTACTTTGGTGAATAACTTGACCTAGTACCTGATGCCTTATTTTAGAAAACGATGGCACCCTCAGCAAAGTGCACATTGAGTGGATAAGCACTGGCTGGCTCACAACTCCCAAAGAACTTATCCACAGGCGATCATTACTGAAAAGTATTTCCAGGTGAGTTCGGTGCTGTTTGAAGTTTCCTTGGTGATTTGGTTGCAACTATCAAAACACGGTTTATCAAATTTACAGACTACAAAAGGACTGATGGGGTGATAGATAATGAGGGAAAACAAGGCTGTTGCACAGAAAAATTTGGATCACTTAAAGAATTAGACCCATTCAAACACAATGCTGATGAAAAGCCAAAGTTAGGTATCAAAGAACAAGACATCGGGTTTTAATTATGAGAGGAGAGACTATCTCAGGAAGTAGCAGCTTAAAAACATAAGGGTCACAATAGACATGCAGCTAAAATACGAGTTTTCAAAGCAGAAACATGGCAAATGAAACAAAGACAGAAAGAAAGCGAGAAGGATAATCTATTCCTCACATCAATAATCAAGTGGGACACAAGGACAGATTTTTTTTTTTACCTGGCTGTAGATCACTGACTGACAAAACCAGTTTTAAGAGAAGGTAGAATCTGGCACATAGAAAGAGATGTGTCCTTTATCAAAAGTTAGAGATGTTTGCTTACAATTTAACTGTATGGTTAGATCACCAAAGGTGATCAAGTTGTGGCTCATTTACAATGCGTATTTATCAGCCTGGGAAGACAATACTGAGTGCTGCTTCATTGTTTAATTTCATACAAAAAGAACCACCAGTGGCTAGCAGCTGAAGGCAGATAATTCTAAGTGGGGGAAAGCGTCTTAATTCTCAGCAGTAATTGTTGTTGTTATGCACAACTGGAACAAGCTATAATAAGAAATGGTGAATGAGAAACACATTTATTGTCATTTAGCTAAGCATCATAGTCCAACAGAAGGGTTTTGACTTGAAGTGAGATGTTATGACCTTCTTTATAAATCTATTAGATTAAATGAGCTGACAGTTTCTTCTGGACTTAAAAAACTGTGAAAACATCTGACTTCTTTCCCTCTTCTATTCCCATGTGGGTGCTATGGAAAAAACCTGTTCTCAAGAAAGTCTTCCTTCATCATTTTCCCCTCCTTTCACCAGCAAGGGCAAGCAGCACAGCTTTTAACAGCTTGCCGAAGAAACACAAATTTTCTTTGCGTTGCTTAATACGTATTGCAGATAACAATGTTCTGGGACCTCCTTGCTCTGCTTGTGCGGCACAGACAGAGCAAACATCTGGCATAGGGACCTTGGGAGAGCCACAGGTGGCCAAGAGCAGCTTCACTTGCCTAGAATTTTTTGAGTTAGGAACCACTGACAGCCGAAAATCTGCTTTGAGTTTGACAGAGGAACTCAGAGACATGTGCTGGAACTGTTTTTCCCATGCATTGCTTAGCAATTCCTATTAAGGGTGAAATTGAACTTTTGATCCAACTTAGCCTGCCAAGACATGTAGTTTGTGAGATTTGAAGGACCCATCTCTGTAACTTATAAATTCTGGTTTATCTGCATTCTCCTTACCATTCCACACCTCGTCTGCTAATACAGGGAGTAGCACTTCCAGACAAGCCTGGAGGCAACAGTTTTGTACTGTTTTCTTGCAAAAGAGGATTAGAGCAAAGGAGTTTGTCCAGAACAAAAGAAAACAAATCATTGTGAAACAACTTGTAAATTCCAGGAACTGACAGAATAAGAGAGGAACACAGAGGGCATACTTTTGTGCCAGGAGACACAGTTTCTGACTAAAAGCGAAGATGTTGGATAAAGAAAAGTGAAGAAAAATCTGTAATTTGAAATAAAAGCTTTGATATGCAAATGTCAGGGCACCTTAAACACTCCAGCTATATATATACTATATATACACACACACACTATATATATAAACTATATATATAAAAAACACCCTCTTCATAGCTGATGGTGGGAAGGAAATTAAGGCCTGGAAATAAACCAGTTTTCGTTTGTTTTGTCTGTCTCTATACTACTTTTGTGCTACACAAAGTGAGGAGTAACTTTTTAGAAACCCTTGCTAAACTCATGGAAAGGCTGCTTACAGTGTTATACGTTCTAATGAACAACCATAAATCTAGAAGTACCTACCAGATGAACCTCTGGAACAGGTTCTGGAGAGTTTGTGGAGTTAGGAATTGCCTCTAGTCACATGGACCTGTTAGGCACAGGGCTCCCATTTCCATTGCAGTCCAACCGACAGAGCTTTCAGCCAAGAAACACAGTCACAGGTTGATGGTGTTCGCCTACGCAGGCCCAGGGAAGCCAAGAGTTCAGACTGTGCTTTATCAGGAACAAGATTGACTGCTATGTAGAAAAGTGCCTCTAACTGACTGTTTTTAAATCTGTGGGCAAACCAGGGAGCTGTGTGACAAGCAAACTGGAAGTGTTTGGATGGGAAGGCTGGCAGAATAGAAAATATAACTATTGCACTCAAATTGGAAGTTCGCTATTAGCCTTCTAACTGGTAAAAACAAAAGAGAAGCAATTTTGCTTTGTCTGCTTTTTCCTCCTCTCTACTGTACTTAAAAGAGAGCTTAAGAAATCTTTTTTTCTTCTTTTTACTCCATTATAGAAATTCATAGCAAGCTCCTACCATGTTTTTCCATGAGAGAAGAGTATGTGTAGGCCTAGGAAAACATTCAAAATGGAGCCCTGTGCAAACAGCAGAGAATTCAAATTCTCAGAACTCATTTATCTTTGTTTTTTTTAAAACAGGAAAATCATGAAAGGGAAAGATCTTGATTAAATATATGACATCTGCTCTTTTTAGTTATCTTCTATGTAGAAGTGATGGTGTGAATGTAGGCATGATTACCGCAGGATATAAACAGGAGGGGATTTGCAGACAAAGATAATATCTTTAATGAGACTGACGCTATACTCTAAAAATCAGACCAGCTTTCAGGATACGCAGGTTGAAGCTTTGATCCTCAAAGCAAAATACAACTTGAAACTAGTGATACAAGTTTAACTCACCCAAGTTAATCAATTACATCATCAAAGTTGTTTGTAGCTGCAACTATGGAAGGGGAAGAATATTAAAAAGAAGAAACTCAGTATGTCATTAATTCCTCTTAGAGAGGGGAAAGGTGAGTTTGTCAGAGAACAGAAGAATTGCTGGTGGTTTGGGAATGTGAAAAATTATAATAGGGCACAGAATCAATACATTTATGGACTCTAAAATTTCTGTGTAGCAGAAACAAGTTTAAACAGTTCTTAATCTGAATTTAACTTTGAAAATTGGCATTTGTATTTCAGTGGAGAAGAATTTCTGTGCCTGAAAGTGTCTCTTTTTTTGGATTTCAACCAGTTGGTCTCATAAAAGACATCATTTGTCCCTCTGGATTCCTTAGTTATAGCAAGACCACTAAAACATATAGGTTCAGTAAGGAAATTCACAAAAGAGAGAAGAGTATTTTTATATTTCTATAATAAATGCCAAAACCAGAATGTAAATGAAACTTTAAAGCCTTAATTAAAAATCAAAGAAATAGAGGGCATGTTCTAATGTGTCCTTCCTTTTCCCAATCAAAAAGTTCCCTGATCCAAAAGGCTAGTGTTTCAAAATGATTAGGAGCATCTCCTTATACCCAATGACATGAAAATGTTTAGAAGATGTGTGTTTAGAAGATATTTCTGGAGAGATAAAATTTTCGGGGAGAAAAAGAAATAAATAAAATCACTCATTTCAGCTTTCAATGCAGAAGACACAACATCCTAGAAGAGCTTTCTATCACTGCTGTCCATTTATCACCCATTGTTTGACAACTAAAAACCTTTGTTCCCACTTCCGCGGGGGACACAAATACCAAGTAATGCAAGAAGCCAGGCTCTCCAGATCTCTACTTTCTAGCTCAGATTCAGCAGGAAGCTGGAGGTCATGGATCTCAGACAGAAGGAAGTTTCTGAATTACAACTACAGATGTATTTATTTTATTTTGATGTCAGAGCTATCATTGATAGTAAAGTTCTGTATAACATTCCTAAGTGGGGGAGAGTTAAAGATGTGAGGGGAACTAAAGCGTGGAGTTTTAAACTTCACCAATAAGCAGCTCTGTTATTGAAATTCCTATTTATTCCAATCTTCTGAAATACTCAAAGCACTTTGATCTAAAACAAATCCTTACTTGAAATACTGCTCATCCTTCTGAGAAGACAAATTAAACTAAGCTCTCTGAAAGTTAAAGCACCTGCAGTGGTTTTCACAGAGTCAGGTCCCAGCAGAAGAGCCAAGAGAAGTTGCATATAACAGGCAAACAAGTGCACGAAAGGCATGTTAGTTGCAAACTGTAAACTAGCAGTGGTCTTCTGTGTATTTGTGCATATGTGCAGAATGAGACCATTTGAGGGCACTGGACTTAATATCTGGACAGTTATTAAATTAAAACCAAATGAGGTCAGTTCAACAGAAAGCCACTAACACGTCATGTATCTCAACATGCTTTTGAGTAGGCTCTTGGGGTCATGAATAGTTAAGTTCAAGAGTAAAGATGCTCTCCCCAATGTGGATGGTGAGGGAAGGAATGAAATCACAAGGTAGAAAAATCAAAATAAACAAAAAGAAACACCAAACATTTTAAAAGAAATTGTATTTTCATGAAGCTTAGCTTGGGAAACACAGTCTGATTGCCAAATACCAGCAAGGTAAAAAATGCAGTAAAATTAAAAACAATGAATAAATGAATTGGATGTTTTTATTTGTATCATGAAAACTTAGGGACAAAGAAAAACTGGAAAAATTAGGAAGCTGTGTTTCAGGCCTTACACCAGTCTTTATTACAGACTAGGAGGCAACTGGTGGATTAAACTGCATCTACCTACAGAAGAGACCCAACTCTTCTACCTAAAGGGTAACGTACTGGCTGTTATCTGAGTTCCTGCTTTAGACCCATGGAAACTACACTGGGTCATGGGGAACATTTGTTTCTTGCAGACAAAGCCACTGTCATGGTTTAACCCCAGCCAGCAACTAGGACCACGCAGCCACTCACTCACTTCTCCCCTTCCCCCCAGAAGGGTAGGGGAAGAGGGAGACAGGACGGAAAAAGAAAATAAAAGCCAACCTCGTGGGTTGAGATAAAGAAAGTTTAATAGAACAATAATGGAAAAGGAAAATAACAACAACAACGGTAAAAGAATATACAAAATAAAGCAATACAACACAAGTCGCTCTCACCACATGGTGACTGGTTGCCCAGCTCATCCCAATTGTGATTGTGGATCCCTCCCCCCTGGCCAACCCCATTTATACTGAGGCATAACTGAGCATAACATCTATGGTATGGGATATTCTGTTGTCCAGCTTATTTTTTCTAAGCTCCCCCTCAGCTTCCATGGAAAGCTGAAAAAAAAAAAAAAAAAATCTTGACTAATATAAACATCACCTGGCAACAACTAAAAAAATATGCATTATCAAGATTCCTTTCATACCAAATCTGAAACACAGCAGCCACCAGAAAGAAAATTAACTCTACCCCAGCTGAAACCAGGACAGCCACTTATGCTATGGTGCAAGTTTTCTGAAAGAGCCAAGTATGATGTTGTCCATAGTTCAGTACTGTTACCCATGAGTTAGCCAAGACTAGCAATGAGCCCACTCCTAAGTAACAACCGTCATAGAAAGACAAGTCCTTGTTCTGCTGTGCCAGCCACAAATAAACCAACGAGTTTGTAGCTATTTAGTAACAGCAACTATGCAACTGGAGATATTCTCCACAATGTATATCTGCATTACAGCAGCACCGCAGAAGTACTTAGAGCATTAGATACAAAACAACAGTCCTACAAAGGAATTAGAACCTATAGAGACACTAGCTATAAAAGATGGAAGAAAAATGACTGCTGTTTTGGATGTACACAAGGAAATGATGAAGGGGTGGGGGGGGGACCAACACAAAACAAAGCAGCAAATCATCAAGGTGACAGAGTTTCTGGTTGAACTTGGATTTCAACTTAGATTGTCTGGAGGCCAATTGAATACTCAAAACATCCTTTCCTTTTTTAAAGGGCTTTATCCAATGGAGGTTTATTTATGCAGTTAGATGGTAGGACTTGGGAAACATTTCAATAGCAGCAGCACCTGATGCCAGGCTATGTTTACCTAGGTAGCTTAATTTGTTCAGGAGTTTGGTTTTGGTTTCTTCCATATCTAAACAAGCCCTGATAAAATACTCAGCTCAGGAGGATCCATATCCTATTAATTCCTAAGAATGATATGCAGTTAAAATTCATCTATAAATAAGGTAAAACTCGAGTCCCCAAAATAATGCCATAGGCACCTTACTGTGCTTGAGAAGTCACTTCCAAATGTGTATTTTGAAATCCTGGCCCTGTGACTTAGAGCTTTTCACACTTTGCTACACGAGAAGCAATGCACTTGCCAAACTGATTTTCTTAGTGAAGAGAAAAAAGACTGAAGCATTTTGCCATTAAAAACATGCATAAGTTTCCCAGGTAAATGTGCAGCAGTTACTTGTGTCTCTGCTAATAAAGTCTTAAGTTAATATAAACATTTGGTTTGTTAGAAGACTTCATTTTCAAGAGGAGCTTGCAATTTGAATAACCTTATTTAATACCTTTTTCTTTTTAAAAATTAAATAAATATGGAGGAAACTGATCCAGACACCACTGAACAGACGCTGACCTCGACTAAGTGCCTCTATAATGATGGCTTATGACTAGTATTTGAAACTGTCAGTAGAATTCATTGTACATGAGGACTGCCAGAAACATCAGCTCATTTTTGTGTTTTGTTTGCTTTTCCTTAGAAGTCTGAAGACACCTGCCTTTTGTGCTGTACCTTTCAAAAGCCAGAGGAACAATACATTAAAATCCAAGAACACAGCTGTCTCAACTGTAAGTACCCCCTAATATGTTAAAGTTATTAAAAACGTGAGCTCTACTTTTACATCTACCGTCACCTGGAGAGATTAGAGGCTATATAACTTACACATTTTCACAGCTACACAAATTAAACTACAAGTTTCTGATCCTGACACCTATTTTAAAGAGGATTTGCAAAGATGTCTCCAAATGGAAATGCTGACCCTCTTAAGCTCAGCCATTTATTAATCGCTCCAGATAGGCTGACACTGCTGTCTCACTGCTGCTTGGCCCAGTAAACTACCCCATACTGAACTCTGTTCTGCCAGGTACTATTTGGCTAGTTTGGGTACCCCCATATGTTACTACAGTCATAGCAATAATGAGAGAGCAGCTGGGCTCTTTGCCTAGAAGTTAATTCATTAAGTTCCACCAGGACAGTATGTGGAACAGGGTGCTACTTCATACGACAGCAGAGCCCAGAGTCCTTCAGAGGCTTTTGAAGTACATGCAGTCCGTGGTAGAGCTTTGGGATGTTAAAGGCTATGCAACAAGAGTTTCGTGGGGAAGAAGATGCTATTGCTTAAACATCAACACTAAATACCTGGTGGCAAGTGGAAGCATGAACAACTTTTCTTTTTTTCTTCCCCTTTGAATTTACTTGTACTCTTTAGTGGAGCTAAAAAAAGAAAAGAAGGTAAGCCCTTAGGGAAATGCTGTTCTCTAGAGCTCTGGTCCTTTGTTCTCTGCCCCCGCCACAGTCCGTTCAAATTTGCTTTCATATACCTTCAGCAGGGTGTTCTGCTTTGTAGCAGATGCTTCAAAACTTTTTTATGTTAAGACACTGCTTGCAGAACACACTGCAGTTCTTCTCTGAAGAAACAGTTGCAATCTCATAAAAAAAAAAAAAGGGGGGGGGGGGGCATTCAGGCTTATGTGTGTTGTATATTTCTCATGGCTCTGTGTCTACAGAGAACATTTCCCAAGGAGGAAGGAGGCTTTTTGGTGTCTTTTTCAATCAAGCAAACAAAGGATTTCCACTTCATGATCACCAGACATTCTTTTGTGAGATAAACAGGAATGAATAAAGAGCCTACATTCCTTTAAGTATACAGAATAAAAAGCACTGAGAGATTTTAAAGGTTTATAAACTAAAAAGCTTTTGAAAATCACCATCAAGGAGCCAAAAAGTCTAGCTTCCCTTTGAATATCACTCTCAGCCTCAACTAGACGCATTTTTTGTTCAACTTTCTCACAACATTTACCTAACTACACTTGCCAGCGTGTTTTGCCAAATTAGAAAAACTGCTGCAGAAACCATCTGCTTGACATTGCTTACATATAATAAAGTATCGCTCAATACAATGTATTGGAAATGTTTGGAGATCTTTACATGGGAACCAAAAGCAGCAGTGCTGACTCAGGCAGATCTCCCGCTGATGTCAGTGGGAATTGTACCTGAATGAGTACTGCTGGATCTGATACAAAGCTTGCTGCGTAGCGATTGCCGCTGACTGACGTGAGAACATATGGTTATAGTTTAACATTACCAACTGTAATGGAGATGAGAAGGAAATTTTATAGCATTTCTGGCTTGCTGCTCTTTTATAACTATGAGAAACACTCGATTCATACATATCTGCTTCTGTAACAGTTTTTCCCAGCTTCAAGTGAACACTGAGAAACTTGCAAAGTTAGATCCTACCTCAACAGGAACAGTTTGAGTCAATCTGTTGAGATAAAAACTTGAGCACCAGAAAGATTACACGTGAAGTCTAAAATAAGACTTCACCATTTCTCTACAGATTGTATTACATTGCCCTGGATAAGAAAGCAGACGTTTCAATACATTTCCCTTAGTCCAATCTGATACAGAAATAAAGCCTTCGTGGCACTGACATTGTCAGCCTAGTAGTAGGGACATGAGTGCAAGAGCTGCTATACCAACGGACAATGGCTTCTCAAATTTGACCCCAAATTTAGGTGCTATAAAATCACAGCTTTAGTAAGTCTAAAAGCTAAGACTGTCACTGAGGTTACTGCACTTGCAAATCGTGACGACAACAGCAGCACCTCTAGGGGGACAAATCAAGCCCCCTCCTTCACAAGGGCTGCAGAAGGATGAAGAATGGCAATGCTGAGAAAATAACAAAGAGAAGCTATGATGCATGTATCCACAAGTCTTAACCACAGTTTTAACAGAAGGGGTTCTGCACCCTCAATACTTCCTAGGAAGCGGCCATATTAGAGATTCAAATCCCAAAGAGTAGGTGAAACATTTCCTATTGCAACCCACTAATTAGCACACACCCATCACAAAGTTTGCAATTTGGTTGCAGCTTCCAGGCATGTGCCCTTTTCCTTTAAATACTACAATAAAGACTCAAGTGTTTTGCTTTAAAGAGTTTCTGTTAGCCTTAGTTTACCAGCCACGGGAACATTTCCAGATCATGTCTAGAAAAGCTCTACTCCTTTTGCTCAGACACAGGAACACAAAAGCTGAAAACCATCACATCTATTGTCTATGTTTCTTCATGTGATGAAAGCCAAAAGTGGCTAGAATTTATAAATACAGATGCAAGAGAGATCTTACTGCAAATCACATAGTAGTACAGCTTTGTAGTAAGCAGGCATCCTCTCTGTTAGATATGCCTGGGAGTGGACTTCTGGGTAGGCATCTTGCTGTCTTTAGGCTTCCAGGATAGAGAGACAGAGAAGATTCAACTGCATTGGTTGAAGAATGATCATAACTTAGTGTTTGACCTCTGTTTTGGGTAAAAACCAATGCATCACCACCTTATAAATTATTGCTCAATTCACTCCTGAAGCAGACAGTAAACAACGTTTGCAATTCCAGTAAAGTGAGCCTTGAGAATCGATGTGAGGAACATACCCCCAGGCTGGGGTTCAGCAACAGAGAGGAGACTCTCTTTTTTGGTACATTTTGTGAGGAGGTACTCAGATTACTTGCTCAGCCTCAATGCTTGACTCATTCTTAGCAATACAGATGGGCACTCTAGTTTCCCCTATTAGCTCTCTTGGAAGAGAATCTATTTGCAAAGGGATGGTTAGCAGGAACACTGAAGTATCATTAATATTCTTCCATGGTACATCCTCCTTACAAGACTTCTGTGGACCAAGAAAATTATATCAAAAAGACCTTGATCCCTGAAAACAGGGCCCTAATCCCACATGAAGGGTTGTATCTACCATCCACAGCATCACAACATGCAATTAGGGAACAGTAAAAGAATAAAACTATCATTCCTGTAAAACTAGCACTCCTAGAAGACAGCTAAATGTTAGGAAAAATGTTCGAAAGTTAAAATAAGGATGTTCGGTTTAGAGGAATCATCACAGAAGGGGCACCAACTGAAATTCCAATCCAACTGTAAAATAATTAGAATAATTGACATACAGAGGCACCATTAATTTGTCTCATGATATCAGTTCCCACTTTACTGTCACATTAAAAAGCTGTCAGTCTGGGTCAAGTTAATGAGAAGACAACACTTAAGAGTTGTGTCACAGCAGTTATTCAAAGGAACATGAAGCCTAGTTACATACACTAAAACACTGATTTTAGGAAATGCTAATCCATTTTAGGAAATGGACTTCAGTGGTGGAAAAATAAGGTCTACCAGGTTTACTGTGCCACTCCTGAACAGCTGCTTACCTTGCTTATAAAAGATCACTTGACAGAGCTGTATTTTTCCTTTTGGGTGAGTTATTATACCTTTATAACTCCTCCTTCCTACGTACCTATTGAGAAAAAAGGTTTAAATTAAACAAAGCAAGTGGGAAAAGTAAGAAATACAGATCACAGCTCTAATTTCTTCCCCTTTGCAAGATGAAGGTAAGGAATACAGTATGTACCTCTTGCCTTAAATGAAAGCAATTCCAAAAGTAAGTTGATGCTGAAGAAGCATCAACTTACACAGTTAAGCCCAGAGAAGCAAATCCTTGTTATTTAATTTTTGACATCCCTGTGTTACCTCACCCTTGTTGCTTCCACTCTTGCTCATGTTGTTGTATCTTGTTTATGTCATGTTCCTCTTTTCTGACTGAAACTGTAATTCTGTTCCTTGGGGTGACTGAGAGAAGGGCAACCACCTACAGTTCAGTGGTTTTGCCTGTATCATCACTGCACAGCAGTCAAACTTCAACCTACCTCAAAAGCATGGAGTCTCAAAGTGCAGTTTCACACAAAACTGAAGTTTTGTTTAGAGGATTCTGGCCAGAATTCTGTTAAAAGCAAGAGCACAGCTATATTCAGAGTGAATAGGATAAATCGGGAGCAGGACATGACATTGCCTGTGATGTCTCTCACACGTGAACCCAAAGCAGCAATTCCCAAGAAGTGCTGAACAGAAACATTCGCAAAGCGGCAGGAGGAACTGAACTTCAGCTCTGTACACAGTGCTATTTTATGTAACACTTCATCAAAGGAGACATGAGTTTTATTTTGGACAGTAGACTTTATTAGAAATTTTCTCCTCATTCGTCAGTAAATTCACATTAAAATATGCTGAAGGCAGCTCAGTCTAAACATTTGACATCCTGCCATAACAACAACTTCCAGTTTAAAAACTAGATAACTGAACAGGCAGATAACTTGAAACATGTAAGAAATGCAAATAGAAAGCAGCATCTTAAAAAATGGGATGAGCCTGAAAAATTAATACATTTCAGGTGGAGTTGGGGGAAAAACAAAATCAGTCACCCCAAGATGGGAAACAGTTAAATGAGAACTCCACAGACTCTAAAACAGATAAATAAACATTATAACCACACATACATTAAAAAGAGAACCAAGTACTTAGAGTTCATACCACATAAAAATTATAAATTTGTTCAAATAAAAAAGTGACAAGCTTTCTAAAATACAAATATTCTAAATTCTTGGGATAGTGAATATTTTTTTTTATAAACTGCAGAACTTTGGAGGGACTAGATTTGGTCTTGAAAACAATGGACTGCATCTTACTGTTACCATGTCCAAAAATCG
The DNA here is from genome assembly GCA_008711295.1 of Anarhynchus alexandrinus. NCBI lineage: Eukaryota > Metazoa > Chordata > Aves > Charadriiformes > Charadriidae > Anarhynchus > Anarhynchus alexandrinus. Next base: position 958,949 of record VUYV01000177.1, on the reverse strand, counting down.
ATCTTTCTGACACATACACCAGTTTTTTTTACTCTCATGTTTTTAAATCATATACTCTTCTTCTAGACAATAATCTTCTTTTTTAAACATTAGAACCTTTAGAGATTATAGGCCTGATTATGTTGAGTGCTGAGCACTCAAAGCTCTCAACGACTCTGGATACCAAATGCAAGGTTTAAATATTTTTCAAAAGTTATTGTCAAGATTTGTCCTTTGGGGTGAGGTGTAGAAGAGAGGAAAAAAAAAATTTAAAAATCACATTATTGAAGAATGCTCTGTCCTGCATGACTGGATCTTGCAGTTCAGATTTTCTATTGGCATTTACTAGAGGCAACAAAGATAAACCAATGTAGGAGAGATGAGAATAATGGCCTTCAGGACTGTAAACACAACAGGCAACAAATACACGAATCTCGATCAAATCAATGTTTTCACATTCTTTAGTAGTCCCCCACAGTGATCTGCTTTCACTGGTTCAGAAAAAAATATATATTAAAAATTAAATAACACTTAAGTGTCCATCACGAAGATTTATATTTTGCTGTAAACAATTTTCTGCCATTTGCATTGATGTAGTCCAATGTGAGGCCAGAGGGTTCTAGATGTCTTATTGGTACTGTAAATAATTTTTCAGAGACAGAGGCAAAGGTAGAATTTCTATGTCATGCAGGCGGTCTCTGCCAAGAGCAAAACGAATTGATCTTCGGCACAAGTCCATTAAAGGCAGGGGTTCCGCTGAAAAAAACAGAAGAAAATAAAGAGTTAATTTTTCACCATCTCCATTTACAGGCAATGTTTTATTTATTAACATAGATTCTGTATTGTATTAAACAGTCATAAAGACAGCAATGGTATTGTGAAAAAACTGACAACCATGAGGCAATTAAGATAATCAATAGAAGCAAAGACAGATTCTACACATTTCACCCATAATATAAGTGACTGCAAAGTTTCAGGCTGAGCTTCCTTATCTGTAAAGCTTAATATAATAACCCAAGAGCACTCTTCAGGTTTACTGAGTTGCAGCATATGAAGTTATTACTTCAAACAAGATTTCTAACACAACAAAGAGCTTCTACTCTGTTTATAACACAACATTTGTTATGTCATGTTAACGTGAACTAGACTGGCAGCTTCCGACCTTTACATACCAGTTCCTTCTGCATCTTAGGAACTGGAAATGGTACTTAAGGGTAACCAAACTTCTCAGTAAACACTGCTTTTCCTGCAACACTCCCTTAGCATTTCTTTCTAGGAAATTCATTAGAAGCAAAAAAAAACCTAAACAAAACACCCTCAAAAATCAAGAGGAAATTTAACCTTTTCCTCCATGAATGAATTAGGGGAGGAGGGTTCATCTGACTAGAAGGCAGGGTGTGTGTTCTCATACATATATACACAAACACCCCCAAAATATGCAAACAACATCTGTAGATGCCCTTAGTTTAATTTAATATAAGTGACTTCAGTAATTGTCAGAAATGCCTGGCTCATAGCACTTAAGATTAGAGACCCAAACAGTGATCTGCAGCATCTCAAACCATCTCACCTCTATAACCCATCCTGGCCTGTAAGACACACAAAATCGCGGGAACACCATAGAATTTCCATCAAATAGTAGCATGAATGACCTCTGTGACTGCAGACTTTGCAATGGAAATCTTTTTGCAGTAGGAACTGGAATAAAGCCGTAAAGTCTTTAACCAGTTACAGCTATCTTCAAGAACAACTTTAACCAGATGGATTTGGTTGCATGCGTTGGTTTAAAAGGGGAAGAGCTTAAGAGACTACAGGAAACTCTTCCTCTTTAAGTGATAAAACAGTAGTAGCCTTTAAAACCTTACTAGTACTTTCAAATGGAGAAAAAAAGAAAGTGTCATGTGCCTACATTATAGCGATAACCTTTTATAAACTTGACAGATTACTTACAAGTGCTCAACATTGTACAGCACTCAGTGGTTTTATCAAGAGTTCTTTTATGTGCCACATGTAGATTTACACAAACTATGTTAAACTACCAATCCTTTAGCTGATATTATTTTAAAGCCTACTTGGAAAAAAAACATTACAAAGCACAAAATATCTGACTTAAGGACTGGTTTTATATGCTATAATTGTCTGCTCTGGTGACACACCACTGACTTAATGGATTTTCCATCATTTTTCCCAGCATCACATTTGATTTGTATAGTCCACAGTTTCCCGAAAGTGTTTAGGGAAAAGCTTAGAAAGCATTCTGTTGTATGCTGAAAGACTAAAAAGCTTATTTAACTTTATAACCACTTCAGTAAGTTAAATATGGAGTCTCCTTCTCCTTAAAAATCCACTTAATCTATAATTTTGGCTATAAAAAGATTAAAAAAATAAGAGCCCTCATACTCCAATAATAAAGTAACATTTTCTATACATCAGTGATATTGGTTTTTATTTTTACATAACAGAATCATGAATGTTAAAACTTATGGGATGAAGCTGTAAAATTCATTAACCAGGATTAATAAGTAGGAGCAAAAATAGCTCATGAGTTCCAGGACACAGAATACAACACATCTTACAAGTCTTACATCATAAACAACAATTTTCTGAGTATCTTCCCAGAATCTCCGAGGTCCCATTAAGAAGATGTAAAATAAAGACTAAGAGTGTTTAAAGCCATTAACTGACCGTGTGGTCTCTTTTTTTCCCTAGACAAAAGAACAAGTAAAACCATCGTAGGCATCTGTGCAGCTAGGCACAGAGTTAGTCCTAAACTTCAAAACACAATTTAAGGAAAGGTTAAAATATTTTTCAAGCTTGAAATGCTAAATGAATGTCTCCTGTCTCACTTCTACGGGGAATTTTCAAATGCTAAAGAAAACGCCCCCAAGTGTTTACAACAGCTGCTAAATTACACGTACTAAATGTGTTTTTGAAACTGGAAAATTTAACTGTATTCTTTTTATTCTCCTTCCCATCCAACAGCAGTTCAAACCTACAACAAAATTAGAACAGGTTTGTCCTACAATACTAAATAAAAGTTATGTTTGCTGGGGTGCCGGCTGTAAGAACTTGAGGAAAAATTGTAATAATGGCATTTTAAGTAAAACCTTTTTACAGCTGTGTACAGCCCTAAACTATCAAAAACTAAATCGCGGAAAAGAAATTATCTTAGTTTTCAAAATAGGTTATGGAATAAATGTAAAACTGTTTAAAACTAAAGACCGACAACTTTCAGGCAGCCTAACTCAACAGAGCCATTATTAAACTTTTGGTCTGTACCTTAATGCAAGCACTCTCCCATCCATCACAGCTCACATTTTTACTATATATTTTACAAAGGAGGATCATTTGGAAAAAAAGGTTAGATTTCAAGAAGCACAAGTTAAGTTCTGAAAACTGTGCGAGTTCTAGGGGGAGGCATTCGTGTTACTATGGGGCAGAGGCAGAAGAAAGCCTGCATAAAGAGTGTGCAGACCTTTGATCCCGTGCTCTCCGGCAGCCGGGATTGCTTCTCAGCTCTGGCACCTGGCTGCATCCCTGCCCTGAAGCTGAGAAGACAGACTCAGCCGTGCACCCTTCTCCAGCACACCAGGCCCTGCCAGACGGGTGCCACCATGTGCCCCGGCAGGTTCCCCGCCTTGGCACAGCAAAGGCACGCCAGAGTGCCGCTGCCCTCCAGGCGAGACAGAAACAACTGGTAATTTCAGAGATGCTTTAACATTCATCAGGTGCCAATATCTGGCGCAGGGCCTGGCTGCCAATATCTGGTGTTCACGCTGGGTGCCGAGCCCAGGCTCTGCCGTGTCCCCATCGCTGCTCCAATGATTCACCAGTTGCACGAGTTGTGAGGCATTTCCTGCGCTGGAGCTTGGGGAGAGGGCATTGGGATGATGTTAGCACAGCACAGTGTGCTGGCGAGGAAATGGACTGCTGCAAAGAGGTTGCTCATCGTCTGCCGTAATGGCTGAACTGTCCCTTTCACACACATGCAAACACCAGAAGTGCTTCAGGTTTCAGGGAACTTCAGTCAGAAATAAAAGTATCACAAGTAACTGGTCCTTTCGGAAAGGAAAGGAAAAGTTCGACCATCCTGAGTATATCCTGCTATGCACCCTGCCTAAAACACACACACAGACCCGATGTATGCAAAACACTCAACAGCACATTCAGTTTTTCAAAACAGTATTTCCAAAATGCTATTGCCATTTGAGATCATACAAATAATGCTGAGAAGAGAATATTCTAATAATGCAAGAGATGAGAAGATGAATGTTCTGAAGCCACATGGTTAACTGCTGTAAGTTTGGCTACTGAAAAAGTCTTTCACAACATTAAATATTTACCTTTGAAAAACTTTTAAGTTAAGGGGTATTAGCTGATTGTCAGAACATCTCACTGCTTAGTATACCTAACATATATTATAAGTGGCGTATTTTTAGAATAACCCACAACGGAATGGAACCCGAGCATTCAAGCCCCCCAGAAGAACATAAACCAGACATTTTGCCGAAGTTATGTGAACTCCAGTAATGTTCTTGCCATTAGAAAAAGGAGGAATGAATTGCTGAGCTGGAATGCAAAATTGTAAAGAAAACATGATTCACAAGAATGGCTCTTTGTATTAAATTCCCAACCAGGCTAAGAAATTCAAAGCGAGACACTCCAGGGCAAGGGAGCAAGCTTTGCACAGGAAACCCAGGGCTTCCTCTCAGGCTCCAGCAGCACTCCGAGGGAAAAGTGCAGCTACAGCCTGTTGGGTAACGCACGCACTGAGCCTCGCACCAACTCCCCTCACCTTCCTGAACGTACTTTAAGGAATCATCTTCTCATTTAAAGTTTACTATGAAACCTCTTCACCCAAAGGTAGCTCCTCAGAACTGTCACATTACAGAAAACTATTTTTCAAGAGGGGGGAAAAAAAAAAACAGTGAACAAAATAATACTGCTTAATTTATGTGTCAGAGTTTAATTCCGGTGTCTCCCAATTTTGTACCAGTAGTTCACAAGAAGGTCCATAAAAAAAAAAACCCAAAAAGAAAAATCAGCCAAGAAACAGGCCTGTGCTTCCACTCCTCCTCAGATGTTTATCTGTGCCAGACCCACCATGGGTGACAGTACAGGGTACTCTGTCGCGAACCCTCCGTTCCCTACGCTGCAGTTCCACGGACACCGACAGCCGGGAGCTGGGGGTAAGGCACGACAGCCGCTCTTCTCACGCAGAGCTGCGTTTCACCAAGTGGCGCACAAAATAGCTTAAATAGCTATTTAACATATTAGCTAATGGCTTAAAAATAGCTTAAATAGCTGTTCAATAAATTAAATACATTAAATTAAATACATTAAATTAAATAAATAAAAATAGCTATTTAGTAGCTATTTAGCTATCAATAACACAAAATAGCTGTGTTTATATATCTAGATATATTCGTCCTAATGGTATCACTGACGGTTTAAGGACAAAGGCAAAGAACCATTTGTAACTAGGAACAACTATGTGCTTGTGAGCATTTCTCCAATAAATATGCATCTGCGATAGCAATTTGCACATCATTACCAGCTGAAAGTTCATTTAGTTTTGGCAACCTGTAGTTATTTAACAATCTGGCACTCCAACAAGACTGCCTCATCTTTGTAAACAGGCTTTTATAGTTGAGATACTATAGTCATTTAGCATCCAATAACACTAAACGTTATTAACTGCAACGTTACATAAGGCTCGTACAAAAGAGCAGCTTTTAGCACACAACACTTATTTGCCAAATACTCATTTTTAAAAGACATTTTTAAAGCTCTAACAGCACATAACTTTCATGGCTTTCATTAATCTATGAAGAACGTATTTTTATCTCATTTTATAAAAATCAGAGTTGTCAGAGGGGGGAAATACCACAATCAAAGCAAAATTAATGCTGGTTGACAAACAAAGGAAGTGTTTGTAAGACTCATCATCATCAAATATTAAGAAATTTTTTTTAGTTATTGTATAGGTCTACGTAAGATGCCAAATTATCTTCTATTTTGATATTTTTCACTTTAAACTTATTAAAAAGCACTTATATTCAGTGATTCATGTTACTGTTTCCAACTGCTGTAAGCCAGCTTTAAAGTCAGAGTGAAAAAAAAAAAAAACAAAAAAGAAAAAATACAGTGTTAGGAGATAGAGATGCAATTGCACATCATTAAATAAGTGGATGACATCTCCCCAGCCCTAACTTTGCTGTGCTAACCACAGTGCCATGAGGGAAAAGCCAGCTCATTAATGAGGCAATGGCCACACAACCTTTCCTGCCGCAGCATCGCCCATCACCCGGCAGAGGAGCGAAGTGAGGCAGCACCGCCTCGGGAATGGGAGAGAAAGTATCCTCTTGCAAAAATAACACACGCCTGGTGCACAGAGAGGAGTCCTGGACAGTAGGAAAGTGCATGATGCCTCTGTTCGTATCCTAATTGGGCATTAGGTTTTCTAAATGGGTTACGGACTTGGTGGCTATTGCCTGGTGCCCCTTTCTGCCCTCTCCTCTTTGCCACCAGTAAGTCAGCATCACTCAGGTTCCTGCCCTGCACTACTTTTCACTGCTCAATTTTAACCTCATACTTTGCCAAGATCAACGATCATCATCATCTTTAGAGGGATGATGTCCCCAAAAGATTAACCCTTTGTCACAGAGGGGGGATCCAAAACAGACATGGGATGACATTCTGAGGCTGCCCCTGTTCTGGTGGGCCTGCCATAAACCAGACGGGATGGGAAAGCTCTCTCCACGGCTTGCCACCACTCTGCTGCTTGACGCCTACCTGTTCCGATGGACCAGCCTCTGTCCCCCATCAAGGCACCTGAGTGCTCACCAAACTCCAGACTCCAGTATGCTTTTTAAAACGCTTTTTCTTGAATTTTCCCCCCTTCCTCCAGGTATTAAAACACCTGCTAAGGGGTAACGTAGCCTAAGTGTTTCCATTAGGGTGATTTAAGGTATACAGAAATTTGTAACTACCATTTAATTATCACATACAATAAACAAATATATATAAGCCAGGAGTTTTCCTTCCAACCTTTCTGCCAAAGCTTAATTATTGTTTTAATTTTACACAGTACAGGCCAAATTCTTTCCCCCACATAATACGCTATATAAATACACCCCCTGTGACATATTTATGGCTTCCCTGATGCAACTGATGGAAAATTTGAGTCATGTTCCTTAAATGGCACAACCTCGAGAAAGGAAATTGCAAATAATATATTAAAGAACACAGGCTATGACCAGTCATAAAAAATGCTAATAAATCTCCTAACAGCAATGAAAATTCAGTCAAAGGATAACAGGATAAAAGAAATCACTTATCTATTTTTCCCACAGATGTCTTTAAGCTCTGCAGCCTGACCCAGCAAATGAAGCACCTTAGACCATCACATCTTAATTACAGCTCAGGTGATCCAGAGGAACCACAGCTCTCACGAATGCGGCAATTCAAGAGGGAACACCCTGGTTTGTCGAGAGCACTGCCATTTTTCCCTAACGCCCATGTTTATCTACCCGAGAGCACGGGGCTCCGGCAGACTGCTACCGAACTTACGCTGGCATCGCAAAAGTCGCACGCCATGCGGCCCCGCGCTCCCCGGTAGCCCCTGATGCTCTCACCGCGGGCAGAGCACACGCACACCCTCCATCAGCCCCTCCGCCATCGCCCTCCCACCCAACGCAGCTCCTGCGCACACAGCTGGAAGCCATCGCGCTCGCTTCTTCAAAAGCATGCCGGGTGGCAGATGGTGAGGTTTTTTGTTATCCGTCAAGGCTGATAAACAGCCTCTGTCTCCAGCAGTTGTCTGCTAGGACAAATAAAGCTTTACGTAGTTCCACAGCAGCACCTTGCTTTTAGCAGACAGGGTGGGGAAGTAAAAACACAAAAATAACACAAACACCCCCTTGTATCTGCGCTAACCCACATCCCACAAAAATGTGGTGCTTGAAATTAAATATGTTGAAGGGAGAAAGAAAGGCAGGAAAGCTTGAATAGAGGGAAGGACTCGGGGGTAAACCTCCCTCCTCCTCCTCCGCATGTCTTGTGCTGGGCAGGGGGGATTGTTTTACAGATACCTTTGGCTTTTAAGTGTTAAATGCAGTTAAGCAGAGTTTAAAACTTCAATCAGGCATTATTTAGCAGAATTAAGCTGAAAAAGCAGCAATGAACAAGCAGATATTCTGCAGCATCATTTGTTTTCAGTTAATGCTCTCCAGCTGTACTTTCTTGAGAAGGAAAAGAGTTGAAAAGCAGAACAGAATGAAAACAAACCAAAACCAATCCCAAAAGGCAGTGGCCTCCTGTTAGGGGTTGGATAAAGAATCTCTCACTTGAGCACAAGTATGTATCTCCTCGCAATTTCTTTTTTGTATTCAGTGTTTGCAATCTCCTATGAAAAAGACACAAGACAGACAACCGGTCCCGACTCATAAACACCACAGCACGTGCCTAAATCCAATGAATTTGATGCAGGCTTAAAATTTGTTCTTAAAGATTTCGATTTAGGAGACTTAAGCATATGCCTAAACATGTTGTTTGAATCATATTGGTTATAGGAGTGTTCCTCCTAGAAAAATAATCTGCCTGTGTACATTTGTAGGAGTCCTGTATATATAGACTCCTATACATATATATCTGTAGAAACCCTCTTCTGAGAAGCTCAATGTGCTCTACAGTTCTTACCCACCAGGTGGGTTTATGATCGACCCACAAAAGGCTCTAGATCAAGCACATTTAATATGCAGAACAGAGCAATACAAAGTCTGGCCCAGGCCAAATCTACAAGCAAACTTCACTGTGGAAATTTTCCCAAAAACCTTCATTTTCCAAATTACTACAGCTAATTTAAATGTACATATGCATTATAATAATTCAATTTCCAGTAACAAAAAAAAAAGACACAGGAATTATTCATATTTGAAAACTTTCAACACACTATTTCTTCAATCCAGAGGTTACTAAATTGTACTGCTCTACATAATTCAGAAGCCACAAAACAGAGCCAGAGAATAATGAATCTTACCAGCAAACGAGCGGCTTTTTTAAAAAGGAGCAAAGCCCTGTAATAAGCTGTGTTTGTTACAGTTGTTGTTGTACAGTTGCTAGATTTGCACGCTGCCAGAGCGCCAGGGAGAGCGGCAGCCACTTCCCTTCTGAAAGAGGAAGCGCGGGTATGGTTTCATCCCCAGTGCGCATCGGGAAAACGCAAATAGGAAGGATAAGCTGGAAAGATTTGCTTTCTGGCCTTGATTTGTTTGTTCTGCTCCTCCCCTCAAATGCTTACACAAAACAACTCTTTGCTTTGTTCTCAAACTTGGTAAGAAGGTAAATTGAGACAGTTACTTCAGTGATGATCTAAATGTTCTGTAATAGAAAAGACACCTAACATAAACGCTCTTCAAAACCAACAAACATGAAGTGTTTGACATTACAGATGAGCCTAAGCTACAACCGTTGGCTCCTTAGTTCTTCCCAGCTCAAACTTCCCCAACTTTAACATGTTGGGAACGAGGATTTGGCTTAGATTAATCTCTAATGTATACTTTATAGCTTTTACTCTTAGAAACGCATTTATCACCATTAAATTCATCTTGTGTGCCAGGCCATAAAGAGGGAAGATAAAATATACCAAGGTGAGAGAAGATTAAAGCCTGGATGAGAATTTCACTGAGTAGACGCACTGGAGTTCAAAGACAATGTTGTTCAGGGGTTATGGACAGATTTATAGGCAAAGTAATAACTGAGAAAGTTGAAGGAAAGTTCAGGTTTCAGAGATGAACCACTGCAGACAACTATTGCAACAGGAGAGCACACACCGCAACTGATACGCAACACGACGACTGAAATATGAGGAAACAATTTCTTGCGTTTTATCTCTTCATGAAATGTGCTTCAGAAATGGCCAAATCAAACACCCACACACAAGCACACACCTATAACAACCTTTATGGCTGTGAACAAGTCTTCACTGTTGGGGGGTTGGGGGTGGGGGGCGGTCAGAAAGATATTTTAGGTGAATCTTTTCCTATCCCTCAATTCATTGGCACATTTCTGCCTTAATAGGGTTACAGCAGATGTTGAGATTTCTTGATGGGAAACCTAATTGTGCTGATTAAAATAGTCTAAAATTCAAAATTGTAAGTTTCACAGCTGTTCTTAAGCACATTTTTTATTTTGGGTTAAGCTAATCAAGTACACAGGAGAGAGAGAGAGAATGAATGAATGAATGAAAGAGATGCACACAAAAAGCCAAAATGCTGGAACTACGTGCTGAACCAGGTGGGTACCTGGTTGCCCGACTGCCCCATCTGCCCTTCTCCCACTACCCTATTTTATCTACCTGTTGTATTTTGTAAGACACATTCATTGTGTGGGACAACGAAGGACACCCTGTCGTCTTTCCTTGTACTCTGCCCAGCACGCTGGAGCCTCACGAGAATTTCTCAGTACTACCATACTAACACATGTTCATTCAAGATTTCCATTGCTTACAACTCATATATTCTCAGCTGGAACCTATCACAGTAGTTTTCTGTATGGGCGTTGAGTATCATACTAAAGTTATTTACTGTAGTTAGCAATTAAATTGATTCAAAGCATCTTCTGCATCATATTGCACCACACTGCAGCTTTCTTCACAGTTTCACCATATTGGCAGGGCAACAGAACTGATGACTCTCCTGCTTAAATTTTAAGACAATAAATATTTGACTATATTCCTCATATCATTGTTACACGACAGCTTCTCAACTGCTTCCATTTAAATTACCCGGAGGCTCCAACATATGCAGATTTCCTCAAACCAAGCGAAAAAATGGCAGCAGCGTGTCATTTAAATTTTAATGCAATTGTATACAAGCTAATGATCTCTAGGGGAGATCCGCAAACAACAGACCTGACTCATCACTTTGGTACTCTAGTTTTGATATTAATGGAATTACATTGGAATAAATCTGGAGCAATGAAGTTGCAATTAGGGTCAATATAATGAATTTGATCCCATTAGTTTAGTACCATTTATATTTTCTATTTCTTGAAAGTTATTTTTTTCCTTAAGTACCATAATCTTTATCAGCAGAAAATGGGTACTGGAGAGGATGTGAATTATTTTCATACTGAATTTAGGATTCGACATCGTTCCTGGTATGCAAACACAGCTGATGCTCTCTGAAGACATTTCTAAAGCATTCATTTCAAACACAAATGCAGTCTCGTATCACAGGTAGAGCACACAGGGCTGCCTTTACTCACCATTGCACAGCTCTTCTCATCACAAGCTCCTCTTACCTTTTTTTCAACCTTGGCAAAGCTCTGTCTGAAATTTCACACTGCTGCGCCACTGCCTACAACCAGCACTACTGGCATGCCGTCCTACAAACAGCCTGGGCATTTTGTGAGAAAGTGTGGAAAGATGATTTCCATACTATGCATTCTTACACCCACTGTACGTGACATGTTATCACACCCCAGGCCTCTGAAGCACCAGCATAAAACCCACTGATGGGAGGGGAGAGGTGAGGGGGTAGGTGGGAGAGGGAGAGGGGGTTGTCGCTAAAGTGACTTTTCTTGTTCCTGGGCACATGGGGGGATCCAACATGACAACAAACATTAAAACTCACAAATAAAAAAATCTGGAATTTCACATGGGATCACTAGAATCTGGTAGCTAACTTGAGTTTTGCTCACACTGAATTTCTTCACCTCCATGGCAGCATCACTGGGCAAAACTTTCCTGTTCTTGGTCCTACCAGATACATGGAGAGCAGGAGCCCCCTCTGAGCTGTCTTGTCTGGCCTAAATGGCTGAAAGGGGAGGTGGCTGTTGTGGTGGAACCTGCTGCCAGTCTCCATCCATCATGCTACTCCTCACAACACTGCTTAAAATATGTGGAGAACTAGACCTGCAGCAGCATACCAGTCACGGCTTCCTCCCTGTCCTCCTCCAGCTCACCAGATCCAGCTAACTCTTCTTCTCTGGACCTCTCAAACTACACACAAAGACTCTTCCCCCCATGGCTCTTGCTTGCTGTTCCAATGAATTCAGACACAATGAGGAGGACAGCAAGAAGCAATTAGGGGGATTTTATGTCAGCTCTCTCCTCCTCACACACCTCCCAGCTCCACGCTTGCTCCTTCTGTCCTCGTGCTTTGTGTTATCCACTCACGGTTTTATGACCACCATCTGCACAGGACGTCACTGATGTCAAACAAGATGAGGAGAAACCCAAGTGCAGCTGAACCATCGAGCAGTGTGGCTGCGCTCTGGAAGGAACTATAAAACACCATGAAGGGTCTGGGTTTATCGCTTCTTACCGATTCATTACCAAATACACTTTGTCCACAACCAGCCTTTTCCAGCTCCCTCCTCCCCCAGCTGCCAGCTGGCTAATGCAGTTGCACAGGTGTAAATGAAAGCATCATTTGGCCTGCAGAAAAGCTATTATGAACAAAGATTTACCTAGATTTTCAGATACCAAAGTCAATCTGTCAGGCTAGCAATTAAAAAATTGCATCTGGGAACAACAAAGCAAAGCCGAGTAATTCACTCAGCTCTTTAATGTACTTGCACACCTTGTTTCTGTAGGAAAGGGAATCCCATCAGCCCACTAATACAGCTGATGTCAAATTAAAAGCTAGAATGAAAGAAATTGAATATGTACTAAAATCCTTATAGCAATTTCTACGGGTTTGTTTTTTCAGATACCTGAAGAGATTCAGGCAGTAGCTTGAGGCACTCAGCTCACCACTCTATGTGCGTGCATATATACACACATATATATGTATAACACATACATACACATGGACAAGAACATAAAAAAGGTATGAATACGAGGATGAATACCCTCTCCTTACGCACACATTTTACTTATTTATTTTAGTGTCAGTAACACACCACAGAGTTTAGTAATACAAAATAGCTATTACGATTTGATTTTAGATTTAAACAAAGGGAAATAGACAAGAGAGATGAAGCTACGAGCTGGAATTAATATTATTCTACTTATATTAAGAACAATGCTGTGATTATTAGCACAGAAAAAAACACTTCTAAAATTCTACAATTCGGGCAGATGTACAATAATTTCTTAGTGCAAAATATAAATTAATTTCAACATGGTTTTGGGTACAAGAGGATACATTTCCTTATCTGGGCACTGGTAAATATGCAAGCTAAGGTTTTCAAGAATAAGTGAGTTTATGCAACCCCATACTTAGATCCCACAATAAATGACTTGATTTATTACAGTGTCAAGCAGGCAGCAGAGTTTAGTGAAGACAATAAGGCCATTTCCAGCCCAAAAAAAGAGATGGCATTTTTTCCTCAACTTTTTCTTTGGTATTTTATTTACAGTTTGGGATATGATAATTTCAAAATTGCGTATTAACCTCTTTAATGGGAAGAATTGTGGGGGGTTTTGTTATTTATGTTTTTTTAATTAGTGGAATATCACTTCAATGCTAAATTTACAGTATGTTTTAATAGATCCTAGACAGACTCCTTTACTATCAGCCTCGTATTTTGAACACTAATGTTCATCTTTTTCTTAATGTGATTACAAAAAGAAAAAGAAAAAAGTTGAGATGAATATCAATCCCATTTCATGCTTGTGTCGCATGTATGAACATATATATTATTTTTATTTATATGTAAAACTCCACTATGACTGCTTTCTTTTCAACCAAATCTTCTGACCCATTAAACCATTTAAGTATGTCTTATTTTCACCTCTTATCAGCTGTCTTCTTCCCTTTATTCCATGCTTCCACTCTCAAAGCAAACGGTGTCACTCACTGAACTGGGGCTTAAAAACGAAAAGCTCTTCTACCTGAGGGTCTGTAAACATCAGCCACAGTATATTTTGCTTTTCTTAATCTAAAAATCTAGGTTACGCTGGTGCAACAGATGAAACGCTAAATTATCAAAACAAATTCTTTAACTCAGTACTTAATCCAAAGCACAACCCCCCAAATATTAAAAGCACATTCAGAATTACACACAGCACAAAAGAATGCTTCCCACCAAATTCCTTCGTTCCCTGTCGACTCAGCCTTCTTCACTCCACCAGCATTTGTCAGCAAAGCCAAAGGGAATTTTGCCAGGGTAAATACTGCTAATGGGGTCCCCCATTCATAGATATTTCACTTTTACCCTGTTGCCAAGTAATTTCTGATGTCAACCTGCCTGTAAGATGAAACGGATATTTAATTTTTTTTTTTCCAAGTACTCACAGTTTTGAGATCAACACTGACCCCTTGGGCATAAGAATATGCCCATGCCATTTTGATGTCTTGGATATTTCTTAACTAATTAAGTTAATCATGTAAACAATGACTGAGTAAAAAGCTACACATAGCTTTCCAAAATCACCCTTCATAGTGGTGGGAACAACCACCCAGCCCAGACTTCCTAGGGAGCATTCAATTTAACCCATCCTCTAAACCCACCACATTAGTTAGTTGTTTACTTTGGTTACGCTTTTACTCCCCTGTCCAGAAGGAGAGATCAAGACCTTGTGCTTGTTTTAAATCTTATTCAACCATATATAGAATCAAATCTGCAACCCCAAAGAAGCCTGTAGTCAAGCACTAGGGGCAAGAAAACGGAATTTAGGGTAACCTGACCCACTCACGTATCCCATTTCCCAAAGCGCTAGTACTTGTTTTCTATCTCCTTCTTGTCCTTTCAAAAACCAGAAAAACGTATTCAAAAAGCAGGGTTAATAAATCAAGGAAGATGCTTTCCTTCAGAGTTATCAGACAGAAGCAGTTGAACAATACCAAAGCAGAGACACAAAGACCCGGGACATCACAGCAATGAGAAGTGGTCGGACTTTATCCTTCCAAGCATCTCCCAGCTCAAGAGGCAACAAGGAGAGAGGGGCTGTGACCATCCAGAGTACTTCACCGGGAACTCAAAGCGCAGCTCTTCAGTGTGCTGCTCATTCAGTACATCCGCATTGCTAGTGATGGTGCGGACTGGAGCCCTCCATCACCTGCACCTCCTCCTTTCCTTTGCAGACGTTCCCAGGACTGCAGGCAGGGAGGGAGGCACGGCATGCTCCCTCCTGCCCATCCCCTGCCTGGGAAGACTGGGAGGACAGGAGACTAGGGAAAATGTTACTAATTGACAAAGACAAAAGCAGCTTGGGAGTGGTAAGCACTACACCAAGATCAGTGGGAAAATGTCAATGAACAAAGGGAAAAGACAAAGAAAAATAAAGGTTTCTTTTCTTTCTCTGTGGTACAGTTTAGTGTATTGTTTTCAATAGAAACCTTATACTTCATCTCTGCTACTAATGACATATTTGTATGCTGATGTCACGCATTTCATATTCGGAATGAAATATTTTTGTAATATATACTTTAATTTTATTTACTGATGCAAAAATCAGAATGCTGGGGTTTGTATACTCCGGACCCTGGTACCAACTGAAATATGCATTTCACTGCCTCTAAGGTAACTTTCCAGCGTAGTGAAAAAGGGCAGTGTTTTCATATGATTTGCTTTATTGATATACCTTCCAAAGACAAAAGCAGGACCATATATTATTCATCACTGCCTTTCCCTTGGTTGGTAACATCAATTAGAACTGACCTTCCAGGACATTCTTCCCTTTAAAACATCAAAGCCAGATGACAATAGTTAAAAACTTTGGGACCTCTCTCCCACACAGCTTTGAACAAGAACTACACTTGAGCAAAAGCAAACTTCCTACAGAGCAACTTGTATCAGTGCTTGAAGATCTCACAGAAGACCAAAAGTCAAAGTCACCCTGCGGCAAACGCAGACTGCAGTGTTCAGATTTCCAGTACGGACTAGGACTTGGCACACTGCGTTTGTAAACTTCCAGCACCATGTGAAGACATTCCCAGTAAAAACGTTTCATTTACTCGTTTCTTAGATGCATCACATTTTTTAGAAGCCAGATGTGTGTAACACTTCTCATTTCATCAAATTTGCGCTTGGGATGATCCATATGGATTTGGCAATTACCATTGACAGAAAAGGTCACAACATTTTGCCTGTTTTGCCAAAACCGGCTGTTCTTCTTCTGTGCTCAGTCATCACAGCAGGACTGAATCCTTGCTCTCAAACACGTAAAGCTCAATTAATTTTATGTGCATTTTTCCTTATGGACTTTGGCCAATTTTGATGAAAGATTCAGCTTGGCCCATTCAAACATGGACGCCTCACAAAAACCAATTTCCTTTGAGGCTATTTACAAAATCTGAATGAAGAGACTCTCACTTGTGGGAAGTAGCTTATGAAGAGATCCTGGTTACAGAATTTTGTTAATAGAAAACCGTTTTCAAGGAGTCCTGAAATGAGAACACGTTCCCAAATAGTAGCGCATGGACTAAAAAAACCCACAAATCTAGAAAGTTCAAAAGGCTGAGTTGCCTGTTCATCACGAAATGAGAACATAGAACACACCAAAGTTGTCTTCATATACAACCACCACCCTCTGGTGACTCCCATATCTCTTTTAAAGGCCTGCTCTGAAATTTTGGCTCCGCAAATTCTGTTCCTACAAGCTATTCACCTAACTCTTAAAAATATTTTTTTGCCTCATAATAGCAAGGTATTTCCAATTGTTCTCACTGAGATACTAATCTGCATGGACTTTTGCCTTGTTCCAGGTTTCACCGTGCTCTTGGAAGCAGTGATGCAGTTCTTCCCTGAGCTACCAGGGTTTAACCATGCCTCTTCCCACCAGAATTTGGACCGAGTCCAGGACTTGCGGTTCCTCTTTAGACAGATGCACCATGGAGGGAGATGGACAGTAGACGGATTATCAGTAATAACAAAACACTTAGAGAAAGGGGATTTTAAAGCAAGCCTACATGCATTTCTATCTTCCATAAGTTCCCAACGCTTAGTGACCCTCAGGTGCTGATGGCTCTCAACAGACTTCCGCCATCCAGTGCTGTTCTTCCAAATAGCTACTGCCTGTCTCCTTCCTGAAAACCTATTTCAGAGTCAAAGGTCTGGGTTTTGGCATTTGTTTTCCATTGCCTATCCAGCCCAAAGCCGAGCTTCAGAGAAAATGAAGGCAAAATCACCACATAGAACATCCTTAGAGGGCAGTGCCAAATTTATTTTTGGTTGAAAGGTAGCCATGCTGACACCTGCTGCGCTTTGGCTTTCCTATTTTTCCAAAACATGCCTCCTGGGCGACATGGTACATTAGATATACAACAGTTACAATGATGAGGGCCACAAACACACTGCTACTATACAGCTGAACCCATTGCCATACAGATGAAACACAGCCATAATAAATTCCCAATCCGTCAATAAAACTTTAGTATTCGTGTCCAAACTAATTATATTTGTATGCACAAAGTTTTCTAGAGCCCACGAAGCAGGGAAGTTGAAGGAATGACACAGATTACAAGAGGTAAGCAAACCAGCAGTTCTCTGAAGCCTCTGACTCTTTTCAGGATCCCCAAAAACTGCCTCTTGCCCTGTGCAAGTTGTGCTCTGCAGACATAATGCAGTGTATGATCTTAATCCTGCAGAGCCTCAGTAAAGCTCTCCCTACCACAGCATTAAACCAGGTCTTTGGGATGCTCTGCTCAAAAGAAGGTAAAACTAAGAGCTGTTACCAGAAATTCAAATAATGATGATTCCCTCAAGTGCCATAAACAACTCGTAATGCTAAAAATTCAGTATTCTTTGAAAATGTAACAACTATGATGCCCCTCTGCATCTACCATTTGCCAGAATTTAAAGTATCACTTCAAAGACCTGCAGTTCGTCTGATGAGAGCAAAATAGTACTGTCCGTGCAGCGCCAGAATACATTAGATCTTATGCAAGTCATTAACCTTGGCTTTCAGAAACAAGAACATAAGTTTCTTCTGCACCTGTGGGACTCTATTCTCCCCAACAGAAAAAGGCTATTTATTACCGCTCAACTAGGAGCTTTCTGCAGCGCCGGGAGCCCCGGTCAGCCAGCAGTGCCAGCTGCCTTTGTCAGACAGCTGTGGCTCCATTCCCAAAGGCACCGGCCAACCTCAGCAGGTTAAGAGCATGTGCCGCATTTTTCACAGGGATGCGGTCTGCGATGTAAATGGGGCTGCTCTCTAAGCTTGCCTTTAGAAAGCACTCTCAGGAACCCAGATCAGCCATTTCCTCCTTGAAATCACTCATTCCCAGAAGGAGAGAGGAAAAAAACCCTAAGCTTCCCTAGCAGTAAGCATCTGCCAAGAAATTTTAAGTGTTCCCATCCAAACCCTCCTCCCTTTTCTTAAGCTTTGCATTTCTTGTTGTATTATAAGTCACTCTGGGGAAATACCATGGACTCCGAATGTTTAAGTTATGTTCTTAAGTGGTAAACCATCAAGTTTCACTAGACTCTTTAAAATAAAATAGCGTGGTCTATCTGCAGAAGCAAATTATATATTGCTTTTTCTATATTAATGATATGTTACGCAGATTAACAGCCATAGTAACTAGCTCTTATTATGGAAAACTGCTATATCTGAAACTGAACAAATATCACAAGGGTTGAACAAAGCTTTGGGGAACGCATCAGAATGCTATGCAAAGATTAGTTCACTTAGCTCCAAAATGGCTTGTCAAATAACAGCAAATTATTTTTTTTAATTTGAATATAAGATCATCTGACCTGCGGTCAGACAACAGACAGTACCTTTGTCCTGGTTTGACAAAACCGCAACCACCTTTCAAAATGCTGGAGCTGTGGTACAAGACAGCAGGTACACTTTCTTCCCCACAAGAGCTTCTCCTACATATCCGTCCTCCAATTTTGGCCTGTGAGTATTCATTCCTTTATTCACAGTCTCCTAATCAAATCTTTTATTCCAGGAAGGTCATTGTAGGTTAAGAATAACGCATTAAAATGCTTTCAAAGTATTTATAGAAAGATGTTGTAGAAAGATGTGCAACTGAGACAGTGCATCACTAATGGAAGTTTCCACAGAAGCTGAGCATTGTGACAGGACGTCAGCCTGGGAGCAGAGCTCCTAAACCAGCAGAGGCACAAAGAAACAGAAGTAGCAGCCAGCAGTAAATGCCTTCACCTGCCACCAACTGATGGACTGGTTTTCTTTACCACTAAAGGATGATTTACACATCCGAGTGGCATTTCAGTTTCCTGTAAGTGGTGACAGAAATTAGGAAAATAACACAAAGGGCACGGGACAGAGCACGCCACGTTCACTCAGGTCCAGCGATCGTTTTATTTGCACTTCAGCAAGTTTTCAGGTATCTAACTTTGGATATTAGATGTATAATGAAATAGCACTGAGAAGTTATTGCTTACATCTGTAGGAAGAACAAATGACAGTGTCATCAATTTAAAACTATACATCTAACTTATAAAAAACAACATCAGAGAAAGAAATTATCATCTTGCATCACCTTAAGATTGTAGGCATCTGCTGCAAACGCACATGTCAGGGTTGGTTAGCCAGGGCCTACAAAACACTACAAAAATCATAATTTCAACACTGTAAAAAGAACCACAATGGTTTTGGGGAATCTGGAGGCTTTGTGAATACCAAATCACCGCACACATGAAAACACAGCAGTCACAGAGGACTTATTGCTGGTCCTGACACACTTCCTACGCGATGCTGGCCATACCCCCTGGGTTACCGTAACCCAGTTAGCTCTACTGCCCGTACGTACGGAGAGGAGCTGTGTTTCATAGAATCATAGAATCATAGAATGGTTTAGGTTGGAAAGGACCTTGAAGATCATCGAGTTCCAACCCCCCTGCCATAGGCAGGGACACCTCCCACTAGACCAGGTTGCCCAAGGCCACGTCCAGCCTGGCCTTGAACACCTCCAGGGATGGGGACTCAACAACCTCTCTGGGCAACCTGTTCCAGTGCCTCACCACCCTCAAAGTGAAAAACTTCTTCCTAATGTTCAATCTAAACCTGCCCTCTTCCAGTTTGAAGCCATTCCCCCTTGTCCTGTCACTACATGCCCTAGTAAAAAGTCCTTCCCCAGCTCTCCTGTAGGCCCCCTTTAGGTACTGAAAGGCCGCAATAAGATCTCCCCGGAGCCTTCTCTTCTCCAGGCTGAACAGCCCCAACTCCTTCAGCCTCTCCTCATAGGAGAGGTGCTCCAGCCCTCGGATCATCCTCGTGGCCCTCCTCTGGACACGCTCCAACAGGTCCATGTCCTTCTTATGTTGGGGACTCCAGAGCTGGACGCAGTACTCCAGGTGGGGTCTCACGAGAGTGGAGTAGAGGGGCAGAATCACCTCCCTCGCCCTGCTGGCCACACTTCTTTTGATGCAGCCCAGGATGCGGTTGGCCTTCTGGGCTGCGATCGCACATTGCTGGCTCATGTTGAGCTTCTCGTCGATCAGCACACCCAGGTCCTTCTCCTCAGTGCTGCTCTCCAGCCATTCCCCGCCCAACCTGTAATTGTGCTTGGGATTGCCCCGACCTAGATGTAAGACCTTGCATTTGGCCTTATTGAACTGCATGAGGTTGGCTTGGGCCCACCTCTCCAGCCTGTCCAGGTCCCTCTGGATGGCATCCCTCCCTTCCAGCGTGTCTACCTCGCCAAACAGCTTGGTATCATCGGCAAACTTGCTGAGGGTGCTCTCGACCCCACTGTCCATATCTCCTACAAAGATGTTGAACAGTACAGGTCCCAGCACCGACCCCTGAGGAACGCCACTTGTCACTGGTCTCCACTTGGACATCGAGCCGTTGACCGCAACTCTTTGAGTGCGACCGTCCAGCCAGTTCTTTATCCATCGAATGGTCCATTTGTCAAATCCATGTCTCTCCAATTTAGAGACCAGGATATCGTGTGGGACAGTGTCAAATGCCTTGCACAAGTCCAAGTAGATGACATCAGTCGATCTTCCTTTGTCCACCGCCGTTATGACCCCTTCGTAGAAGGCCACCAAATTAGTCAGGCATGATCTGCCCTTGGTGAAGCCATGCTGGCTGTCACCAATCACCTCTTTGATTTCTGTGTGCCTCAGCAGAGTTTCCAGGAGGATCTGCTCCATGATCTTGCCAGGCACAGAGGTGAGACTGACTGGCCTGTAGTTCCCCGGGTCTTCCTTATTTCCCTTTTTGAAAATGGGGGTTATGTTTCCCCTTTTCCAGTCATCAGGAACCTCGCCAGACTGCCACGACTTCTCAAATATGATGGCTAGTGGCTTAGCGACTTCATCTGCCAGTTCCCTCAGGACCCGCGGATGTATCTCATCAGGTCCCATGGACTTGTGCACCTTCAGGTTCCTCAGGTGGTCCCGCACTTGATCTTCTTCTACAGTGGGCGGTTCTCCATTTTCCCAATCCTGGCTTTTGCATTCTGCATCACGGGCAGTGTGGCTGCAGTCCTTGCCAGTGAAGACTGAGGCAAAAAAGTCATTGAGTACCTCAGCCCTGTCTCTATCCCGGGTAACCAGTTCTTGTGTTTCCTTCCGGAGAGGGCCCACAGTTTCCCTAGTGTTTCTTTTCTCGCTGACATATTTAAAGAAAGATTTCTTGTTTGTCTTAATATCCCTTGCCAGATCCAGTTCCATCTGGGCTTTGGCTTGTCTAACCCGATCCCTGGCTGCTCGGACCATTCCCCTGTATTCCTCCCAGGCTACCCGCCCCTGTTTCCACTGCCTGTAGGCCTCCTTTTTCCTTTTGGTCATGTCCAGGAGTTCCTTATTCATCCATGCAGGCCTCCTGGCTTTTCTGCCTGCCTTCCTCTTTGTAGGGATGCACTGGTTCTGGGCTTGGAGGAGGTGGTCCTTGAATATTAACCAACTTTCTTGGGCCCCTCTTCCCTCCAGCGCTTCATCCCATGGCACCATACCAAGCAGATTCTTCAAGAGGCCAAAGTCAGCTCTCCCAAAGTCCAGGGTCGCTAGCCTGCTGTGTACCTTCCTCGCTGCTTCGAGGATTTTGAACTCGACCATTTCATGGTCGCTACAGCCCAGGCTGCCCATGAGTTTGACACTGTCTACCAGACCCTCCTTGTTGGTAAGCACAAGGTCCAGCATAGCTCCTTTCCTCGTTGGTTCCTCAACCATTTGGAGAAGGAAGTTGTCCTCAATGCAATCCAAGAACCTCCTGGATTGCCTATGCTTGGCTGTGTTGCCTTTCCAACAGATGTCAGGGTGGTTGAAGTCACCCATGAGCACCAGGGTCTGCGAATGTGATGCCACCCCTATCTGACTATAAAGGGCTTCATCCACTGGGTCTTCTTGGTCGGGTGGCCTGTAGCAAACCCCCACCGTAATGTCCCCTGCTCCCGATTTCCCTTTAATCCTAACCCATAGGCTCTCAGTTGGCTCTTTATCCATCCCCAGGCTAAGCTCCATGCATTCCAGGTGCTCCTTAACATACAAGGCAACACCACCTCCTCTTTTCCCCAGCCTGTCTCTCCTGAAGAGCCTGTAGCCTTCCATTCTAACACTCCAGTCATAGGTGTCGTCCCACCAAGTTTCTACGATGCCAATGAGATCGTAGTCCTGGAGTCGTGCCCACATCTCTAGTTCCTCCTGCTTGTTCCCCATGCTCCGTGCGTTTGTATAGAGGCACTTCAGCCTTGTCTTTGTTGAGGCTAACCTGGTTGGAGCAGCTGTACTTACCTTGCGCTGCTCTCCAGGCGGCATTCCTTTGCCGTGTACTAACGGTGCCTCCCCATTGGCTCCTGTTGGTCCTCGAGCTCCTGGCTCATCTACGCAAGACTGTGATCCTGCTGCAGTGTAGCCAGCGCATACTGGAGCTAAGGGCTGTTCATCACGCTGCACAGCAACATCCAGCCATTTCTGAACTGACGTATTCGGGTTGCACTTAGACCTGACATGTCCCTGGGGGGCCTTCTGCTTTGGAATTTAGGGGAGTGCTACCTCACTTTGCTGTGTCTTAAAAGTGTTTTGTAAGGGAACATTTAGAGGCAGGCTACTGTCTATGCCCTCTGTTTCAACTGCTGAAGCAGCAAAGATCCAGCTCAAGAGGCTGAGCTAGGTGTAACGTTTGTCTTGCCACAGCTCATGTCTGGAATGTGCTGGACATGAGATATGGTACAGACTGGCAGACAACCCTGCCAAACATCGCGCGTGCGTAACACAGGCCTGAAGAGCTGAGAAATCCCCCTGTGTGAAGGAAAGGCCACAAGGGCATATTTCCACAATGAACACCACTGAGAAGGATAGGTCCAGAGTCTTCTCCGGAAGCAAACACCCTCACGGAACCACACAAGGAGTTTAGCAGATCTTTCACCCGGCACACACACCAGAGAAGCCGCTCTAGTCCAAAGGGAAATGGATATTTGCCTTTAGCATTGGCAGCCTGTTTGGCATAGGCCAGCCAACAGGCACGTGCCAAGGAGGCGAACGCCCTCTGCCTCTCCGGGGCTCTGCGCGGCTCCTTCTGCTCATCAACTGTAACAGCGAAGAGAGGGTCTGACGGCAACATGAGAGGTGTACTGGTCTTTACACCCCTGATTTTGTTTTTAAACAAAATTTTCACTTCACAAAGCCACATCTGAATGAATGAAATCTTGTACTTTCGGTTTTAGAGGGTTTTTTTTTTTTTTTTTCCAGAGAATTCACACTGTGGTACAACAATGTAGTATAACAGATTCTGGCAGGAGACAAGCATGGCTCGGAGCGGACCTCTGTCCATTTGACAATGCATCACCATTATCCACCTTCCTCACTCGAAAAAAAACCCACATTTCCTTTCCAAAGCATATATGTTAAAGACCAATATCCAAAGACTTTTAAGTTCTCCTATTGCTATTACTGAGAAGGGAAAGTAAAAAGCAAGTCATTAAGAGGAGGTGACCTTTCTGCCAGACTGGCTTCCATTACAGCAGTTTTCACACAGTGAGGAAAATCTCTAAAGATATTAACACAACGAGCACTTCCAGTGCCTCCTGCATGAAACGAAGTTTGCTCAGTTAAAAACAATACAACGGAAAGAAGTTCCGAAAAGAAACCAGTGGTGCCACCAGGGAGAAATAGGGAGGGAGGCACTTAATGCATTAAATCTCATGCTTGCTTCTTTCTTTTTACCAATAAATATGAGTGACTAAGACTCAAATACTTCTTCATTTTTCAAGAAAACAGAAGAGATGCTATGATATCTAAGCTGGATAAATGAACTGTAGCATCTGATTGTCTCATGAAGAGCTACAGAGTTTACTGTGTTTATCCTGTGGGCTGTTCACGTGGGTTACACACAGCACACATTACAGGGACAGAAGTGACATGCCCACAGTGAGCACACCATGGAACCACCTCATTCGGCACAGTGGGAGGGAGCGAGGGCTTTGGGCTCATCCCAGGGTGCAGGCTTCAGGAACACGCCGTTCCCCTCCTCCTCCAGCAACACCCAGTGCCCTGCCTGCCCATCCCGCTGCAGATCCGTGAAGGAAACCCAGGAACAGCAACTACAAACCACCACAGTTTGACTCACTGCAAGTCCTTCTAATCTAAAATAAAGCTTCACCTTCACCTACACTCAATCACTGCTCTTAAAAGGTAAACTATGAAGACAGTATTCAAAAAGCCAGTGGCAACCACGGCCTAAATTATGTACCAACAATGCTCCATTGCTCTGTCAGCATCTCTGCCTTTGAAGCACAACCACCAACCTCTCGTATGAAGACCGGCTGAGAGAGTTGGGGTTGTTCAGCCTGGAGAAGAGAAGGCTCCAGGGAGACCTTACTGCAGCCTTTCAGTATTTAAAGGGGGCCTACAGGAAAGATGGGGAGTGACTCTTTACCAGGGAGTGTAGTGATAGGATGAAGGGTAACAGTTTTAAACTGAAAGAGGGTAGATTTAGATTAGATATTAGGAAGAAATTCTTTACTGTGAGGGTGGTGAGGCACAGGAACATGTTGCCCAGAGAAGCTGTGGATGCTCCATCCCTGGAGGTGTTCAAGGCCAGGCTGGATGCAGCTTTGAGCAACCTGGTCTAGTGGGAGGTGTCCCTGCCCAGGGCAGGGGAGTGGAACTAGATGATCTTTAAGGTCCCTTCCAACACGAACCAGTCTATGATTCTAAAAGGGCTCACCTAAGTGCCAGCAGTTCCTGCAAATAAGCCCAGAGATGAGGTTACTCACTTGCCAGCACCAAGGGCTAGCCTGAGTACTGCTGGTAAAATGTTTAGTGCTAACTTTGCAGCAAAAATGCCTGTCAAATTAACTTTTCATATGATGAATACTGTCGTCTTACTTTGGTTTATCATAACAAGCTGGAAAGAATCACAGTGGCTGGTCGTGCGGGCAGGAACAACATCAGAGCGCTCCAAGTTGGATGTGCCCAACCTAATTCCATTATTAAACTATTCAGTCTTGAGGAGCGAAGCTAGACATCACTCATTCCACTTAGTCAGACTTAAGTGCCTGAAAAAAAATCTCTTCTTTGAGCATATTTGAATAAAAGTGACTGTGAAATATACTGAGAACATAACAGATGGCTTGTTCTGAAAACAGGCAGCAAAACATGTCAAGGGGATGGACACAGAAAGTGTCTTTCAGCAGTGAATTATGGAGCGTGAGTCAAAGGCAAAGCTCAGCCATAGCCCTAGCTCCTTCCAGTTTGCATGAAGAAAAAACAGCCTTCAATTTCTCAAATTTAGTGTAAAATGAAACCCCTAATCCAGTTTCCTAGTGCAGAACCATTAAATTGTAGTATATGCTATTTGAACGGATTACATTAGTACACTTCTAACCTCCTAACATTCGTATGCAATAATTCAACATTTAAGCCTGATTTAAGATTGACTAAATTTAGCTTGGAAGGAGAGATTAAAAGAACTCGCACCGCAGAACTTGTTAAAATGAAAGCAGTGATGAGGAGCTGATAGGACAGACAAAAATCAAATGTCAGTGCTTTCAGCATGAAGAGCAACTGCTTAGGAAATCATACAGCTTTGGAAACAAAAGTGGTCTAAGATGAACATCAGAAATGAGCTGTGGAACAACCTCCCGAGCCAGCGTATGGGAGTTTCATCATCTGATACTGGTAGAAGAGGAAGGGTGTGTGGGGGAAAGATGCTAAAAACATTCAGTCCAGAACAACTAAATCTTCTGGCACATAAACAGAAGCCATATAAACAAAAAAAAACCCCCAAACAACAACAACAAAAAAACAGAAAAAAACCCTGGGTCCTTGAGTTTACTATCTTGCTACTGTAAATAATGCAATATAGACTATTTCATTAACTGATTGAGCCTTATCTTAGAGCAGCCTAAGGTTTTTCCCTTGTAACAAGTATTAGAAAGAGTAGCAAAGGGTCACCCCTAACGTCTATAATTAGATTGGGTAAACTGGAAAAGGGATAAGCAAAAATTTTTATTTTCTATCCTCTTTTATTACTCAAACAGGCACTGGAAAATGAAACACCAAATACACAGCTATAATCTAAAGAGAAATATTGTCTGACTTACAGAAAAGTTCCTCTGCGTTTCTGCAGTAAACTCGTGGTTGGGTTCTGTTCCAAGTCCTTTTAAATTAAACTGGTTTTGAAAAGGTCACTGACAAACAGTAGAACCTAACAATACACACCTTTTTAATCAATATATTCTTTTCTTTTTAATCTACTCCTGCTGTAAGATGTACCTGTTATTACCACGGACCAATGCAGAAGGTGCCTTTAAAGGAGGTTTCATGTTGTGTTTGTGTTGGTTCGCAGCACCCGAGCACGCTGACGGGAGCGGCGGTAGGAGCGCTGAGCCGAGGGCAGAGCAGGGTGGGCAACACAGGGCTGCCCGCAGAGATGGCTCCTCTTCCCGGCCAGATCCGTGCCCTAACCCCACCGTGGGTGCCATCCGCCATGCATGAGTGCCTGCAGCTGCAAACTGCAGCTGGCACAGCGAGACAATGGCACCACACTGCCCAAGCGTGGGAAGGCCACTATCAGGAGACTTTTTGTCCTCTTGGAAGTCTTTTATGCAGCAAAAAAGAAAGAGGAACAAGATCCTGTCCTCTATACAGAACCACAGAACGGTAGGGGTTGGAAGGGACCTTTGGAGACCATTGAAGTCTGAAGCAGGTTCACCTGGAGCAGGTTGGACAGGAACACATCCAGGCGGGTTTTGAATATCTCCAGAGAAGGAGACTCCACAACCTCTCTGGGCAGCCTGTGCCAGTGCTCCTGCACTCTCAAAGTAAAAGTTCTTCTTCATGTCAAGATGGAATTCCCCGTGTTCCAGTTTGTGTCTGTTGTCCCTTGTCCTGTCGCTGGGCACCACTGACAAGAGTCTGGCCCCACCTTCTTGCCACCCGCCCTTTAGGTATTGATAAGCATTGATGAGATCCCCCCTCAGCCTTTTCTTCTCCAGGCTAAACAGACCCAGGTCTCTCAGCCTTTCCTCACAAGGGAGATGCTCTGTTCCCTTAACCATCTTCATAGCCCTCTGCTGGACTCTCCAGTACACGCGCACATAGCAGCACACGTGTGCACACTTGGAGTCATCTCAGTGGCTGAAGTAACTGGTAATTACAATGTTTCAGAAATGGCTTGATTTCAAGTTGATAATATGCTTATGACTATTAGCTTTTTCCATTACCAGATGGGCTGTATAATGTGAAAAATAAATTACAAAACACTTCCCAGGGTTGCTTAAATGACTGATTTGTAGCTGCAAGCATCTAGCAAGTTGTGAATGATTATTGATGTAAAAGAGCAACTCTACTGGGGATGACAGTAATTAGCCTTTACAAAATTCAGTGGAATATCGTCAGGGAGAAGAACAAGAAACGTAAGCAATTTATGCACCACAACGAAAGAATTGTTAGAACTTGCAAAAATTTAAACCAGACAAATACGGCATATAACATGCAGCACCTGTGGATTTATAATCTTATCTAACAATACCACTTCTCTTCTGTAAGAAAAATACTAATTAAGCATAGCAAATAACACATAATTTTGTCAGCCTAAATTACTGCTTCTACCACCACCAAATGACTTTCTCCAATGTTTCTCCTGTGCTATGAAATAATGCAAGTGGTCTCCCTTTCTCATTTTATCTATGGCAATGCTTAATAAAGTGAGCCAGACATCCAAGGAATAAACCAGCTACGGACTATTAAATTAGCTGGTGCCATAATTTCTTGCCATTCATATGCTTTTAGCATGAGTGATGAATATTACAAAGTGACTGAATTATATACCACATGTAGAAACTTGTTTTGATAACTATAATTGAAAAATATCCATGCATGTATACATACAGGAAAACATACGACTGCCTGGATGACTCTCAGCTTCCAAGACAGAAACAGATAATAAATATTTTTGAAGCTCAACATGAAACGAAGCTCTCCTATGAGGACAGGCTGAGAGAGTTGGGGTTGTTCAGCCTGGAGAAGAGAAGGCTCTGGGGAGACTTTACAGCAGCCTTCCCGTACTTAAAGGGGCTTACAGGAGAGACGGGGACGAACTTTTTGGCAGGACCTGTTGCGACAGGACAAGGGGCAATTGGCTTTAAACTAAAAGAGGGAAGATTTAGACTAGATTTAGACCAGCGCAAACTATTCCATGATTCTGTGAAATGAGTCTGAAAGAAGCGTGACTGTTTCCAGCCTGAAAAACAATGCACTGCGGAATCCAACAGAGCAGTCCCGTTTCAGCTGGTTATCGTACCTGCTTTCTGCAGGGCTTTCACACATCCCTGGCACCACACAGGCAAGGGCAGTTCAGGCAGCACAGCACCCCGCAGTGCCAATTCATCCCATCCAGTGCTCAACAGAAACCTGTGTGCACTCCTGAAGTTACACGGCCTTTCTGCATGGAGCAATGTCTACAAATGCTTCTCAACTTGAGAGCAAACAGTGGAAAGGAGCGATTTGATTTTGGAGGTAATGGAAACGCGGCAGTGGAAAGGAAGGCAGCAGCGATGCAGGTAGGACAATTCCTTAGCAAGAAAACTATTCAGATCAGCTGGATGCAACACGGAGGGTCTGACTACACGGCACAAACGCCTTCGTTTTACTGCCCAAGCATTTGTTGTAGCAATGCGATCGAGCCAAAGCTGTGTACACCAGCAGAGAATCCAGCCCTCCACCTCCAGCCTGACAATAACAGTAATAACAATAAATCGATGCAATATAGTATATAATGAATAAAAACTCAGATCCAGTATTGAGCTGTTAGCACATTACGCCAATAAATCTCACCTATTCTCAACTATTTTAGGCCTGTATGTAAATGTCACTAGATACTACAAAAGAATTTTAATGTTCCGGTCCAGCTATGGCTTTTCATGAATCAAAAATCATTTTGTTAGGGTTCGGTTATTCTTTACATGGGTCAGCAAATCGAGTTAACTAGCTGAAAAATTGTTGAATATAGCACCTTGAAAAAAAGCACAATCTGCACGACCTGGTTCTACCTCCTGCTATCCAGGTAGGCTTAGGCTTACTCAGCTATCATCACACACTGCATAGCATGCCAGCCAAACCGTTTCCTTTTAAAATAAACATTTGATTACAGTCTGCTTTAGCAGGTGCATTGTCAATCCCTGCCATTCTCAAGTTTTTCCTTACCTGCTCAACGTCGAGAGAATATGTTGCTAAAATTAACAGAGCACGTCAAAAATCTCTCCACAGCTGTGCTGGGTAAAGCACAGAAGAACGGATTTAAGCTTTAAGGCATTCAAAAGGATATTCCATCCAGATAAACAAAGAGAGAAAGGCAAGTCTCTCTTCCCTAGCCATCCTAGGGAGGGCGCATCAGTGTTGCACCACAGTCTTCTGACCTTCAGAGATGGTATCGAACATAGAAAACGCAAATACAAAGAGGGTGGCAAAGAGCAACCCTGCCCGTACCTCCGTGCCACGCTAACTGGCAGGGTCAGGCCTGAGAGGGAGCACACGGGGAACCAGCTGCAGATGTTTCCCAACATGTCACCTGCCTCAAAGCGTCACCTTCCTGCCTGCTGCGCCGGGTGCTCCCCTCCCTCGTACAGCATCGCCCGGAGGGTTTCACCAAGATCTAATAAAGCTCTACAGAGTTATCTGAATATTGGTATATCAACAACGTCCATGGCACAAGAGAGACATTTAGTAAGTCCAGAGAGACAGACGTCTGCTGAAGAATTTGAACACCTGGAGCTGCTTCATCCATATAATGTAATTGTCTCCTAAATTCACCAGCGTTTGTAGGCTTGCAGTTAATTCATTCCCTTCAAACAGGATGGCAGCTAAGTAATAATAGGGAGAGAAAAAAAAACCTTAAAGGCCAAGAGAATTAACTGTATCTTACTAAAGCTAGCAAGGTCATGCATTATTCATGCATGGAGGACAGCAGTGCACTCATCAGCTTAGAGGGCTATAGGGAGCTCTGAATCTGAAGCTCTCATAATTTGTAGCCATTAAAAAGGCTAGCTGCATTATTTTATCTGGAAGCAAATGATAGTCGACTGCTGCCATTTCTTACAGAGCCACATGTAGGCAAAAGGATTGCTTCCAGTTCTCACAGACACCACTGGAGCTCCTGTTGCAGAGCTAACACGAGAACTTGACTGTTCTCCTGTGGACACAGCATGGGAACACGGAGGAATATTTAAGCCAACTGATATTCCTAAACGCGAGAAAGAAGTCTTGTGTTACTAGAAGATGCCAGAGCATGTGGCTGTTATACAGCATGCTTTCGCAGGCCCTAATGAGACCATCAGCATTTAATGCCAGCCAATACAAAATCTTTTAAATTAATAAACCCACAGAGAATAGATGCTTTGTACTAAAAGTAGCCCTTTTCACTTAAACTATTTACTTCCACTATGAAGTGCCAGTCCAAACTAATACTGCATATTTGCAACCTTCTTTCTAAAAATACACCTTTATAGTACAGTAGCTATTATTTCTCTACAGTATAATCATGGAAACTGCATGACTGCGTTACTTCTAGCCCATATGTGTTAAATAAGTGAGCTCATTTTGTAGAAAATTTCACACCCATGTCTGAAATCTGTCCATTATAAAACAGTATTTACTTTTCACCTGGGCTGTAAACTATTAAAACCACAACACCAAATCTTGCGGACAAAACTCGCATTCACTGAAATCCTAATTGAAAACTGCAGATTTTTTGAGCAATGCTGTTCATGGCAAAAACATTCCTGGTGAAGGAGGTCTAAAGAACCTCAAAGAATTATTTCGTATTTGTCAACAATCTGTCTTTAAGGGGGCACCTTCCCCTAAACTAAGCTTTGCAAGCTGATTACCTTTAATTTCTACTTCTCCTTTATTCTCTTACCTATACTGATATGAGCTGCTACATGATGAGCACTAGTTAAAACAAGGAACATGAACAATGACTCCACTAAAATATTTGTGGGTTAACCAACCACATCTTACCAGCCGAGTCACCAGATCTGATGAACTATCGATCCTTCTTCTCCTTCTTCTAACTCTACAAATCTAATGAACTATTGATTCTTTCCTCCTTCCTCCATTCCCTGCTTTGGCTGTGCATGCCCTTATTCTGCTGTCTGAATCTCCTTTTCTGTATGGCCTTAGGCAGGGCACCAGCTCACCCTTCGTTTCAGCCATGCCTCTCTGTATCTGAATAGCTGCTGGGCTGTCCCACGGTGGGTATCCAACAGCAAAACTCTCAAGTCAGAAATGCAGGACTGCACGTTGAGCTGAGCTCAGTGACAGAAGCTACAAGCTCCCCACAGCTCCAGCCCCACACACCATCCTGCACTGCACAGCCTCGCCACGGCACAACACAGCCAGCCACGGCTGCTGCTTCCCAGGCCTAGGGACAGCTTTAACCTCCAGAACCTCAGGACAAAGACAGAGGTATTTGTAGTGTCACTGTTTACAAGAGATTTAGCTGTACTTTCCCCCACCTTTCCTTCACTGTCAGCGGCTTCCCTGCAGGCAGGGCAAGCGAGGAGAGACCCCCCAGCCCCTCACAGCACAGAGACAGGGACAGAGAAGAGCAATGTAACTTGGCTGTTCCAGACAGATGTGCCATAATGAAAGTTCAACTAGGAGTATAAAAGTAGAGAGTTAGTTTTCAAGTAAAATTTTTCTATTATTCACCAAACGTATGGAAAAGCTGCAATTATCATCCATCAAACATCATTTCAGCCAAGAGTTTTCCCCACACACACCCTCTTCTTTGCTGGCCGCTACGCTGATGAATTACTACTTCATTACAGCAGCACCACAGACGTTTTCATTGCTCTATGCAGCCTACTTTCCTTTCGCAAATCCCTACCCTCCTCTCTGGAGGATACAGACATTAAATCCCATGACAAAGCTCTGCTTTGAACTCATTAGCGAGTGTGACCTCACTCAAATACCTTACTTGCAGTGTCTTCTGTAATATTCACCACAAACCAACTGAAGGCAACTGCTTCATCACATACAAACACCAGTTTTGCAGATCTCAAATATTTGCAGGAAATTCTTTATCTTTGGCTTGTTATTCCATTTATGGAAATAACAGATTTTAAATACGAAACAAGAAGCTGCTAAGGTTGGTGACACTTACAAAAGCATTATTTTTTCACTTGCATTCTGATTTAAAACAAATTACTCCTTCCTGAGTACTTGGAGACTTAGGATCCTTAAGGAAAGAATATGTTCCATATAGACTCTGAGTCCTAATGCCCAAATATTGGTAACCAAGCTTGAAAAAAAACCCTCCTTTTTTGGAGGAATGAAAATACTGACTGGTTCCTCACTAGAAGCTTTTCTCTCAAAAATAACTACTGTCATAAGAACAGACGTATAAACACCAGTCATTCCTAAGTTTTGTTTGTTACTTATTGTGGAGTATTTTTAAAGCCTTCTTTTTTTTTTTTTTTAAGCTCTGCTTTTATGACATGATGTGCTATGTGCCAGCACGGTCCCACAGAAGTGGTAACGGAGCCAAATTGTAAAATGAAGTAAAATTACCTATTGCCACATTGCTGTCATCTTTACCTCCAGATAAAACTTAACGGCCAGATACTGTATAGCTCAGCAGGCAGTATATCCTCATCCTTTCAGCAAGAACTACAGAACGACAAGCACCCCTCGTGTCTTGCTGCTTATATCTCAAGTTTTTGTCTTGGATGCCTGTTCTACTCTCAACTGATGCAATGTTAAAAGGAGTGGAAAGGCAGTGTAGCATATTCTGAATCAAATGGTAATACTCACAATTAGCTCACAAGGACAGGTTATCTTCCACTACTACTTAGAAAAAAAGAATTATAGGAAAAAAATTCTTCAGTTTATCTCAGGAAAAGGCACTTGCACTACTGAAGTACCGGGCTGTGTGAGAATGGAGTAAAATATGCAGCGTGTGAAAGAGAAAAAAGTTTTATTAAAAAAAACAAAATATGGGGACAAATTATAGCCCCAAGATAACTCCCACACAGCTTAACAGTATGAGGACTTCATCCAGGCACTTTTCAGATAGAACCCAGAAGTTCCCTTCCACTAGGAATATTAACTGCAAAACTAAATGGACAAAACCCTTGGACAGGTACACTAGAATAGGTTCAGTCACCAACAGAAAAGGATGTGCAAGTCCACAAATATTTTGGGAAAAACCTTCCCAAACCCTTACCCTAAGGTAAGCACCCCAGAAGCACCCCAGAAAAACTCATTCTCAAAGCCTCGTTTCATCAGAACAAACTAGAACAAGATAATGTTAAATAAAGAAAGGTTAAAACAATTTGAGTTAAGAGGTTTGTAAAGAAGCCTCCTGCCACAGTTTGGCAGTGGAGGTCCTTTCTTTCTGGCTCGCCTTTTGTTAATCAACTCAGCAGTTTTGTGGGTTGGAACCAATTCCCCCTAGCATGTCCACAGAGAACCTATTTCTGCCATTACCTCGGAGTCACAGACCTTGGCCGTGCATCAGCCTCCTGCTCCTCCCGGCAGCCGCCTGAGGCCTGCGGAGCTCGAGCTCATCTCTGGACTTGCATCTCCCGCTGCCTTCCACCCCCTCGGCTGAGCAGACGGGGCTGCTTTCGAGGAAAGGCCCATCAACTCCTTTCCTCCGCGGGGTCCCGCATGATGGTATGTCCCCAGGATCAAACAAAACAGCCCTCACGCTGGCTGCCTACTCCCTCCCTCTTTAAAAAAAAAAAAAAAACAAAAAAAAACCCCACCCCCCAACATCTGTTAACATTTGGTAAATAGGGAATAAATGCATTAAGCAGTTTTATCACCCATCGTACCTTCTTAGCTTTTGGTAGAATTTGCTCAGCCTTCACCATAAAACCAATAATTGTCTGTTCTGACTTTGTTAACAACATTTAAACATAGAATCTTATTGACTGCTTAAAAGCTGAATTAAAGTAGAGTAAGTTTCGACATGCATGAAAAAATAAATCTGTAATTAAGCACTGGACTAGGAGGAGATCAGGTGGGCACAAACTGTGCCCACTCCTGTACCATGTACAGGGACGTGGAGGGAGGACGGGGGACAGCAGTGTTACCAGCAGTCCAGTGACAGGAGTCCCCTCTCTTCATCGTAAGACACTTTCACTGTAAGATCTGGAAAAAGCAACCACCCCAAAAAACCCACCCCCCCAAACAGGTACCATCAGAGCTTTGGGCCATCTCTGTAATAGGGAAGAGGCTGACAGCAAACACAAACACAGACTTTTAATGGTTTGCTTTTGTGTCCTGCTTTTGGTACCTACGGATACTAAACCCTTTTGCTTAACTGGAAAAAAAGAACTTGGCTGCATAGCACAGTTATAGGACACATTAATATCAATAATATATAAATATTAACGACAACAAGCAATAAACCTGACATTTAGAGTTTGTGTTTCCAAACTACCTCCCCTTCCCAATTCTGAGAAAGTTTATGTTATTATGAATTATCTACTCAACATACAATTTCCCACCTGACTTCTTTGTTATTCTTATAAATTTACATGTGAGTGCTTCAGACCTATTACTACTAAATAATTTAATCAGCATGTGTCTCCAAACCTGGCTGCAGTAGGAGGCCAAATGAGATAACTGAATGCAAAAAACTATAGTTGAATCTTAAGCTACCAGAGATGAGAGGCAGGGAGACTTCCACTTCATCAGCCCTATTTCTCTTATTTGCCCAAATCCCAACTCCCATTCATTAAGGAGACCATAAACAGCTCCAGAGAATTATTTCCTCCACACAGTTTAATTTCCATTGTGAAAAAGTTGCTCATGTTTTCCGTACCAGGCAACGTATCACTGCATCAGCAGCATCAACCAAAGGGTGATGGGAAACACGCTAACAGTGATGAGCTACTACCCAAAACTAACTTTCGCACAGCCTCCTCCTCTCCCAAAATACTCAATGCAACAAAAGCCTCATTGTTGTGGCTCCAACCCAAAGCACGCAGATGCTCACCAGATGCTGCCAGACTGGGAAGCAAGGCAGAGAACGGTGCCTCAGCTGTTCTGAACTCAACTGGGCTTGATCTGCTGCTATTGAAGTCGGCGGAAGAACGCCACTGCATTTCATGACAGTAAACACTTACCGATAAAGGCTTATCCTCTGCAGGCAAACATCCAGAATGCCCTAAAAAACCTGTGTGAAAAGTGGCCTGATCTTTCTATTACTTCTCAGGCGCAGGAGATGCATCGACCACCTTACCTTGCTCTGTCCAACAAGAGACGTCCTCTCTGTCAAGGCCAAGTGTTCTGGTACTGGGCAGTACGAGACACAGATCACTCCTGAAAGACTGCGTACTGTGTCATGGGTATTCCATTTTCCGCACTATGATTCTTATCTTATTTTCTACTGATACAATCTGAGTATCACTTCCAAGGACCCATCCAAATGACACATTCCAAAGCATATTGTTTCAATCACTGTTTGGGGCTAATGATACTGTGATAAATGTTTTGTCTTGAAAAAACAAGTAGGTTATATTCCAAGTTAGAGAAACACTGCAGTTCACCAGGACTTCTGAAAGGAGGAATAATGGAAAACCTCCACATGAGGAATTCCATCTAACTTAGACTGAAGAAACAGCACATTTATTTCTAACAGTACTTAGATAACTTCTGCTTATGTTTCAGAGTAATCACTGGCCTTGGACGAAAGAAAAACCCCACAGAAAACACTCTTCGCCTCAAGACACATCAGTGGTAGAGACTATTCCAGAGTCCTCTGGAGCACTGAGCTCTGTTAGGACACAGCCCATCCTTTGGGATAGACCTGGGCAGGGAGCAGCTTTTGGCTCACTTTTTACAAAAAGAGGAGCCTTCTGAGTGGATGTCACTGACACGTTCCATCGTGGAAAGAAACACCTCCGTGCGGTCCGTAGGAAAGCCACACTCTGCTCTGGTTCTTTTGAACACTGATCCCAGTTCTGGCAGTGGAACAGTTACAACGTTCATCAAATGTTGAGGATCAGTAAGTGATCCTCCTCTGAGCCGTACAATGTCTGCACATCAGAAGCTCATCACACGAAACGTAGCCAAAAGAAAACTGACATTTGAAAATACGAGTGAGGTGTATTTATTTCTGGAGCTGCTCTGTATTCCTTAGCTATCTAAACAGCATATATGCAGTTTTATTTATGATCCCTGACACTTGCTAACCAAATCAATGAACAGATTGTCAATCACCCCATTTTCAAAGCAATATAGGGAATTTAGACACACATCAGTTTTAAATCGCACCCTGAAAGCCCAGTTTACACCGCTGTGCAACCTAGCACGATTGCTTTTGACAGTTTCCAAATAAACCCCCAAATGAGTAATCGCAGCATTATAAGAAAATTAGTACAAATTACATCCCTGAAAATACTGTAATTACATTCTTTGCCATGAACATATTTAATGCCTTGGCAAATACAGAGAGTTGACGCACTGTCCGTTGCGTTACCGAGATTTATCAGCCCCTGGGGGTCGGCCCCGCGCCCCGCCTGGGCCCAGGGCTCAGCCCACTGCGGGCACCGCACAGCAGCCCAGTACAAGCCTCTGCCAGCGGATGGCCCACGCTCGCTTGGCCTCGACAAACGATACCTTAACAACAACAAAAGCCAGAACAAAAAGAATTTTAAAATTTGCCTTTCGTATTTTTAACGGAAAGAAGTTGAAGCGTGACTATGTGTTCGGTCATTCCAAGAGCTAGTTGTGTGCTATAGGCTGTAGCCACCTAACAGGCAACTCCCGCTCCCCTGGGCTTTTCTCCCTCACAACTTCCAAGAAACACTGCAATAAAAGTAGATAAAAAAAGGTGATTTCTAATACATTAAAGGAATACCCTGACTGATTAAAGAACCCAAACTCTCCCACCCCTCAAAAAATTTAAATAGATCTCGGTTACACAGCCGCATACCAGAGCAGACAAGAAAAGAAACGTAGAGATAGTGGGACGAGAAGGAGGAGGGGAAAGGGATTTTTCATCTCTTCTTTTCACATGACTATGACGTGCTTTGCGATCTTTAGATGACTGAGAAAGCCACAACCCTCTTTAATAACAACTGCTTCCTTGTGAGCTACACCAGGGCCAGGAAGACCTTTCAACGAATAAAGTGTCTCTTCTGGAGGCACTGCAGGGTATCTCTGCTCGTCCTGTGCCTCAACTAAAGTTTTACGTCTTCCAAAACTGCCAATACTGAAAGGGTGTGCACATAGATATATATTCTCTGGTGCATATACATATTTAAGTATGAACATGGGATTTTCTTCAACAGGCAGATAAATAAGGCATTGATCAATTATGAAGCTGTATCCTTCTATTTTCTGCTTATAAAGAAACACACATGCCTGCTTACGTGTGCCACATGCACAATTTCAGACCTCTGCACAGGTATAGGAACGGAGTAAAGAGAGACCATGTTGCTTTGGTTATAAGAAAAATAAGTAGTTTCCCAGAAGTAGCCAAGTACCAGCTCCTGGGAAACCCAGGCAACCTGTGGCAGCAGAGACATCACCCCACTCTGCCTTCTTCCCCCACTGCTACGGAGCAGCGAGCACCAGAAGCTGACCAGGGTTGATCCCAGCTGGTGGATCGCCCAGCGCAGCCTGGCACAGCTGGGACTTACCAGCCCAAATCTTTCAAATAAAATATCCGACAGATAGCAGCCGCTTGAGTTTACACAAGTGACATTAACAATAAGCTGGACAGCCCTTGTACGGATAATTGCATCTCCAGAAAGTCATCTTCAGGCACTTTAAGAAGTGGAGGGAAAAAAGATACAGGAAAAGAAGTGACTGGTTTCAGAAGCACGCTCCCCATGATTACACAGAAATGACTGCTTGCTTTTATTAGAATTTATAAAAGCTTATGTTGTGGGTTTGTGGGGGGGTTCCCCATTTTAAGCAATCATTCCACAAACAAAACAGTCATTGGGCTGGTATAAAGAGAAAGATGGGAAAAGACTGACCCCAAAAGACTACAGTGTTGGTCTTTCCTCAGTATTTCTAGTCTAAAAATAGGTTTTAAAGGGCTTAGCAGCACCACCAGGCTTTCAAGCCCCATGTTAAATCAGGACCTTCTGAAGTCCTCTCTTCCTGCCAGTGCCAGTTCAGCTCACGAGAGCAGCACAACCCGCAACTCTACGAAGCCTTTCACAATTTGGCAATTTTTACGCTGTGATATTTTTAAAACCAGATTCAAGAACTGGAAATATACACATTTATTCACTTTAAAACACTGTGGGGCTTTTTGTCCTCTAGAGAGGCGTGAAGAGAAGGACAGAAGTAGGCAGTGCCTCGGGCAGCGCGGGAGAGCTGCTACACCCTGCAGCGCCCCAGAAAAGCAAGCACGGACCCACGGCATCTTACACTTGTAGATGACTAACGGTGCCTCTTGAAGTGGGCAAAGAAACTTATGCCGAGCCGCAACAAGGAGCCTTCTGTAACTTTCCATTTGTCAGTCCCTGCCATCCAAGTGCCGCCTGTGTTTGTCATAAAGCGTATCAATAAGTCCACACACGGGGTCTTAAACACATTATGCCAACAGTGGGGCCCGAGAGCCGATACCACTCGTCCCAACCAGCAGCTGCTCCAGGATTATCGCTTCCCTGAAAAGCAACAGGTGCTCCTTCATAAAAAACAGATTTATTCTCTGAAGCGGTCTTCCTGAGGACCATTATCTACAGATACACATGCGGCCTGAACTGGATTCCTTCTCCTCATACTCTCATTCCCAGGATTTTACCAACAAAAAATAAAATAAAAAAAAAATCATGGCTCTACTGCTGAAGCAAATGTTATTTTGCAATATTAAAAATCCAAATCCAGTACTAAATATATACAACCTATATTGCATGCACACAATTGCACACTGACATCAAATTAAACACTATACATTTTAATGCAAGCTGCCTAAACATAAATTTCAAAACCTACAACAACTAAATGCAAAGTTATCAATAAAAACCTTTTGGTTTTTAATAAAGGAGAAATAAAACCAAAAGAAACGTGGTTCAAAAAAGATCCTGTATAACCTAAAATGATAATTTTTCTTTTTTAAGTTGCAGGGTGATACAATTTCAAGTTTCTGAACGTGTTTCCTTGGTTATCAGAAGGATGAAAGTTACTCACAATTATGGCTACACACCCGGAGAGCTAGAATATAACCACTGCTCCTAATACACGGAGCTACAACACATCAGCTGAAACTAAAAGGCTGAGGGGTTGGAAACATCAAGAAAAAGAGCAATGTGCCCTCAAGGAAGAGGAGGTGCCAGGCCCAGAGCCGGTGAAATAACTAATGGAAGTAGCTTTCAAACAAGT
Source organism: Anarhynchus alexandrinus (assembly GCA_008711295.1). Taxonomy (NCBI): domain Eukaryota; kingdom Metazoa; phylum Chordata; class Aves; order Charadriiformes; family Charadriidae; genus Anarhynchus; species Anarhynchus alexandrinus. The sequence continues at coordinate 919,301 of VUYV01000177.1, read as the reverse complement.
CTACAGCACTTACTGCAAATCCTACTGACCCCAATGAGGGCAGATTACCTCCCGTGTTACACCACTAAGAAACAAAACCACACAAGTTTTGCTGTGCTTTTGACTGCAACTCATACCCAGGTTTTTAAAACAATAAGTAGACCACGATACAGTAAAACAGTCATCTCAGCCCAGAAAAAGAAATAAGAATAATAAAGAATTGAATGTTTCAAATTGCATACAATTTTTTAAAATAACTTTTTGCATATTCTCCGTTACCTTCAATAAACTTCATAGCATTCAAGTCAAAGCTTTTTCCAAAAGAAAATAAGACACTGATACAAGAATACCGATTCTATCAAGAGCCGTAAGAAGCACATGCTGTGACACCACTTGTGCTGACAGCTCAAGCTGATGTATGAATTACTGAAAAAGACATAGAAATACTAAGCTCTTGATCTCCACCTGGTTATGACTTTTCTCAGCAGTAATGCTCACCCCACACCCCACTGACATTTCCTAATTACAATTATATTTCATATATTTGTATTTTGTTTGCTTTTACATGAAAAGGGAGATGACTGCTCTCTAAAAATTATTCTGAACTGGCTTCACGGACTCTACCCCATAAACATTGCATTAATTCATTCAGGCCAGTCACCAAAGACACAGATATCTCTGCAGCAGAGAGTGAGAACACTATCAGCCTGTTCTGAATCAGCAGAGAAGCTGGCAGCCTTTCAAGTCATCCGAAAAAAAATGAGGTATCTGCACAAAGAATAAACTTCAAAGTGCTCATCCAGAATTCCCTCTGGGAAAGAGCTTGCATTTTTCACATGCTAATTCCAACAACTAACTGGTGGTAGGTGCTACTTATTTATAAACTTCTAAATAAATTTTTAAAAGGAAATAACAAAATCCATGTTAAATACTAAGCCCTTAGAGAAAGATACCATACTGATGCTCTACTGCACAGAAAAAGTATGTTCACTTCTCAGCTACATTAAAGTTCAAAGGATCCCCAAGAGGATGATTCAGCAGTTAACACACATCTTTCAGTATTAAACTGGTGAATCTCTTTCCTCAGACCACACACAATCACCACCCTCCTCTTATTTTTACATTTTTAAAGCATGAAAAACACTCAGTCACAAGTCAGAAGAGGAAACTTTTCATTATTTGTTCTTTATGTATGAAAGGACTGATGCTCTGGCTGAGTTCGAGTCCTGTTCTTTATTAACAGCATTGTCTTGGCTGCAGTCACCTGTACTTTGCCCCCAGCAACAGCACGTACGGCAGGGTCGCTTCAGACCTGCTCCTGCTTCCAGGAGGAAATGCATGTGCTGAAATACCTAAAATTACATTTTATAATACTAGCTTCCAAAAACTTGGAGGAAAACTTGGAGAGAAAGAAAAAAAAAAACCAAACAACAAAACCAAAACACAGTAACACTGATTAACTCATACATGGTCCCACAGAGACGCTAATTATTTCATAGAATAACAGAATGGTTTAGGTTGGAAGGGACTTTGAAGATCATCGAGTTCCAACCCCCCTACCATAAGCAGGGACACCTCCCACCAGCCCAGTCTGCTGAAAGCCCTATCCAGCCTGGCCTTGAACACCTCCAGGGATGGGGCAGCCACAGCTTCTCTGGGCAACCTGTTCCAGTGTCTCACCACCCTCAAAGAGAAAAATTTCTTCCCAATATGTAATCTAAGTCTACCTTCTTCCAGTTTGAAGCCATTCCCCCTCGTCCTATCGCTACATGCCCTAGGAAAAAGTCCTTCCCCAGCTTTCCAGGACGTTAAGCGTCTTAAAACCCCAGCCTGGGACCTCAGTTTCCTGCTTGTCTTGAACCACACACGGCACTTGGGCCCCAGGACCATCAGTACCTGTACGCTGAATTCCCTGTACGTGAAGGCACAGGAGCCTCGGGAGCCACAAGCCAGGCAGGGTTGTCAGGCTACCCTCTTCCAGACCCGCCTGCGTGGATCCTACCGCGCAAACATTTGATGTGAATATTTCAAACATTTGTTTAGCAGAATTATAGACTTTATGTCAATTTGAGAAGTTTTTGACAGAAGCAACAAGTCTTTGAACATGGACAACACACAGCTAGGTTGAAAGGAAAAAAGAGGATTTGGTGGTTTTGTTATTTTAATATTTTACACTTTATTCCTGCCTCCTGTAGCAGCACTAGCAAGACTATCAGAGACCCATATAAAAGCAACATCTTTGTTTTGCAACCAATTTCCATTTCAAAGCGGCAAATCTAGACATCACTGTTTGAATGACTTCTTAAATCTCATTTCCATGTGCCAAGCAGAGAAGTAACCTGCTTCTTCTGTTCTGCACTGTGAAAGCTTCCAACCTACAGATCCATTTGATAAAGGCATGAAAACAAAGTATACATATGCTCCCTGGGGCTTTTTGCTAAAGAGTTGATTTGCATGAGGCATTACAAATTATCCTTTTTCAAATGAATGCAAAATCCCTAATTTACTCCATGCACATATTTAACAGATTATTAAATTCATAATATCGGATAAAAGAAAATACACCAATTGTAACTGCTGTTTTGGACAGGGTTGTTATGGAGTGATCCTAACCACACGAGCAATTTCAGCAAGAAAAAGAGGCTTTAATAAACACTCATACTGCTAAAACACTATTCCTGAAGGAAAGCTACAGCTGGCCATAGGTACACAGAGTGCAGTCTCTCCCTCACTCGCTCTGTCCTGGGTATTTGTTGTCTGTATGGCTGTTGTGCAGACAGACAGAAAATCATGTCAAACCTCCCCTATTCCTCGCTTTTCGCCATATTTCTAATCTGCCTTTGGAAGCAGCTATATCCCTTTAACACCTTGGTAGATTTAAGCACTCCAAATAAACAGAAGGTATGCAGGGGAAGCTGGTTCACTTCACACACTTCCACTTATTTCAAAGTTCAAACGGAGACATGTAATTCCTAAGCCTTTAACCACAGAAGTACAAAAGCCATGCTCATAAAAAATTAAATACACATCCTATTTCGGCCACATCCTTCTCAGACATTTCTGCAAGGTAAAGTCAAGATTTCAACCCAAGTTGTCCACAATTAAGAAATGTACTGTGAGAAACCCATTCCCCACGCCACCAGTTTAGCCCCAGGCACAGAAACTGCCATGGCCTCATGTTCAGATTTTTACTAATATTCTTTTTTAAAGGAAAGCTGTATTAAGATCCTAGCCTAGAGCAACAGTCAACAAGTTAATTGTTTCCACGTAGTTTGCGAAGGCAACAAACACCACAGGCACACACACACGGTCTACACAAGAAGGAATATTACCCTCTGCTATTTCGGCACCATTAATCCCTTCCCGCCCCCCCAGCTTTTTTCCAGCGAGATGGGCTCAGAGTCACCCTGTGTGATGTCAACGGTTATTTTGTGCCGATTACTGGAATCAAATCTCCAGACAGGATATATTTACAGCTGTCTACACTGTCCTACAATAAGCTGATGGATGACTCATCCTTTTTCCCCCTCAGCTGGAGTCACCAGAAGCAGGATGGGAGCCGGGCGCCAGGCAGGGGGAAGCCAGGCTCCATCCCTCCCCGCCACAGGAGACTCCTGCACAGGGAGAGGGCACCTGCAAAGATCTTGCTCTGCGTTTAAAATACATCAGAACGCAAGTCTTTTACCCGTGTATGCAAAAACAATCGTAGAAAATTTATCATTTTTAAAGATTTCCATATATGTAAACCCACCAATAAACAGGCACTTATTTCGATGTTGCAGTAGCTGTGTGCTTGCAGAGGCTGATACCCCAACGCCAGGAGGGCACGTCCCCTTGTCATGCACGTTAAACAGAATACAAGAAATTAGAAATCAATGATCACAAATGTAAATATACCACAGGAAGATGAAGTGTCAGTAGGAGCAAAAACGGGACTTTTTCCATCACCTGTGTAGATGGTGCAGATTTGCCAGCGGAATAAAAATATGACCAGATGATGGGCTAATAGCACAGACTGAGTGACAGAGACTGTCAACTCAGCAAGTCTGCAGGCAAAAAGCACTTCTGCTCTTTGTGTCAATGGGGAAGGATGCGAGTTTTCATTATCGCAGACAAATTTAAAAGAGGGCAAGCGTATTCATAGCATGCCTGCCTCTCATTTCTGTCAGCATCAGCAAAATAACATTTGATGAAAGACTGAAGAGAGTTTGGTTTGTTTTTTTTTTAAAACCGGATAAGTCAGTTTATAATCACAGCTGATTATCTTAATGTATGGTGTACCAACAGAGGAGCGAGTCTTTCGTAAGCTCCGTCAGCGCTAACGAATCGGCCGGCTCAGTAAGATGTGCGTGTAACCAACTTCTGCCACCAGTAGGTTGGTCTCTTTCTACAGATTTGGACCAGGCACCAGGAAGTCCTCGAGTACAGTTAAGCATGTACCCACATGCCACTGACTTCCAATGAATTTAGGTACATATTTGAAGAACTTGCTGAATAGAGACAATGCCCTGAACTGGGATTGGTGCTCAGTACGCAGCCACCCCATTAGCACTTCCAGCTCTTTTCACCATCCAAACATGCCTTTGCTGAAGTAAACATGAGGACGCTAAAGTTTGACTTCTATACAATACTGGTGCCCATAAGCATTGGGCGAACGGCTTCTGGGTAAACATACAAATAGTTTCTGTATGAACTTCAGGGCTTCCTTGTATTGCTCAAGGAGCGGTTTGTAGTACGATGTGGAACTAGAATCTTTAATACTGAATAAAATACAACATTGTGTGCTATGTAAAAGGCATCCAACACATTTGTATTGATTGCAGGGTTCTTCAGTTTGCTGAAGAACAAGTTTCCTTGTTTATGGTTTAAGCCCTTGTCTGAAGTCAAAACAGAGCTGCTAAGCTACTCCATCAAGACACAAGACAGCCTACCAAAACAACTTCTCCTGAAATGAATTTGGGGGGGGCTGGGGGGGTTCCGCACCAGAATGGCTTTCCTCATTTCTTAGTACCTTATTTGCCAGTTCAAGGAATTACTCAGAAACCACTAGAAAAGAACATGGAAGAGAAGCCTCACTTATCTTTATCACCTTGCCATATAAAACAAAGCAAGCAGCAAGATATTTAATCTGGAAATGCTACCTGAAGCATACCTTCCACCAACAAAATGGCAGTTTAAACACCTATTTAGCCATCTCGCATTCTTCCATACACTTCACAACAACCTGCTGGGTGGAACAACATGCTCGGATTTTTTCCCAACTAATTATCCATTGACAAAGCTACACTCATATTTCATCAGTTGCAGGAATCCTACTATGTGATGGGTGCAGATTTGATAAACGAACATTGCCTCAGTCAGCCTAGAAGCCTATAATAAAAGATTTCATAAATGCGTTACTTTCCTTCACAGTGTAAGGAGCCGAAGTGGCAAGGGGAAAAAAGGGTTAATCTTGAGTCTAAGAAAAAAAAAAAAATTATCAACATTCATAAATGGAAGAGAACAAGTGTTCAAAGAGCTTCTCTTAAGCAGTTTTAGGTGAAGACCACATGTATAAATCCTTATTCTTTATGTACTATCCAGTTTATGTTAGGAAAATCAACATCCAGATTAATCTGTACTAGAACTATGAACAGTAATGGCAGTAACACTTTTGAAGTATTTCCTACATAGGAATGCTGCACCTCGAACACAAAGCTTATAGTACCACAGAGATGAGCAAAACCTTCATCAGAAATCTGTTTCTCTGTTTTTTTTTTAAAAAAGAAAAAGAAATGCAATTGTATGTTAAAAACTCCAGTTCTTGCACATTATCTTCCCAAATGCATGTTTGCTACAAATGTTTGTATATTTACAGTATGCAAAAGAAACAAAAAATCAAAGTATACAAATAAATAAATCAGTACCTTTTTTTCAGTACTTATACCCAGGGTAAACAAAACCAAGCAGGTGTTCAGACTTCGGAACTTTTGAATACTGAATTAAATGCTTACTGTCAGCCTTCAAGGGACGTTTTGTCAACCAAAATTGTAGCTTATGAAGTCCATTCCTTGCTTATCTACAAGTGGCAAACATTCCCAAACGCTTTCTAGAGCACCATGGAATCGCCATTTCCTTTTGAATATGCTCCTGACTCGGATCATTTCTGCTAAGTCACGGCATTTCCTCGCCATCTGCAAAGGCACAGGCAAGCTAAAGTTATTCCTCCTTTCTGAAGGCAGCTTAGAGGACTCCACTGATCCTCTCAAAGGACACCGCAAACTTGGCACCAGCAAACGAAAGTGCTGATTTTCTCTGGGGGAAGGAGAACGGGCATGGAAATAGCACATAGGAGAATTAACAGTTCTTCTCACAGGCTACTCCATGGAGGTAAAAAAACCAAAACACACCCAACTAACAGCCTAGTTTCCAGACACAATAAAATATCAATATTACAACCTATTTAGCATAGTAATACAACCAGTATAGTCCTAAGCCCTAACCTGTCTTTGCAGTACAACTTGCTTTGCTCCAGGGGATATTGATTTTATTGCATGGCTATAATTTAGGGAGTCATCTGAAGTAATTATAAAATTTTACTAATTAGCCTCCTCCCTTCAAAATGTGACTTCAAGGTCACAACTAGAATCTGCATCAAACTGGAATTCCTAAAAGAAATCTTTTACTGCCAAGAGTTAAATTATCTTTCCGCTTCCCTCCCCAAACAAAAAAAAAAAATCAATACTTTATGTGGCCCATATTGCATTATTGATGTAGAGATGACATAAAATATCCATAATCCCATTAGCTGCTGTCTAAAAGAAATGTTAGCAAGTATGTGATATTTAATGACAAAAGGACAAGAAGGCCGCGGTGCCGCTGTCGGGGGCGAGCCCGCCCACAGCAGCCAACCCCTATTCCGGAGGAGTCGTCCATGAGACCAGCTGTCCGTCACCCAGCCAGGCATTAGTCAAGGGCCTCCAGGCTGTGCAGACCAAAAACCTGTCACATCTTTTGTGCCTTACCCAGCCAACCGTGTAAATCACTCAGTATTAAAGGTTACTTCGCAACATATGTTCCTGAAAACCTTTCACTTCCAGATCTCTTACGGAGGGAAAGACTAGGGGCTGCTCGCTGCGCCCAGGAGCCAAAGGAACACCAGCCTCCGCTCATTTTCCATTTCCAAAACCGAGAACAGAACAGCCACATGATGTTGTCGCAGTTATAAACCTGCTCCGAGTAGCAACAGGCGAGTAACCTTGGCTGCCATAGCTACAAACCACGCAAGCGACTACGGGCGGCATTTCAGAGGTACTCAATTGTACTCCCGCTGCAAAATGAGGCGCGGAGCTGCCCCGGCTGCGGCACATCAAAGCCCAATCAGCATTTGCTTCTGCTGAGACTGAATGAATCTCAGCAGCCAGAAGAATCAAAATCACCCAACTTTAACCCTGCATAGCGACAGCCACAATCTCACCCTGCAACCGCCCCCCCATCAGATCCAATAAACGGCATACGGTTTTATCAAGGTAGCTGAACTTAAAGTAGAAGAAACTCCACAACCAGGGGAAATGACTGCATATTCCCCTGAAAAAGTGTTCCAAATTACCCTCACTATTAAAACACGCAACTTACTTCCAGTTCATATTTTCCTTCTAACCAGCAGATCCTTCTGGGCCCTGGGCACGTGAACTGAAAGAGCTCTTTCTCATCGTTTTTCCTCCTTGAGCACAACCTCCTGAGCCACGACGCGGTTCCCGGCTGAAGGAGCATTCGGCGTCAGGTGAACCATGCAGGGAAGGGAGCGATGCTGCTGACCGCTGCAGTACAGAGGGCAACCTCACCTCTGACCGACAAAGACAGAAGACTGTTCTTCCAAGCTTCAGAACATTGCTTTTTTTAATTTATGTATATCCATATAGCTATGTAGATGTATGGAGAGAGAGAAAAATCTGATATAGGAGCTGATGTGGAGTTTTCTAAACAAAAATAAACAAATAAGGCCCAAGTGTGATTTTAAGAAAAATACGCATTTCAATAGTTTCAGTAAGTTTTAATGAGGATTTATAGTTCGCTGGTTGGTTTACACATACTTTTAAAATCTGACATTGAAGGCACACATTTCAACTGTAATGGAAAAAAGCATGGATTCCCCCACACGTTTTTCAACATTTCCCCTCATGGAAAACAGTAATCACTCCCCTACAGGAACCGCTTGTCAAGGGAGATGCACTAAAACTTCTCTTAAAAAGCCAAAGAATAGAAATTTTATTTCTCCCCAGGTGCACTCCACAGATTTGTTCTATCTGACAATGGGATCCATAGCGCCTGCAGGCAGACCCTGAGCAAGGACGCGACTCCCAAGGAACCCCAACAGCTGAAGAGAGAGATGCAAAGCCTGAACCCGGCGAGGTTCTGGTGTTTAGTTTGGCCTCATCCCAACACAAGCTTTTTAGCTAAAGAAGTGCCAAGCTTTTTTCCTTGCCTTATGAACTTTCTAGGAGCACACAGCCATGTTAGCTCTACAGTAATCGTAGCTACCTAAAACAAGACAGACAGAACCATTTTCTCCACAAAAAGTTTCTTTGTAATAAAGCAATGTCAAGCAGGAAGTGAAATAATAGAGTCTGTGTTTCTAATACAGTAGTACTCCAGTCAAAAGATTTTTTGTAGTAAAATTTAATAGCAAATAAAAATTTGCACTAAGAGCTCATGCAACAAACAAATGCTTCAAAAATAAAAAAAAAACATGAATGCACACCAGCAAAAATAAGCATCTTGATAAAATTGATTCTTATGAAAAAGCCTCTTATGTCCATTTTCCATGTTTCTTACAGGACTTTTTAAAATATGCTGATATCCATTTGAATGGGAGTCAATCCCAACATGAAGCTCAAAAAAGTTTCTTAATGAACTCACATGTAATAAGCCTATCTCCAAAATCATGCTATATCCAAAAGCGACCATACAATCCAGTTCCCCTCCTCTCTTTTCAGTCCAGGATTCACTAGTTTCAATAAAATATTATACATTACGCTACCCAGATACTTCAGGACAAGAGCTTTATAAATAAGGCAAAGAATTATTCTGAGCGATTTTACAGGCTCTTCTTCCCCCTTGAAGCTTAACTCTGTACACTCAACACAGCATCAGTAACTAAACTTAGCTCCTCTGCCCCGTAAGCAATCTAGTCAAGTATTAAATGTCCTTGGACAACACCGACACAGTAAGTCTCTTCTTATCTTGCAACTGCAGTCAAAGTTTGCTTACTTTCAATATTTTCATTTTCCCAAGGGAAAGTAAATTCTGTGCTTGTGAAGGATGAAATACACAAACTATGGCCAGAACACCAAAACTGACCCCAAAGTACACATAACACAGACGGGGTGAGGGAGGGGAAGAGGGGAAAAAAGAGGATTACCATTTTCTTCAAATGCACCCCTTATCAACCAAGACTACTAAAAAGGATTATTAATAAGGCAACTGACAACAAGCCCAAAACATCAACATTAAAAGGAAAGCAGCATTTTCCACAGCCAAGTCTTTTGTGTGACGCACACAACACGTTATCAATTCCCTTCCTGAGTATTTCTGGCACTTTAATGGGACCTTAATATCAGGAAAGAACATGAAGTGCTTCAAAGCCCTAACATCATCACAGCACTGTTAAGTTATAATTTTTTAAGAGCTCAATTTCTCTCAATATAACAGCAGCAGGGAGCACACAGGGAGGATTGGGCAGACCATACTGCCAAGCAACACTCCATATTTAAAATAACACTTGGAGGAAAAGAGCACAAAAGTAATAAAATAGTAAAGGTACGGAGTTCAGGCAACTCCTTTAGAAGACAACACTTGGCTCCAAAACAGATCTTAATGCTGAGATTACAAGTTTAACTGAAGAGTGGAAAAGCCAAAACGGGTGAACCAGATACCAAGTAGAATTTCTCTTGACATATTGGTCTGTATAACGCTCTGCAAACCTCAGCAAACAGAGAAACTAGTCAGAGGGGACAGACAGCTGCTCAGATTCTCACCTAACACCCGGGCTGGCCCAGTGCACTGGCTGCATCGGCACCGCACTGATTTACAGCAGCTCGGGGTGGGGGGGGGGCCACTGCATCTGTATCTCAGAAGCAGAAAGCCTCCTACGTGAAAGTAAACAGAGCACTGAAATAAATAAATAAATATATGAAAAATACTAAGCTTCTGGTATGGTTTTAAACCATTGCACAGATGCTACTACAAAGTTTTCCTGCTCAGCGAATTAAAAGCCACAGGTTTTCAAGGGCTTTTTGTTTATTTTTTTGTTTGTTTTGTTTTTAAGAACTTACCACTAGGTGCCAACAACAAAACAGCCCTGGTTCACTCACTCTCTCACACAAAATTAAACATTAAAAAAACACATCGCTTTCACATGTCACTTAAGACATTTAATTTTCCTCTGAAATAAATTATTTTTTTTTTCTCCCCAATAGGTCAACTGCTGACCTCCCAAACATTCTCCAGTGCCACTGTCCGACAATGAACAGGCCCAGGAGGTTTGCTGAAAGCATAAGCTTTTTGGACATCTGGTGCTATTGAAAGATAAAACATGGGAGAAAGCAAGCAGGGGGTAGTGGTCTCATTCTGGGCTGGGAGAAGACTTGGTTACCTACTATAAGACCTTGCCAAAGTTGGGCAGTTTGGGATCTTAAGCTCCAATTCAGGGAATAATGAGAGAGTGACCTTTCCTTAATGGACTGGATCAATGCATGTCAAACAGATTAAGCTTGCTGGCAGATAAGTCAATCTGCAAATGAACTACTCCAAGGCTGTTCAATGATTTGAGGTATCCATAACTAATTTTTCTTAAAACTCGGTATCTTTTTTTAATAAACTTCCCAGGATTAAAAAAGACAGAAGTTAAAAAGGAATGCTTTTTTCTTCTTATAGTCCGTCTATTTTAGATAGCAAAGTGTTGCTAATAGACAGCTTGACTGGGACATTATTTCGGTGATGTATTTGTTAGTGATGTTTTGGGGGAGGTGAAGATTTGCAACAAAGAGAGAGTCATACCAACTTCATCATCTGCCAAAAAGGTATCGTGATGCTTCACTCCCTGCCTTCAGATTCAGTAGCAATGATGTTCCACAACTGGCCCACCGAGACCAAACTTGCACCCACGCTGGCAGCAACAGCATGCAACAGCATGAGGCAAGAGGCAGCTTTTGTCACATGCTGCACAACGCTCTAAGGATATATTATAGAGTATCAGCCTCCAAACGTAAGCAGAAACAAGACAGAGCAGGCCAGTGACACTTCCCAAACATTTAGAATATAAATACACGATCTTTAAAAGGAATCGATCCACATATATATATAGCGGAAGCAAACCAGAAAGGGCAAATTTGCCATGAACTCAGACAAAAGTCACTTAAAGTGAATCATTTCAAGGGTACATATCAGCAATTTTAGCAATATCAATTTTTACCCATTTTCTGAATACAACTCCTATTTCAGATACTGTACCAGTTACTTGATCAGTGCTATCCTGCTAGCATAACTCTCAAAGCTGTGTCTAATCAAGCAGCTATAAAATTAGTCAGGAGGCGGCATCTGCTTCCCTTGCTATCCCGAAGCACTGGTGATGGGTTTGAGTAACAGCTGGATTTTTAGATCAGACCTAATAAGGTACTCCATTCTAAACACAACATTTTCCTTCTTTACAGGTTGGGCTGCATCTACTTGAGAGAGAAGGCAAAATAATTGCTGCTTTTTCTCAGCAGGGAAGGTTTTACATTTACAATGTGTTTGTGATGACCAGTTCTGAATGAATGATCAGTGAGTGGCTATAAGGATACCTGCAAACAGCATGTACAGCTTCCTTTTGGGTTTAAAGGTTACCTAAATGTGAACAGATGCCCATATTCAGCTCAAGAAAAAAGGTGGAATTAACTCCGCTATCGAGCAACAGCAGGAATTCTGCCATGGTCTAATCTTTATTGAGGGCAGTTTTTAGGCTTACCTATAATAATCCGTTTTAAGCTGTTTCCATTTTAAGTTGTTGAAACTATTTTATAAACTGTGTCTGACAAAAACTTGTTTTTAGACTCCTGGAACTATTTTAAGCATTTAGCTGGTAATGGAAAACACATGTGAGAAACAGAATATCAAATAATTCTAACAGTAGTATTTCCATACTTTATTTTAATCTTATTCATAGAGGCAAAGTGGAAACAAAATTCACCTTATATGACCAGACAAGCTAGTCCTGTAATCCCTGCTGCAACTCATGTAACAGCTTCAGTGCTCTTCAAAATTACTTGACATTTTACTAAACACAAGTTATGCTCTCTCTCCTATCATAGATCACTATACGCAGGGCCACAAATTCACTTCTGTTACCTTTTGGCATTTTAGTTTTAATAAACATACAGCTAAATCTTGTATTTATTTTAATATACAAAGAAGTACCATATGAAATTTCAACTTTTTTTGTGAGCAGACAATTTTATTATAGTTTCCCTAACACCATTTTGTTTTCCATTTTCTGACATTTCCTCTGCTGAAGGATGTAACTGGACTGCCACGTTCAACCAATATCAGTAGATCCTTTATGAATATATTTAATCCCTTTTTGAACCCATTCATACTTTTGATTTCCACATAAACTGACTGCAATGATTCGTAGGACTGGGTTTTTTTTAATATATGATTAATTTTTTTTACATAAGGCACCTGATATTTCACTGAAACACCTCAGTCATCAGATTTTGACACGAGACCTTCCATAGTCACTTTTTCTGTGCCATTTATGAATGCATAGACCTTTTTAATATTCTCTGCAGTTATTTCTTTTTCAGGCTGAAGAGTTAAGCCAAAACAAACCAAAGGAGGTGGTTTGTCACATAACACATATGTAAGCTGTCGCAATGTGCTCTAGATGCAAAAAGCTTACACAGCTCCACAAAAGGAGACTAGAGAGTTTAGGAAACTAACTATTAAGCGTTACTAAACACACATACATCTGGCTAAGTAAGTCACTAAAATCCAGATGATTAGAGGCTAAGGGATCTCCCAGATGAAATATGCTTCATAGGAATCAGGGAAAGAATAGGGATCACACATAAGCTTACCCGGTTCCCATACTCTCCCTTAGCCAGCTATTAATTGTCATTATTGAAGGCTGGATACTGAGCTAGGCGGACCATCAGTCAGATGCAGGTTTATTTATTCTTTCCTTGTGCAGAAGCCATACTTTCCTTCTTACCCAGCCTATTAAATTTTAGCATTTATTTAGTTTAGTATTTATTTATTTATTTTTACATCTGGGGAGAAGTGGTAGAGGAGGACAGGTATGGCCAACAAGAGCACACAGTACTTGAGATACAAGCTGGCCACAACAACGTAACCAGGTTTCCTGTTCTGTTCCAATTCACATCATCATATTCACCCTTTAGATCACTCATCATTGATATTTTCATAATATTCTGCACAACACTTCCAGGATCTCTTTCCAGGTCACAACAGCTCACTGTGCACAGGAACTCTTCACGCACTACATAAAGGCAGATTTGCTCCCCTCACCCCTGTCCTCCACTACGCATTACTGGGCACATAACATCACTGAATTTCACCTACCACTTTGTCATCCAGTTGTTAAGTACTGCGGGACTCTTCTACAACTCTTCTTGGAGTCCAATTTAGATTTATCCACCTTGAAAAATTTTGTGCAAATTATTACTTCATCTTATTCTCTAGTTCATCATGAATGTACCAAGCAGAGTAGATCCAGCAGAGCTCTTACTAATAATCTCCTTCCAACTTAAAATCTGACCATTTGCTTCTATCTTTTGTTGCCCGTCTTTTAAAAAAGTTCCCTAAAGAACTGTCCAACTTTAAAAATGTACAAGTTTCTCAGCAGGGATGCTTTCGTCAGGTTCTCTGAAGTCTCTGGAATTTCAAAACCTAGTGGATTGCTCTTACTCCTACATGTGTTACCACCTTCAGAGAACTCTGAAAAGCATTACGCTAACTCCCGCCCATAAAATGATCAGAATTATCATCATACGTATTCACCTGTCTAATGATTCTATTCTTTATTACAGTTTCTAATAGCAGAAGCCCAAATTCTTCTTAAATTTTTGATTTAATCTTCATCTGAACACTAGGTCTCCAGCCTGGATAAATGAGAAGTAAAAACTATAAGAATTTCCCTCTGTAATGGAATCTATTGTACATAATGTTGACCAGATAATTGAAAATACACTTGTTTTCTCAACCAGAACATCTAGATAAATTGAAAAGCACTACAGAAGTAGGTCTGAGGCCTCAATGGAAGCAGCATGAAAATTTCTGTAGTCTGTGCACGAAAGTGCCAGTTGAAGTGCTGCAGAATCACCGTTCCGGTGGTAGAAGTTCTAGTTTCATATATTTATTATTTAAAAGGGACTGAACTCAAGTTGCAATGGCTGAAAAGACACCTAAATCAGTATGAAGACTCTAAATAAGCATTCATCAACACCACCACTGCTACCAGTCATTTTGTTCAAAACTATCATTTGAGTACAAATTTAAGCAGCAAATAAGCAATAAAAACAAATCCCTGGTCTCTCAATAGCCAAAAGGAGGTCAATTTAACAGTGCTTTCAGGACCCCCAGCACACCGCTGCTAACGGAGTCTCACACTGCAGAGCCTGTTGGAGCCGTGCGTTACACACTCACGCACCGCTTTCCTGGGGCCGCGCTGAACTCAGAGGCTCGGCCGGCAGCACCCAAACAGCAAGGAGCAGCGGAGGGCAAGAGCGACCCAGCTGGTGGCCTGCCAGGAGGTCCAGCAACCAGAGCGACGGCCAGCACCGGGCAATGCAGACCACTGGATGCAGTGGTTTAGCACAAGATTGAGAAACAAGTCGAAAGGACGTGTACTCCTCACTGCCTGCTGAACAGCAAATCCCTGGACACGCGCAACTGTAAGGGACATCCAGGAAATGCCTATAGGGACACTACACTTAATGACTACACCTTCTAATGTACTTCAGGGCACACATCTTTGTCAGCCTAATTAAAACCAGAAATCATTTACCGTTCGCTGTTTTTCCTGTGAGGCAGGAAACAACCAGATACTGACAGCAGGAGAAGTGCCCCAGAGGGCGTTGAATTCCCTCCTACAATTACCTACCAAAAAGGGTAGTAACATCTTTGGAGACTGCTGTCTGCACCACACAATTACGGGTTTAATGAAGCAGTTGGCTTCACTTTTTCAAAAATAGCTGAATGCATTTTGTGAGAATTTCAAGATAGACCCTAAAACGGAGAAGAGTGAAATATATGTATTAATTCATCTCGGATGGCCCATATGAGGCACGGATTCTTCGACTCTGTCTGCAGAAGCTTAGTTGTAAGGTTATAATGTAGCCAAATGTGAAAGTCATTACCTAAAAAACAGATAAAGGTCTGGAAATATTACAGGTCTAATCCTGCTTAATCCAGAACATTTCATTGTTTGAAAGTGTCATATAACACCAAACATCAGCCCTAATGTGAAAAAGGCTCCATCTGTTTACCAATTTATTGCAACCCAGGTAAAACAGAAAAGCAAGCTGCCAAACCAAGTCAAAAAGCCCTTAAGAAACCCTGGGACTGAGACCAACTTTAGTAACAGAAGCAAAGCAGGTCCTTCCCAGCATGAGCAGTAAGAAGGTCCAGAAGGGCCTTTAGTCAGTGCCTCCCACACCTATCAGCTGAAAATCCTCCTCTTTGGTGGCTTCTTATTCTGCACGGTAAAGGTTAAAGGAGTGCTCCACAACTGAATCAGTTTTATCGTGATTTTCAACATTAAACTAATGAGTTCTTGACAGTCAGAGAAAAGAATCATAGAGTTTATTCAGAGGATTAATTCAAATTTAGATGTGTTCAAGACACATCTAGACAGCTTTGCACAACTGCATTTTTATGACTCACTCACTTGGCTTACACCCCAATTTCTTCAAAGGTCATTTCTCACTTTTTACCTCAAAAGACTATTTTTAAATACTGTTTCTGCAAAACAACTGGCAGAATCAGCTAAACAGAGCCCATTTTTCAAATCTGTAGGAATAGGCAGTATCATTTGCAGATTAAAGAAAGAAAAAAGGGAAGTAAAAGATGGCTTGCAACCAGCCACTCGGAAAAGGACAACATAGCACTCTTTCCTGCCTCCTGAAAAAACAGTATTTTATAATACTCCCTGCAGAGAAACTAGAGAAACAGCCATACCTGCTGACTAGCGGGAGGCACTCCTCCATCACCAACTAAATCAGAGGGGACCTTTTTTGCATGAGGAGATACTGTTCACTGGCAGCCTGTGGATTTCAGGCAAGCACACAGCATTACTGAGTTCCACAGAGGATCAGAACATTATTGTCAGATTAGCATTGGGAAATAGATTTACCATCTGCCTTTTGGCTCAAAAATCTTAATCCTAAAAGCTTGAAAAACAAGGGGTTTGGGTTGGGGGTTTTGGGGGGTTTTTGTTTTGGTTTGGTTTTCACACTTAATGTGTGTTCTCATATTGGTTATATAAATGTGGTTTTCTTCTTTTCTTAGTACTAAGCAACTTCCCAAGTAGAGAGAACATTTGATTATTACCATTTTCACCTCCTCTAAGAGCAGGTCAGTTCCTATCAAACACCTACTTTTATGTATTACTTCAAATACTAATCACATAGAGTTAGCAAAAGCTCTAGTTTGAAAGCCTAACTTCTTTTTTAAAAGTTAACACTGCAAAGGCAGTTGAGCACCGAGGAGAGAACATACTTAGAAGACTTCAAAATTAATGGGGTTTGGCTCTACAGCTTATCCTGTTTATAAGGGTGACTAAACATACAACGGGAAAGATAGCAAATAATGACATTTGTTATTGCAAGCAATTGTCAACAATGTAAAAACACACAATTGTACAAAATGGTAATTCAAGTCCCTCCTGCCTAATGATTATTAGCACGCTTTTTCTCTTTTCATATAGTAGTCTTCCTCCCCCTGCAAAGAAGACTTCAGATTCATGACACTACCAAAAACCCTCAGAGGTGGAATGCTCTCTGTGGGTCAGTTAGGATCTGTGAATATAAAATGCACATACGTAAATACCACTTAATGGTAGAGCTCCTACTGAGTTTTGAGTATTTACATTTGCAAGTTGTTCTCTTCAGAGTATACGAAGGAAAACCGACATCCTTACCAGACACAGTATTTTGTGATTTTCTACCTAGGAAAATAAACCTTTTCCTATTGACTATACCATGCTTACTGTAACAGTTTATTAAGATGTCTTATAAATTAAACGGGTAGACTTAAAGTGAATTTTGATGACAATAATTGAGAAAATGACAATAATTCAGAATAATGGGGAATAAGTGATTCAGTATACTATGGTAAAGGTGACATTTAGATTTTAC
Source organism: Anarhynchus alexandrinus (assembly GCA_008711295.1). Lineage (NCBI taxonomy): Eukaryota > Metazoa > Chordata > Aves > Charadriiformes > Charadriidae > Anarhynchus > Anarhynchus alexandrinus. The sequence continues at coordinate 901,926 of VUYV01000177.1, read as the reverse complement.
GCTCTCTCATGTTTCATACACAAAACGTGTCTTGATATTTGCATTTTAAGGAAGTTTCTATCAACACAGAAATCTGGGGAACAGAAAGCAGATGGTGGTTCCAGCCGACTAGTCTGACGAGAAGTTACTTGGAGCTCCGGGATTTGTTGACCGGCATGTTGAAGGGGGTTGCTGGGAAACCCATCCGCCACAACAGCGTAATGGCTTTTCTTGCTCTGAAAGTAACACTATACACGAAAGGACGGGCCACTTCCACAAGACTGTATTTCCCCAGTAGAAAATCTCTAATGACAACAGCAAAACATTGCAGGGGAGGCCCCTCTAAGTGGACAGACATCCCCCTGCCCCAAAAGATAGGCTTTTTTAGAAAGCTTTGGAAATAGTCAATCTTTAGCCAATTTCTACTGCAACTCCTTCTCAGCACTGAGCTTTCACCCGCTAACTACTCCTGTGTGCAGCATCTCAAACATACCGCCAACCAGGTAGGTTCTCACATCCAGTATCTTAACACCACACCAGACCCTGGACGTCCAGAGACCCAGAGAAGCAGTATGTGGGTAAGAAGCCCAAGTACAGAACTGCTGCTGCTCCACAGCCAGAGAAGCTGCTGAAGGCACAACCCCCTTTGGTATAAAGCCCAAACTGTCTTTCTGTTCTGTTCCATGTCCATTCTGTTGTAAAGACAAACTTATTTTCATTAAGATTTTAAGATTATAGCTTATATATGCATTATGTATTAAAGGTGTTTGAAAAAATGGGCCAGAGGAAGCCTGGAAGTTCCTCTACATAAGTGATTTAGGAAAAAAAAAATGCATTCTCAGGATGCTGCTGTTTGCATACAGATGCTAGCGTTGTTCATGCTGCCAATTTATCAGAGTTTCATTTTGGAAATGTTGCCCAGGATGATGATAAAAGGCTACAACTCCAGGTATTTCAAGTACATCAAGTTACACGCTAGATTTTGAAAATGTTTGCATCACAGACGATTTAGCCCCTGCTTTATTCTTGGTCAATGAAATTATACAATGCTTTAAACTTCTTACTCATCATCAGTTATACGTGGAAGTTAATAACATTCTTGGAGAGGATATAAGATCTGTTATGTAGAAATAACAGATTTAAATTTTTAGTAAGTCTTCAGAAAATTAAAGAAAGAGAATTTTAGAAACATAAGTCGATCGGAAATTAATTAAGACTACTTCAATCAGAAAAATCTCCAGGGTTAATTCAGCCTCTTGGATCCAGAAACATTAACAGTTTACTCATTTCTACTCAAATTGAGTAGTTCAGTTGGAAAGTCACGAATGACAAAAGACCCTGCGAGATGCCAACAGCATCACAGTGATTCCTGTAAAGTTCATACTGAAAACACAGCAAACATTTGTCAAGTTCTCTGACTTATACAGGCTCTTAGTTTGACTTACAAAAACAAGCAGTTACCAGCGGTCAGGAAAGCCCAGCATGGCTGTGCTTAACACCAGGAGAAGCCAGGTGAATTTTCGCTCCCTATCACACAGCTGGGGTTGGAATCCGAGCTCCTGTGCTCCTGCCAGAAAAACTGCTGATGAAAGTAAAGAAAGTAAAGTAGGGATGTTTGGTCAATTCAGGAGCTTGGATAGTCCTGACCTTTCTTTTCCATGTGCTACTTGGCTTACCACATCAAGGCTTATTTCCTTCTGTGAAAATCTCAGCATCTTTCCTTTTTAACCCTCTTACCATACTGCTCTGCCTTCTGTCTTCTTTTTAAGCACTAGTGCCTTCTTCACATTTGCTCTTTCAAATGTATCTTCCTAGATCTTGCCAGCACTTCTCACTTTACCTCTTACTTTTCCTCCTCCCCCAACACACATTTTGTTCTGTTGCCTGTGGGTCATCTGTCTCATGATATCGTTCATTCTTTGTACACTATAGCCCTTTTTCCAGTGGCCCGTCCCCACAACTTTAAATGAAAAGTAAAGCATGTGTTAGCATTACTTCCCTCCCCCAGACAAGAAAACCACCGAAGCTGGTTTCTTAACATAAAAGCGACGCAATTAGTTCCCTGAAGTCTCCATGCACCAGGTGAAGCTATCCTCCTTTCCCAAATGTGTCATGAACAAATTATTTAGAAGTACAAAAGGATTGGCTGTAACCAAATACCAACATACACTTAATGGACTGCAGATTTTGCAGGATGTTTAAAGTTTCCCCTCTGATCTCTCTGAACTTTGGCCTTCATTTGTTTATACAGGCAGAGGCCAATAGGTCATACCACTAAAATCAGCAAATTGTTTACACATATGGCAAGCACGCATGGAGCGGTAATGTAGTCATGGCGACAACCATACACAGCACATTAAAGCAATTGCTTCAGTTAAAATAACAAAGATACAGTGAGCCCACATACGTGATGAGGAGACCTTCCACAGCAATGAAACTCGGTATGAACTAAGAAATGAATCTGCATTTCTTCAGAAGCCAATGCACACGTTCCAGGCTGGTCTAACCCAAGTCACTCACTGTAACGGTGCTTGTTTCATACAAAAGTGGCAGCCTTTGACATCACCACTGTAAAAATTCTACAAATTTGTAAGTGCAAGTGCTAATTCAGCACCGTGGCAGTTAATACTGCAAAGAATTTAAAAGTTTAGAAAGCATGGCTGGAAGAGAAGCTGCCACTGAAGGTACGGGAGCTCCAAGCACACTGCTGGGCTGCCTTTGTTTGAACACCAGATTCCGATACGGTGCCTGTGGCTGGATGATGCATTTCACCAGAGGCAACTGACTGGGGAGAATTTTTGTTTAGTAAAAATACATTATTTTCATAATAATTATGCTAGCTTTAAAACTAAAATTTTCTATTTTTTTTAAAAAAAATCATTAAGTGTTTAAAAAAAATAATTCCTAAGCCTTTAAAAATTATTTTAACCTTTATAGCAAAAGATCTTTTAAAAAGCCTCTCCAAACAGCATATTTTACATAATACGAATTACTTGGAAAGGAGGCATTTTCATAAGCGTAAAGCATTTCAATTTTGAAAGCGTGAATGGGGTACTAATAGAACCCCATGCTCTGTTTTGTTTTGATGGACAGAGGAACGTATTTTGAGAGAATTACAAGCACTCTGCTCAAGAGAAAGTAAAAAAATAAAAGGTAAACACTACAAGAAATGAGGAAAAGCACCAAGATCTAAAAGAAATGAATCACTTTGTCTTGGATAAATATACTGTAGCTGTCAAGCTTGCTGAAACCACACAGAAGAGGAAGCAATTTTTTTTAGCTGCAAGATGCTTTATCAAGGCTTTGTGGCCTATTCAGTGGCATACTGAATAGGCGTACAGACAGGCGGCCTGCACAAGAAGAATATTATTAAACACTTATAGCTACTTTTTACTGAAAAGCAGAAGCACATCTTCATAGAATCATAGAATGGTTTAGGTTGGAAGGGACCTTGAAGATCATCGAGTTCCAACCCCCCTACCATGGGCAGGGACACCTCCCACCAGACCAGGTTGCCAAAGGCCACATCCAGCCTGGCCTTGAACACCTCCAGGGATGGGGCCTCCACAACTTCTCTGGGCAACCTCTTCCAGTGCCTTACCACCCTTAAAGTGAAAAATTTCTTCCTAATGTTCAATCTAAACCTGCCCTCTTCCAGTTTGAAGCCATTCCCCCTCGTCCTATCACTCCATGCCCCAGTAAAAAGTCCTTCCCCAGCTCTCCTGTAGGCCCCTTTTAGGGACTGGAAGGCCGCAATAAGATCTCCCCGGAGCCTTCTCTTCTTCATGTCGAAACAATGTGTGCAGAGATGAATTCCCATTTGCAATGGAGATGTAGCATGCTCTAGAAACAAAGATGTCTGCTGTGAGAAAATGCAACTGCGAATCTCAAAAAAAAAATTATCCTTATTTAATGAGACTTACTTCCTTGCTCAAAATACATTTTGGTTTCATACAAATCACTTTTCTGGAATAAGGTAATCTGTTTGGCCAACCACTGGTAGGAAATTGGCAGAGACTGAGCTAATAAATAATCTTCTCTTTAAAAAACAAACAAACAAAGAAAAAAAACCAACCCAAAAACCAGCACAAAGATATGCCACATCACATCTGGAAGTTCATTACTTTCAGAAAGGCAGAGTTTGACACATGTATGGGATTTGTCTTTTCTTAGGCATGTCCATGGAAAACACAGGTATAGCTTTGAGTAACTGATCTGAGGTAACGTTTGATAGCAGGCAGCAGTTCAGTGAGGCAGGTAAGTCCACTCTGAACAAGAATTACCAAAAATACTTTATCCAATGCTTCTAGTGAGTAATCTTCCCATTGCAACAGACACTCTTAGCACCAACACTGAAGATGTGCAACCCCAAACTAGTCATGCAGAATCCTGGCCTGTACGCAAGAGGTTATATGAAATGCTCAGTTTGTTTCAAATTACCAAGAGAAATCCTCTTCAGAGTGTCATCATTTTATCCTCTGTATTTCACCGCCAACCAACATTTAAAAATAACATTTAAACAACTGAAAGAATCCTCATAGTTCTTGTACATGAAGTTCAGTTGTGTCAATAACTTCTAACGCAACATCTCCTCTGCCTCAACCCTGAGTTTCAGCACTGAAGACGGAAATGCCCCATCTCACACTTCTAGTGTTGGAGGTTTTTCAGCAAAAATCAGGTTTGATAACAGGCCTGAAGACAGATCTGATCATCAGTCCCACCCCAAAACAATTTAAAGTGAAAGACTAGAGTTATTTAAATTCTCTGTATAAGCACGAATCAAACAAGACGAGGGGGAGCTTTGATCCAGTCCTGTCTTCGCTAGCAGGACTTTTCATTTGTTATCTTCAAAGGGCAACACAACACCGAACCTGAGAACACAGGGACTGTCATGCTCCGTCAGGTTTCCCCACTGGCTCTCCCAGGGAAACTACAAAATACAACAGCCCATAGACACAGAGGGCTGGGGGGAAAAGGTTCAAGGGGAAGATGCTGGCAGAAAAGGAACACAAAAGGGATGAGCTGCAGCAGAACTTACCACCTTTTACCAGAGTGAAGCGCTACCTGGGAGGAAGGGGGACACAGCGAGCGCAGCTGAAGGCTGCCGAGCTCAGAAGTACAGCTGCTAAAAGCAGATCCCGTTCTGCCACCTGCCAACTTCTGAGTATTTGACTTCACAGCCTCAGCATTATTTCAACACAGCGTTTTAACACTGTGCTGCTGGGGCAGCTTTCCTCGAGTTTATGCAGAGAGGGAGACAGCACCAGCACTGCTTTAGTGGAACCATCTGCAGAACAAGGCAGCATTTCTGGACATGCTCAAGTTCAGACACATTGCCTGTAGATTTACCATACAAATACAGTTTTTGCTATAATCTGAAGACTGGTATGTAAATTGCCACTCACCACAATATACTCCAGGAAGATCGGGGTCTTCTCATGTTTATCTTTAAGTGGAATTTGCTCTGAGCCCAAACTGGAAATTAGCTTTCTGTCTGCCTCTCCTAATAGAGAAGCTACACTGTCTTTAAGGGAAGAAAAAGAGGCCATCTGCAGAAAGAGTTTGTGATTAGAGAAGGGAAGAAACTTCCATGGACAGAGAGACAAATAAAGTAGCATCTTAAGGAGAAACATAACTTACGAGGAAACTTGTATGAAATCACAGTCAAATCATAGTCAAAATGGACAAAGCACACACATTTTTGGCAATAAAGTAAATACATCACTGGATAACATATTGCAGAAACATCATTATTTGCACTGAAGCTTGAATTTACGCTGTATGATGCCCAACAGCAATACAGATAGAGCAAATCCAAAAATAAATACCCCTCATAAAATTTTCACTTCCACTACAAACCTGTGGGAATTAGTTCACATTGCTGAGCAATTCCAGCATTGTAGCTCGAGCAAATTCATAGAAGTATTAAGCAAGGCTATCAAATTTCTAACTGCTATTTTAGAGTAATGAATACAATATTCAAAGCGTAACTTTAGATTACATTCACTTCAATTTTGAGAACAGAGGTGTAGCTGTTGCTCTTCAAGGTTCTTATTTCTTAAAAACAGGATACACAGGAAATCAGTGGAAACATTATCAGAACACACTGACGTGTGTTTTTTTGCTTAAAACTGTCAGATTAGGCAGTTGCTATGGCACCTTTATGAACCAGAGCAGGAAGAAAAAGCACAGGTATGTCAGGATGTAAACAAACCATAACATAGCTGTGGACCACTGATGCTTGTTCTTAGCTTTAGGAGCTACTGAACTTAAAATAAAATATAAGCAAGTGCTGGCATACTTTAGGTCAATGATAACCGAATTCCCTGGTAAATAAACACAAGAGCATGGTAACAAAATAAGGAGAAAAAAAAGTTATCTGTAAAGCTAATCAGTGCCTTACGTTGCTTGAGGAGTCTCTGTCGCTGGAGGTCTTAATAGGTCAAAGTTGTATAAACCAAGACAAGACTAATCTTACAAGCACAGGAGTTTGAGAAGCTCTTTCTAGCTACATACTTTCATAAGTATCTATTTGCTGTCAGCCTGAGCTAATCAGATGATTCACTGCATTATTACAATTAATTTATACAAATGAAAAAATATAAACACTCAACATTCACCCAAAAATACCATTACAAAGACCATTCACCATTACAGCTAAAGTCACACCCTTAAATGTCCTTCCTCTGGAAGAGTGACACTGCACCTAATGTTCTACTGTTATCAGTGGGAAGAACTGCCCTATCTGAAGTTAGGGATGAGATAAAAAAACATTAGGTAAGAATTTTTTCTTAACAAGAGTGGTAACACAAAGGAAGAGAGGAAAGAAGTGGGAGGTTTGAAAAAAAAGAAGAGTATCTTGGAGTGAGATGTAATGCAGAGGCCTCCAGGAAGGGGCAGGAGGTGGCTGGGGCAAAAAGCCAATTAACTGAGTCGCATATTCTAGTGACAATGTAGTGGTTTCAACCTGCTGAGAAAAGGCTGAGAATTAATTAGGAAGTGTCAACAAATTAGGATTAAAGGACAAGAAATGCACTTAACCCAGGGAAGGAGGGTACAAGCAGAGGAAGACAAAAAAAAAAACCCCAACAATGAGCTATCTGATTCCTGAAGTAGGAACTGAAAATGCTGTTTCCTGTTGAATTATCTCAAAAGCTAAAAATTGCTTCTTCACAGCATTAGCTGCTTAATTACTACCGCTTCATCCTCTGATTGCATATCTGTCAGGAAAATTCTTCCTAAGGTTTAGCAACACTGCATTTTCAGAGTACATTATTTCCATCGCAACCCCCACAGTAATGTACTATAGAAATATCATATAAACCAAACAGGTTTAGATAAACAAAAAAACATATCCATTTAAAAATTTTAATTGAAAACCACTTGGGGGAAAACCCAGAGAGTCTGATGAGAGATTATATATTTCTCCTGGCAGTTAACAATTCTGCAATTTTGACTTAGATTTCTTTATGCTAAAAAGGCCTCCAAGGGGAATAGTCCGTATTTACAATTAGCATTTGTGGTATGTTAGAGACAAACCAATGCAAATTAAAATAAACAGAGAACAGTAGGCAAGTGGAAAGAAGTTGTGCTTAGCTCCATAGCTCCAAATTTGTTATTTTAGCTTAGAAACATCATCCTTATTTCACAATGTTAGACACACACGCAACCTAAGGTCTGAAAGCGATTCAGGGGTTAAGTTGTGGTCTTCTGCAAGGCTAAGAGCAAAAGGTTCAAACGGACCTCACATCCCAAAACTTCTATAGCTCTACCAGCAAACAGAGGGGATGTGCCCTGAGCCCCCTCCTTCCCCACACCTGCAACACAGAACCACCCCACGGCTTCTTCCCGGTGGGCTGCGGGTGCACGGGCAGTCTCAGCAGCAGCAAAAGGGACATCCCAGGGCAGGCAACCCAGGGGTGGAGAGGGAGCGGAGGATCCAGAAACATGAACTACTGTTCCTGGGCCTCTATGCAGGAGCAGATACGGCTCCCTGAACTGAGCCAACGTTCTCCACACATCCTCAGTTTTACGTTTCCACCAGCTCACTGCAGGCACAGCCAGCAGGCTGCTGGCACGTAAAAACAGGACCCCAGGACTACTGTTTGGACAATTGCTTTAATCCACCTATTCATTCATTGTAGGTAAGTTCGAAGCACGTATTTTCAATAATACTTCTGTTTCATTTGGGGCTGTAGATAATTACAGATGTTAAAAACAGGCTACATGCTGTAGGGCAGTGGTCTGTAACAGCTGACAGAGAGCCTAGGGACCCCTGTCCATAAGTACCAAATACTTCAAGAAGGATCTGTAGGCTGAAATATGAACTGGTACACACAAACGTTTTCCATAAATTACATTTGTAAGTAAAGCCTTCTTCTCTCTTGAGACAAATGCTTCCAGCTCCCTGAACTCGACAATTAGAGTTACATTCAAAATTGTGTAAGGGCTATGCAAGGTTTAGCACAAGAAGCACAATCGGCTATCAGTGTCAAGCTCAAGAAGCATTCTTTTGCATATAAATGGCAAAAAGAATCACAAATACCACACAAAAGGAAATAAACAGCCTGCTATAGAATATTTCAAAGTATTTGTACTATTACATAAGGGAAATTGAAAGTTACAGTTTTGAAGCCAACATTCCTAATTTGAGGAGGAGGAAATTCAGGTATAAACAGCATCCCAAACATCTCATAAATGTAATTCTTGGATCTAAGAAAACATCAGTTTAAGACAAGATGGCTAAATTCTGAATGGAAGAAAATAAGGAAGCTAATGGAATACTATTATTTATCTTAAAAAGTCTTACAGTCTGTTTTCAACCAAAACATGAGTTATTCTTTTTGGAACTTAAAAAGGCAAAAGAAATTCTAAGAGTAAAACGTGGCTGTGTTGGACATAAGACATTATTACTGAAAAGTTGGGCTGGTTGGGCAGCATTACCCCAAAATCTTGTGAAATTTACTCATGTCTAAGAAATAGCTTTGGGATTTACAACCAGAAACATATAAATTGGCGGTAGTGGGGTGCGACTTTTTAATCTTCAGTTACTGTAGTCTACTCAACATGTCGTAATACAGAATTCAGAGTTCTTTCCTTTCACATGGAATTTCAAGGTTTTTAGAGCTCATTTAGACATTGACTTATCCTTCCTTCATGCAAATGCACAACAGTCAAGGGTTTAGGCAAGAGTTCGGCAAGTTGTAGCTTTCCTTAAAATTGTCACAGTCACATGGAGACAGTGTCTCTAATTAGGACGCATCCCACAACATATCCCAACCAGATGCTTCACTCCAAGGCGACAGCTGGAACAACCAGAACTGCACTTTCAGTGAGAAGAGAAGGCTCCGGGGAGATCTTATTGCAGCCTTCCAGTACCTAAAGAGGGCCTACAGGAGAGCTGGG
>VUYV01000177.1:863007-890425 GCA_008711295.1 Anarhynchus alexandrinus | reverse complement strand
ACATGTATGTTCAAATGTATTTAAATTCATAATGCAACATGAACATTTCACTGTTCTTCAAGATCTACTCCGATTTTCACAAGAACAATGACAAAAACCTGTAATATTAAAGTGCTATGAGAGGGAACATGAGGAGTGCCACGACCAAACTTGCTCTGCCATGCAAGGGCTGGCTGGCTGGAAACACTTTTAGCAGAGAAGAGAAGGTGTTTGCTTTAGAGCACCAGCTAAACAAGCTACTTTGATTTCTTGAATGCTGTTTTTGTTGCAGGACAGCAATGGATCAGTGAACATGTGATAACAAATGATGTGATTCCAGGATGACCAAGTGCCCCACATTGAAGTGGCTGTAACCTTCCTCTTCACATGACCAGATGAACACTCAGGCCTATGTAAAAGTTTAGTTTACAAGTCTACTTTTAGCTATGGGTTCATGCTTTAATAAAAAAAAAATAAAAAAAAAAAAAAAAGACTACTTTGACTTTCTCAGGGATAGTTTAGGAAGCTATCCTGCCTCTTCCAGCAAAATTATCCCACGAGAAACCGGATGGGAATTTTTCTCTCTGCCATCTCACAGACCACAGCTATCCTTCTCTACTTAGCCCCTTTTATTTTATAATTTCTACCAAACTCCTTCACATCCTCCTCCTGTGTTTTGATCTTTCTAGAGCTCCCTTGAGCAGCCCTGTGAAGGCTACAAAAGGAATGCAGAATGATTCCTTGTGTGGACGTGGTGGACCAGGCCGAGCTGTACTTTGCTTAGTTTGGCAGATATTCCTAGTATTACAAAAACCTGCTTTCGCACACAAATACTCAGTTTGCAAAAGTATCTCTCCCCCACCACCCTCAAAAGAAAAAAAAAAGCAGCTGTCAGCACACCACTCTTCGCAATGTCCGAGTAATTGCAAAATACTTACTATCCTCCAATATTTCCCTGTATGAAGGCACTCGGAAGCTGCCGTTTAGCATCTGGCTGCAATAACCTGCAGGGCTTCTGTGGATAAAGATTCTTTCCCCCAGTGCTTATTACAGATGTTTATGAAAAGGTAATCCCAAACAGGGTCAAATTATTTAATTATATTTCTACTTTGTATGTCAGAAGTAAGGGTTATGAGCAGAGAATTAATTTTTGATGGGAAAAAAAAAATGCGACCACCCCATCCTAATGGAGAATAGTAAATTCCTTTAGAAGTTACTAATTGAATGGCAGGTGTTGTACACTCACTATTACTCTCTTTTTACAAGACCAAGTTCCATTCATAAAGCCCAAAACCCATGAAAATTTTGTTCAGTCATCTATTTTTGTTAAATCTATATACTTATAGTCATGGTTCCTCCTATGGATCAGACAAAACAGTCTTAAAGAAGAAGGAAGTTCCACTTAACTACCTTGTTCAGCCTTCCATTCCCCAATTCACAGCAGCCAATAAGCTGACTGTAGATAACTGGGCATGACCGAACGTATGCTGTGCTGTGTATGGACCTGGCAGAGCACACGTCTTCCCGAGCAGAGAGAAGAACTGGACAAGACCCAGTTTTGCAACTCATCTTCTGGTGGGCTGCTACTTCAAGGTCACAGCAGCAACATGCTGCTCCTTACTACATCACAATTTAATTTGATATTACTCCTTTAGACCAAAAATAGCTAATGCTTATCCAAAACCTTGTATTTCTGGAGAGAGCACCTTCTGAAATGAACTGAGGAACACGGCTCTCTTTCAGAGAAACTGCTGAAAGCAATATTTGACCTGAGCTCCCAGATTCTTGGGGATCCACAGCTGCTTCTGAGGGTCCGGAAAGGCAACTATGGAACGAAAGCCTACTGGCCCAAATTCAAGTATGTTTATGCACACCATCTAAGAGTTCCTACTACTACAGGAAATTTTTACAGGATCCACAAATCCTATTTGAAAACCACAGATTTAAAGCATATCCTCCAGTAAACAAGAGTTTTACTGTTAAATATACCCAGGAAGTTTCTCAAGATCATCTTTTTCAGTCTGTTCACTTACTTTGGAGACAGATTTCTTGCCACTCTGCTTGCCAAAAAGGAAAATATTTTGATACAATCCATACCATCAGTACAAGACAAAACTGATAGATATTAGTTGTGGGCAGTAACAATGGGATGCAATCTACTCACAGTGGACATTCTCCTCCCCCCCAGCACGCTCCGTTCACAACAAAAAGGATAAAGAAAAGTCGTCCTACATGAGAAAAGTTGAAAGACAGTGTAATGAAGAAACACGTTAACACTTACGGTCAAGTCCGTTGATGTATCTCATTGTAATTTCACAGTGCCCCCAAACTGCACTGACTATGGGGTAAAGTTTTTTCCCTTTTAGTCCTCTGAAGGCCACTCCAAGATACTGTCCATCTACCATGAAGCTAAGCGTCCCTTCATCCATATCCAAAACCACCAGTAAGGAGTCTGGGAGTACAAAAGACTCGTCCGGTTCCAAAAAGACAGGATATGTGACCCCAGGCTGGTTTTTACAATTGTGGTAGAGTTTGTTGCGTCCCAGATCCCAGCCCCACGATTCACTATTGCTACCAACCAACGACGTGTATCCCACCGAGTGCAGAGGAGCTTCGGCTGTGGAGACGCCCACCACAGCGTGAGTTCCCCGTTGCCTGGTGGGCCAGTGGATTTGCCAGACGTGCAGGCCTCTCGTGTAGCCGACTTTGCCCCGGATGCAATCTGTGCTTTGGGCAACTGGGTGTCTGTGAAAAGTCAGTTTATCATCTTCCTTTACAAATATATTTAAGGAGCGATCTTCATTGTTCCAAGCATGTTTGTACTGGACCTCCAGCTTGGCAGGGGGCATATCCAACAGCATGTCCAGTCGCGCCGGCTTGCAAAAATCCGGGCCTCTCAGCTCTCGTTTAACAGGTCTATAAGGGGGCTCCCTCACATCCACAGACTTTATGCTCCCTGAGATTTTCTGGCCCATTGCTTGGCTGCAGATTTACAAAGGAGAAAGAGAAGTTGACTTTGGCCCAACGTTACCTCATGAAAGCACTTTTACACTGAGCCAGTGACCTGGCAAGCTGACTGGATTTACTTCTCCTGTTTGGAGCTTTTTAGCAGCAATGTTTTCAGCGAAAAAATGCTCCTGAAAGAAAGCAGAAAGTTTCCAGTTAGTTTAGGAAAGCCAAGAGAAAACCCACAGCATATTTTTAAAGAACTACTTTCTCATCCTTAGTAGTTATTTTAAACACCAAAGCTGACAATTCACCACTTTTTGTTCAGTATCCTCCAGCACTAACCAGCCTGCCAGCAGGATACTCTGAGCCCACCAGAGTGCAGACAGTCATTTCCTCCAATTCATAATAGGACGCAGACATTCCCCACCTTCTGCCCTTCCACCCATTTTCTCTGGCCAAGTTCACAGCGGTCCTGAAGAAGGCGTACGCTATCCCCCAGCAACAGCGATAAACTCTATGATCAGCGGTAGCTTCACTTTCACTTGCGCTTTTGTTTCATAGGCTTAGAAGCGCGTGCGCTATGTCAGAATCTCCCTTTATTTCTAGCTGCCCTCTTCCCTGGGCCCTGGCGACACAGAGCTTCTGCTTCTGGGCCGTTATTAAAACAAATACAGCCAACTGCAAATGGCTGCAAATTCTAAATCGTTACTTTTAATATACCCTGTCCTTAAATAAAAGAAAAAGAAAATTCATCAAACTTTAGTGTTTTTATAAAGGAGCTTAAAAAAAAAAAGAAAAAGAGGGGTAATGAGGGAAGAGGAGGCATGGAAGGACAAATGAAGAACAGCAAATTCAGTTCTTCAGCAGATTTTTCTATATAGGCAGCTACTACAACCAGGTATTTCTTCATGCTATGAAGAGCAGGCTATTCCACATTTTCTATATTGCAGTATGAGGCCGAAGCGAAGGAGTGGCACGGAGTAGGACACATTAAGGGGAATACACAATTTTGAAATGTATTCTTGCCGTGCTTCCACAGGCAAACATTCTAACAGAGCTGGAAGTGGTTAGAAGCACCCAGGCCAGATTCTTTGCACCCTGGATAAGTTACATTCATTCACCTTTTAGAGCTCAGGTAGAGTGCAAAGGGAAGCCAAGAATCTCTAAAAGTACTAAAGGGATAAAAATGAAAACAAAGTCCTTGAAATGCAAATAGATGACTGAGGTGGGATCAAATAAAGTTACCTGCACTAGTGTCCCGGTTTCAGCTGAGACAGAGTTAATTTTCTTTCTAGTGGTTGCTGTGTTTTCAGATTTGAAAGGAACATCAATAATGCATTTAGTTGTTGCTAAGTGATGTTTATACTAGTCAAGGACTTCTTTTCAGCTTCCCATAGAAGCTGAGAAGGAGCACAGAACAATGGAATGGCCAATGAAATATTCCATACCACAGACATCATGCTCAGTATGTAAGTGGCGGTTGGCCGGGGGCAGGGACAGAAATCCACCATCTCTGCTGGGGTCAGGCTGGGCAACCAGTTCAGCGGGTGGCGAAAGTGACTTGTGTCTTGTACATTCTTTTACCATTATTCTTGTTATTTTCCTTTTCCATTATTGTTCTATTAAACTGTTTTTATCTCAACCCATGAGTTGTTTTTTCCTTTCCCCTCCTTTTCTCCCTCTTCTCCCAACCCTTCTGGGGGCAGGAAGCAGGGGTGAGCCAGTGGCTGCGTGGTCCTAGTTGCTGGCTGGGGTTAAACCACCGCAACTAGCAGACATACTTCTGCCTTCTAGCAAAATAAGTGCCAAGTCCAGGAATGTTCAAGTATAGCTGAGGAGCCGCACTGAATATTTACTGACAGAGCCATGAAGTGTTTCAAGAATCAGCAAAAATCACCAGACTCAAAAGCCTGAAAAGCCTTGGTGACTGATGGTTTTCATAAAGCACCAAACAGCAGACAGGGCCATAGATGTCTTCCACAAAACATCTTGCAAGACTTTACTTGGCAACTCACAAGTGTTCTTCCTTTTAAAGGGTTTCTACCCCAGATATACTGTCCCGTTGCAAAGATCATTTCTGAAAAGATGAATAAGAAACAAGACAAGCAAGAAACGTGCACTCACAATGAAAGGAAATAAAAAGAGAAGTCTAGGAAAACAAAACCAGTAATTTACCACCCAACCAAGTTTTAGAAGTGAATGAAGTCCTTCTATTATTTACAATGGCTGATACTATGTGAAGTGTTTTCTGCATGTATTTAATACAGAAATGAACTGATGCCTGTGTTATGTGAAGGCTTTCTTTCCAAAATAAGAAGTAAAAAGTTGATTTTCAAATTCACGTGACAGTTCAGTTACTGCATAAAAATATTATTTTCTGGTGGCTGGTCCCACATATGTGCACACCTGAGCATAAAACAACCACCTCCTTGCATCTAATTTTAATCTTGAAAATCAAAATTAAACACAAGCCCCCAAGCGCCTCACATCACACTTACAGGAAGATTCAGAACAATTCACAGGAGCTTCTTCTCACTGAAATCGTACCACAACTTGAAAATTGCCCCACATGAAATCAGCTTGAACGATCCCCCTTACTTCTTCCCTAACCATGTAAAAAGAATCTGAAAATTTAAACAGTCATTACATTTAACGCGACGCTTGCCATTTCCACTATTGCAGAAGCACTCATAGGTTTGTTTCAAAGATTCGATGGCAAATTTTGCCCACCGAAGCAAGTTCAGTACTTGATTCCACACTAATAATCCTGGGGGAAATGAAATACTGATGCTGATACACACACAGGGAAGCAACAGGGAGCAAATTGTCATTGGGTAAGTAAGCTTTCCTGGGAGGACACAGGGATTGGGTAATTCCTTTAAAAAAAGGTGCCTGATTATTTGAGCTTGAAAGAAGGATACGAAAAAGGGAAAATGTCAGATGTTCAAAGAGAACCCCAGCGATTTCTCTCTGAGATTTAGCTCTACAGGCCTTTGGAAATTTCCTCTTTACAGCACAAGATAACTGCCACGTTCCTGTCAGGGTGCTGAGGGGGGACGGCTGGGGAAGTCCTCAGTGCATCCTCCTGTATCGCTTCCTGATCACATGAGAAACTAAACTTGGCACAGAGGTTTACCTGGCAAATCACCAAGAGATTATAAACACCACAGTGACTCACTTGGCAAGCCACAGACAAACATTCTTCCTAATGTGCCCCAAAATGTAACATAAATAGGCTGCTAATAGATAGATCGGTAATTCAGAGGAGGAAAATGCATCATTATAAGTATGTTGATACGTGCACAACTGTGCCTTTACTCTGGGATGTGCTTAGTAAGTACTTACATTTGAAACTGTATCTTACAATATTAGGCCTTTCTTCATATACTGACTTACCACGTAATTTAATTATATAATGTAACATTTCGCTAAATAGCTTCGTATGGACATATAGGACTGAACAACAATGTAAAAGTCTTACAGTTACAGCTGCACTCAAAAGCTACCTTTCATCAAATACTTTCTCCCACCCACGGTAGCATATTACGCTCCCTTGCATCCTCGTTCTGAGTAGCTGGTAGCTGCTCTCAGCTTCTGTTAGAAGGCCAACTACAGCCACACTAATCTCATTCAGTGTCAGTGGACTTGAACAAGTAAATGCAAAAAAAAAGAAAAAAAAAAAAAATCAACATTTCATCAATCATTTGTACCAGTACAGCAGTAAAGGTGTAACCCCGTGCTGGCTGTGATCTAACAGCTCTGACTGCTGGTGTTTAATAGCAGCTGACATGAAAACTTTATGCGAGGAGGCAGCCAGGGGTTGCAACGCATGCCTCCTGCTCACAACCCATGCAACGTTAACCTGAGCTCCACAGGGAGCGACTCATGCAGAAAGTCCTCCTGGCAGCTCACAGGGGTCCTGCTGGCAGCTCGCAGGAGCAACCTGTCTCAAAGCCAAGACCACCTATTCCCTGTTCTTGTCCACACCCTGCCCATTTACGCCAAGCAGATGGCAGGGACCCGCTCTGAGGTGAGGAACGGCAGCAGAGGCACCACCTCATCCTTCACCCCGCCAGAAGCTGCTGCTGGAGGAGCGCAGCTTACGACGGCCCAGCCCGTCTCCACTGACAACCACCCCCTCCCTACCTCCACAGGTAACACCGTTCCTCCAACCCAGAAGCCTTGGAAACGTCACGCTCACACCATTACTGTCAGGATACCCAGGCAGCTTCTCCCCGTGGAGCTACACAATCATCACACACCCGCGGCTGCTGGGAAAGCCGAGCACAAGGCTCACAAGGAGAAGTCGAGTGACTACCAGTTCATCCGGCAAAGGTGCTCCAAATTGGCCTCCTGTCTGCAGGACTGGATGGCTACACCACGCGGGATTACTAAAAGCTGTGGGTCAACCTGAAAGGACGGAAGATTATTCCTTTCAGATTACATTCTATTCAATCCATTTACAGAAATATTTGGTTGTAAAACCTTCTCATCATCTTCTAAATTAATAAAAACTTGCCAAAGCACAGCACCGTCATTCAACTCCTGTGACTTTTTGGAATCTTATACTACTTAGAGAAACTTATGTTTCCTTGCCTGTATCTTCTCACTAGACACATACATATTCTGAAATTAAAAGAACGTGCGTTTTCACTGCATAGTTTTGCTTTGCTCTTCCAGTAATTTCAAGCCACTACAGGAGTCAGGAAATAAGAAAATATTTCAATCTGGTTTAATTTATATGACCTCTCCATTATACTCATTTAGTGACTACAACTGAAACACTAAACTTCATCAGTTATCCCTGTGATAAAAGGTATTTTAGGGAAAAAGTAGTGTTTTAATGGGAAGAGAAGAACCCCACATTAGTACACTTCTGTAGCAGCTGGAAATCTCTGGTTGAGAAGACTGTTAGTTTTTGTAACCTAAATTATTTCTGTCTCAGTTTCACATTCATGCCACGCTTTGTCAGGATATGATGGTTAGATTTAACATACTGTACAACAACAAGCCAGCTCCAAACAGGAAAAGTGTGTCAATGTCGCTTAGCAGTGTCCTCATGCAGACTGCCAAAATATTTAGGGAGATTATTCACAACAAAAACACAAATTATACTTACCAGAGGAAGGCTTGCTGGGACATCACTATGCTGTAATTAAATAGGGTGCATTTTTTAACAATTCAGTATGTTGGCATCGGTAGAACATAACTGCTGATAAAAGAAACATGCTTTCTGCAAAGTCAGCTTTCAGCATTCATAGTTATATTTCCCTCTGGATTATCATGAGCTAGACGTGCAGAAAGCTTGAAAAACCATGCATGAGAAATGACACCACATGAATGCAATTCAAAACTACAGTAAGAACGTGCTAAGGCTTAGCTTAATTCTTCTAAATTGATATTTACCCAAAAAGTGAGAAACTAGGTGAGTCCCCACCAACGATACTGATCGGTGAAATTGTCTATGAGATAAAGCAGGGGAGGTGATCCCTCCATCTACCAGCACAGTGGCTGCGTGGACAGCACTTCCCACTTCTACACAGCACTTCCCATTCTTTTTGCTATTGACCCTCGTTGGGTTTTTTCCTTCCCGCAGCCAGACCTCACTGCCACCTCACCTGCCAACTCGGGCTTTGTCACCAGCGAGCAAGGACTCCTGAACGCTAACAGAGTGGCAATGGGAGGCTCTGAACCAAGGCCTCTTCTCCATGGGCACCAAAATTGCTCGTTCCCCAGGTGCCTGCACAGAACCAATACCCTAAGTGTTTGAGTACTCCGAATCTGACCCTGGTCCTAAAGTCTCTACAGGAGGAATAGGAAGAAGAAAAACACCAGCTCTGCTGTGCTGGGCAAGTCGCTGAAGGGTTTATAAGTTCAAGAGCAAGGACTTTTACCTCCGCCCAGACAATGTAAAGGCATGAAGCCCAGTGCCTATCAACTATGTTCCCAGTGTGCAAACAGCTACATAACCATGACAACACTGCTTCGAGGGTGACAATGAATTAAGCACATTTTTGGCCCCCTAAAAAGATTGGCCAGCTTGGATTCAACTATAGATCCTGGTATCCAACACTGTTGATCTCTTGCCCGTTTTGAACAATGTTGGCTTTCTTTGTCAAACTGGGAATATACAGTAACAATGCAACCAGCCAAAAATGCTTGGATACTCTAAATTATCCTGCGCTACAGATAAAATTTTATGCTGCATGCACACTTAGCAAATGACATTTAACATGTGGGATGAACAATGCAGCAGTAAGTCATGACTTCTTCAATTCCTGAAAGGAATGCAAATCCTGAAAATCCCAAGGACATTCCTCCGTAAAGGGTAACTTGGTTTTGTAATGTTACAAAAATGTAATTGTTTCAAAAGTCAAGATAAGCTTGTTATTAAAATAGACTGTGCATTTAGCTGTTTGGAATTAGAATAATCTCAAATACCACACCATCTGTACCACCAGAGTTAGAAGCAGTTTAGTCACACGATGAAGAATTCAGAAAGAATCTTGAGTAGCTACGAATACAGTGGAATGTGTATGTTTAAATACTTCCATCTACTGTAACTTGGAACTGAGCTGATTTGAGGTTTTGAGGTGGTTTTATGCCTTCCACCTCGTTGTATGTGTTTCTGGAATTTACCTCTCTGGTACTGAAAGTTGGTTTTAAATGCAAACATTTATATTCTGAAGAAACATGAAAGATAACAAAACCCACTTCTATTCTGTAAACAGGTTGTTTGCATAATGACTTCTCAGTTAGAATACAGCAATGTAACTTGAAAAACAAATATAGTAACATAATACAATAAAAATTATTTTTTTACTATGTAAGTACTTTTTAAAACAACTACATTCCAGTTCTAAAGTTACTAAAAGGAAACATTTACTTTCTTTTCAGGGTATTTAACAGGAATACCCATGTGATTCCACAAATACCATAAGCTTACAGATGTTCAGGCTGCTACATCCCTTCTACCACCCCTTCCTATTCATTCTTCCCTTTTGTCTTGCAGCCACCTGCGTTCAAATAGCCTTGAGACGGGTCTGCCTCAGAAAACTAAAGTGAGTAAAATCTAGTATTTTATTTGGCCAGGTTATTTTCAGGTGGATAAGCCCTCTGATCTGGCACATCAGACAGTTGTGTAAACACTTGCTCCGGCGTAAGGAAAGGGGGAGAGGAGAACAAAAAAATAATCTGAAAGGCAGAACCATCTACTTAAGCAGCAGCCCAAATTGTGGAGTGAATTTCCACAGTCACTTCAAGCCGCCCAAAGGGGCACAGCTGAACTTCATGTCTCAATTCAGTACAGTCATGAGCTTCTGCTTACATCTTCCTCACCCATCTGGCACGAAATGATGCATCTTTCATCCTTCAGCCACCCCTCTGTTACAGTAAATATCTTCCTGTCTTTCCTGAATGCCTGACGTAGCCATTTTGAATATTCCAGCATCAGGGTTATATTAAAAGAGTAAATTAACACATGAAAAAGGCTTAACACTATATTAAGAATTATGTTTTCAGCTCTACTTTGCATTTTGCAGGATCATTTACCATTTTACATTTCTACTCAGCTGTGCTTCACCAAATAAGTACCACCAATAGGGGTCAGACCACGTGAGATTTAAAGCCCAAAGAATAAAGTTTTAATATTGCAGTTTCTCTCCAGTCATTACTACTTTTCACCAGACTAATACTTTCAAAATAATTAATGTTACTCTTACCTCTACAGCTTTGTAGAGGATCAATTTCAGAAACAGAAAGCATCAATTTCAGAAACAGAACATTCATTAAAGGATGACCACGATGGCTGAACACCCTCCCACTACCTTTCTTTTGCTGTAATGTACAGTGGAGCCAGTTGGCCTTCAAAATGACAGAAAAGTCAGAGATGAGAAAGAGACTCCTGGAAAGCATCACTCCTTATTCTAGCCAGCAGCAAATCCCAGGGGATGTGCCAGAGATGTTCCCTGAGCAGACTGAGGGGGGGTCCAAAGATGGTAGAAAGTGACAATCAGACAAACGAGAGCTCCTCTAGCTTAACACAATTGTTCACCAAAACCTTATTGCAACTGCATAAACTGTAATAACATGCTCCAGTGAAAATGTGGCCTCTTATTTCAAAGTTCAGTCATAGTATTATGCATGTCCGTGTATTCCAAGCCTGATGAGTCTTTGCAAATCATCACGGAGCCTAGGTCCACAACTGGCTTCGTAGGGGCAATATAATGATGAGGGTGGTGGTAAGGAGGAACACCCAGTAATAGCAGCTCTTCTTTTTTAATCACAAGGCTGCTGTAGACTTACCAGACTCTGCAAGAGATGGCTCCACTCTCACAGTGCCCATCTACATGTTTTGCAGTCGGTGGATGAGTCGAGTGCTCAGCCTCTCTACCTTTTTGTCTACAAAAAGACATTCACTAAGAGCTTAAAATTAGCTATGCTCTTGGAATGGCTGAGATACTTTTGTCTTCTTCTTTTGCTTTTAAGCCTTACTTTGTTTACTTCTCAGTTAAATTGAAGCAGCAGCATACGAACAATACCTGTCAAATGCTCTCACCGTTGGTGGGCCAGAAGCAAACCCATCAGATGCTCCAGCTGAAGCAGCCCCTTAGAGGTAGTCCCTGATCTGACCTGGCTGGCTTTGATACTTCCAACACTGCTGCCAAACTCCAGTGACAAAAACATACTGTGCCTCCGGCCAAACACAACAGACATGAGTTGAAGATACACTCCCCCCCGCAGCAAGTTGAACAGACTCACAAGAAGAGGAAGCCCAAAAAGGCTGTCTCGGACAAACCGCGGGTGATCTGTTGTAGGGAAGCCACAAATGCACACAGGGCTCAGGCCCATTCCCTCGCTCAGGATTGCGTGGGGAGAGGGGGAGGGCAGGGTTGGAGGGAACCCAGCCATTGTGCTTGCACAAACATGAAGAAGATGAATACACGAGAACAAGTTCGATCCTGAACAAAAGCGTATTCTTTTGTTTAATAGGAAAATAGGCTTACACAATCACACCATCTGCATCCCTCCTAACCCTTCCCCCTTAACTATTCCAGTCAATAGCCACCATCAGCCAAATTTGAGACCACAGCAGCAGGCTCAAAGATAACTATGTTCCTACAGGAGGGGCAGCTGGGGAGAGGACAGACATCTTGGAAGTGACCCCACGGAAGATCAGGCTGGGCTGCGAGCTCACATCTTGCCAAAGAGCCCAGAAGGGAACGAGCTCACTTCAAAGCTGTAACTGCAGGCAAAGTGGCCTGAAGATTTCAAGTTAAGTCAGCCACAAGACAAATCCAGGAAGCAACGCTTCATTAGTCTTGCAGTTTCTAACGTGACTTCTTTTAAAGAACCGAAATTAAGTAAACGGACTTTATATATCTTAAGGAAACATCATCACAAGTTCAGATGATGTGGATGATTTTGTATTTCCCAGGTGAGGCGACAAATGAAGTTACATACAGCTTTTGAGCACTAACAAAAAGACAGACCAACTTCCTGCTAAATAAATGTTTTCTCAAAAAAAACTCAACACATCTTTTAAGCAACAGCAATGAATTTCATCTGTCTTAAACACACGCCTCTGCTAAAGCCCATCTGTCAGTAGAGAACAATTGCACAGACAAATGAGGATGATGGAGAAAGTAACATCACAGAAACAAACCGCCTGAGCTCCAAGCAACAAAATTGATTTTCCTTATGCACACAAAAGCTTTCCCATTTTACAGAGTAGTATTTTCGTTTGTGTTTGCTATTAATTTAGGAAATAGGGAACTTGGTAATGCAGGAGAGGCTGGGAAAGGCCACAGGGATTTAAGGAGTTAAAGATTTACAGCCAGTTATATCCCCACATCAAGAGTCTGTGACTCCTCCTGAAGACACAAGGGAGGCCTTGGTGAGAACCCAGGATGGCTCTTGCGTGGTGAAGGCTACGTGGAATGTTATTTTCTTTCTGGATCTTTCATTGCCCTAGAGCCACATTAAGCGGAAAGGCTGCCTTTTCAAACAAATACTGTTCTACAGAGAAAAAGTATCCCAGACTCTTTCCAGTGTTAAAATCAGAGAGGGCCTCCAACTAGGAAAAGCCTTGGTGAAAAAAGTTGCTACTCTGAGTAGCATTTACATCTTTTTACTACTGACCTAACAGTGTACATCCTAGAAGAATTTCATGTTACAAGTGCCAACAATTCCAGGTATTTTTGACCACAGGAAAGCACTTTAAGAAACCCACACTAGACTTCCTAATAGAGGTATGGATAAAAATAAATCAGCTTTGTGGCTGCCTACAGGAGTCTCAACACAGACTATGATCTCTAAGCTCAAACGCAAGGGCTGTGCTTCTCAAAATAACTTCACACTGGAGTTCCCACTGTTAAGCAGTCTTCCACAGAGAATTTTCTTTCAAGCGGCACTGTATTTTAACAGTTAATAACTAATCATATGTAATTCTTTAATACATTGGGGGGAAAAGGGAAAAAAAAAAAGATTGAAAATTATTTGGAAGAAAATTGTACCAGGATCCAAGTTTGATGGGAATAGAAAGATACTAGTACACAATCTCTAGGTGTACTGTCACTGAAATAAAATAATCAGCATCACATTCTGGAAGTCTTGCAAAAGCTATATAAAAAAATGAACATGCTCCAATTAATCTTTGCACAAAGCCCCCATATTTGATATTATTGCAAAGAATCTTCAAGACACTTTCTGAATTTGTCAGACACCGATTCTCCAATAACTCAGGCAGGCCCCTGCTTTGCCCTGAAGAAAGATATGCTCAGTCTAAATTTGGATCAGCAGGACTACAAACAAAGAGAAAGCACATCAGTAAATAGAAGCTAAGCTCCATCAACAGGTATAATGTTAAAAAAAAAAAAAAAACAACAAAAAAACCAACCAACTAACAGACACAACACTATCCAGTTTTCAATTCTGGAAAAACAAGTGAAATCCTATGTTAAATTGGGATACACAGACCACCTTGATTCCCAGCACAATAAAGAATAAAAGTAACATTTAGAAATGTCTTTAAAAGTAAGGGATTACCTCCAGGAAAAAAAAAAATATATATATATTTTCCCATTGAGTTGTAAAACCATAACACTCAAAATGGTCCATGTTTCCAAACAAACACTGGGAAAATGATTCTTTTTTCAACTTTATCAGAGCTTGACTTGGTTTTGTTTACCACATCCCTGAGAACAGCACAGGAAAGATAGAATTAAGTTGATTAATACAAACGTCCTTCCAGAATCATTTAATGTCTAACCAAGGTATTCACATCAGCATAAATGCAAATTTGCACCTATCAAGCAAACTATGATTTACTGTCGCAAAAGACTTGGAAGTCACATACAAACAGCCCCACTCTGTTGAATGTAAAACCACGTTGGATTCTGCACAAACACTACAAATTGCTTCAGTAGAGGCAAACAGGCCCTTTGGCCAACAGGAATATCTAAAGATACTAGAAATCTGAGGGGTTTTAAGTTTCAACCAGTCTTTCAAAAGACAAACTGACATATACTTTTCCCAGAAGCATTGTGCAGACGTGGAAATTGTAATAGAATCATGGGATCGAGCAGTTGTGCATTTTTATATTTATCACTAAGACTGTTAAAGTTTACAGTAAAGACAGATCAAAAACAGAGCCAAGTTTGAAGAAAGTAATTTATGCAGTATGGAAGTTAAATGGAGTGTTAAAATCCAGAAGTTTACGAATGCTTCTAACTACCTGAAGAGTCTCTCTCCCCCACAGTGAGGGAAGGAATGAAAAACAGGTATTTTCAATTATCCTGCATATCACCTTCATCATAGATTTATGGTAAAGAGCTTTCTGTTACAATCCCAGTCTTTCCAGTCTCCCTCTCTTTTCCAGCCCTTCCCATCCTCCTTTCCCTGAACATACCATCATCAGCTTCTTTAATACTGGGAAGCCACATGCAGCTTGCTTAATCACACAGCCTTCCTGATGGACTTGAATTTGTTCTCATATTAGGACTCAACTATTCACAAAAAGCTGAAACATCCCCAAAATAATTACAATTAGGCAAGACTGGTTTAGAAAGGCTAACTGGCTTTCATTAGTCATCCAGACATAAGATTCTGCACCAAACCCATGTCATTGCATAACAGAAGGAAAGATTTTATTTGTGTGTCCTCCCTGTTGGGTTTTCTCTTCTGAAGAAATAAGGCTTTGACTCTCCGCCATC
Source organism: Anarhynchus alexandrinus (assembly GCA_008711295.1). Taxonomy (NCBI): domain Eukaryota; kingdom Metazoa; phylum Chordata; class Aves; order Charadriiformes; family Charadriidae; genus Anarhynchus; species Anarhynchus alexandrinus. Next base: position 875,285 of record VUYV01000177.1, on the reverse strand, counting down.
TTCAGAGCTCTTTACTGTGTGAGTTTTCTTCACCTCACTCCAGAGGCTTCATCATCACAACTAATTGCTAGTGGACGCTGCTCCTATTTTCTCCACAGGCACTGGTCCACTCCCATTCCTGAAAGATCAATTGTTTCCAAATTACAAAAATCCGCTGTAAATATTAACCAGGCCCTACAGGTGGGATCCACCTAACTAAATTTAGATTCTATGGTGCAGATGAGCTCATCACTGGGATAAAATTAAGGCCTGTAAATGCCCATTTTGCAATGGACATGAAAGTAAATCTTCTCTAAAATTAGAGGAGAAAGAGGAAGGAATTCATTTCGTACTTCCAGAACCAACATAATAATTCATTTAACGTTCCCCTCATAACCAACAGTGAGAAGGGGGAGAAACCAATGCACATATAAGACCACCAAAAAATACTCAGACATTCTTTTCATATTTTAGTATCTTTTTGCGACATTTACCTCCAACTCCACTGCAAAGGTTCTCAAGGCTAGTACAGCCCACCTGGCACTGCTGGAAAGAGAAAGGTCACACAAGCATACTCAACCACCACCTTTCGTTAGGTACCAGATACCTGGTTCAATCCCAATCCACAGACTCACCAGTAATTGTCAAACCATTTAAGTCATGATTTTGATTAGCACAGTATAATCAAGGGGAGGAGAAAAGGTAGCAGTAGTGTCAGGGTCTTCTCTGAAATTCTCGCAAGAAAAAAAAAACAGTTATAAACACAGACCCCAATCTCCAAAGCTACTGCATGGACTTAAGGACCACTTATGTGAGACACCGCTACTTCTAATACTGAATAAATTCTTGTATTTATTCAGAAAGCTGTTCAAAATAATCTGTGGCCATGTACCAGTGGAACTGAGAGAATGTTCCTGCTGGGAGGGCAAGCCAGAACCAGACAGAAAGACCTGTAATTTGGAAATCAACAATTTGTTGGGTCAGCAGCTGAAAACATGGAAGATGAGCCACACAATGCTCCAGGCTACCACAATACCCAAAAGTCAAACCTAGGTTTGCGCTGCAGTAGTTACTAAGAGGCAAGTTCTCTGGTACCATCGGGTTTCATCTCAGGCCACTTTTCCGTGCTCTGAAAAATAAAGGACACTATAACATAACCACCGTTTTTACCAGAAAGGGAGAAAACATCCTCAGGGAAATCAGAGACAGATGGACCAGATGCTACCATCTAACATGCAGCATCCCTATCCCTATTCTCTAACACTGTAAAAATAAAGCCTTTGGGTAGGAAAGAGGATGTACCAGATTACCTGGTAAGGGCACTGGTGGTACAAATCGGAAGTATAATTATACTCCAAAGAGGTCCCTGAGAGCAATTCCCTTGCTTAGGAACCACTGTCTTAAAACGGTGGGTCCAGCCATTTGACTGGCAACTGTAGGAGGAAAAATATTTGGTGAGCTGTGCCACAGCCGCAGCCAACACAGATACCCAAGAGCAACAAGAAAATGCACCTTCAAATGCTGTAACTGGAACACAGCACACAGCGTTCTCGAACAAAGAATCCCATGTATAAAATCTTCTCAGTCACTGCTTTGGCCAGGCTCTACCGTAGACATGCCAGCTACCGAGCTCGGGTATCAGAGGACGGCATTGGGAGCTAACCTTGCACTGCAAAACACGGCTCTGAAGTAGAGTAAAAGGCATAGGGGAAAAAGGGCACGCTCTTCTCTGTGGAGGAAGGATTCATAGTGATCTAAGCAGGGGGGAACTTTCAATACTAATAAAAAAATAAGGTAGTCAGTCTCCATTCAATTGCACTGCACAGAAATCACTATGATTTATGATTTCTGCCTAGATCCAATTGCAGAGAGGAAAAAAGCCACCCCTGTGTGTGCCTCTCATACTAAACATACACCATCTCGTGTCTGTGCAAGACACAGGAGCAACCAAGACTGCCTGCTTTACACAGACAAAATATCAAAGGAATTAATTCCTGAGGCAATGGGAAAATACTACATGGGACAACTTCCAAATCACAAATTCTGCTTATTTAAGCTAAGCTGCTTAATCAAGTTAATTGAAGGAATTAAGAAAGCATCTGGAGAAGAACACATTCACCAACCAGTCTCTAGCCATTCCTGATCTTGTGTTACTTTTTCTGGGCGCAAGTTCCCCTGCTGGCACAGTACAATCTATCATCAGCCATTACCCTGATTACCATCCATTAGTTTTGCTAAGTACAGGCATGAAATTTAAACCTACTTTTGCTATTTATTTACAAGCTATTCATGTACTGGATATGAATCAACTATATAATGCTTCATGTTAACAAGAGAAGTGTAGCTGAATATTAGAGTTACACATTAAAAATGACCAATAGGAATAATAATTCTCTTCACAAAAAATTGTTTACTGAATTTTTGTTTGGCAAGACGAGCAGGAAGCTTACACTCTTTAAAAATACAACTGATTCATATACAGTAGGGGAATGGGTAAGAACCCACGAGAATGACAAGTTTTAAGCATCAGTGCCATAAATATAAAATTCAATTAAAATGTCATTCTAGAAAACACTGAGAAGAGAGTTGGGACTCTTACAAAACGATGATTTTTCTTCCCTGCTATTACGGCAGAGTGATTAAAATGAAAGATAATCCCCTTTATTTCAAAAACTAATTATTACATGTAATAAAAATTTCTTCTTGCACCATAAGAGACCTAAACGCAAGAACTGAATTCTACCAAGACCATCAACCCACAGATCTTTGCTATAATACAGTAACTGCTTGAATTTTCCCTTACAATTATATTTATACAATAGACTATCAGGCTCAGCTTTGATTTCAGCATACCACATTTCTTACCACTTAGGAAACCAAACACAGAACAGCTGTGGAAGCAGAAACCACCATATGCAAATATTCAGATCAGAAGAAGTACAATCAGAAAATCCATTGTGAAGACCACTTCAGTGGGAACTGCGCTGAAAGTTGCACTAAAATGCCAGTTATGCCTTGGTGTAAGGATATCCAGAGGAAGCATCCCCCACACATTTTTCACAACGGGTGTAAATTGCTGCCTGCTCTGCGCAGTTTAGATGCCTGAATGAGTTAAGTGCCCAAGTTGTCTATACTGCCAGCATTGCTGCAGAGGAACTGAGCTGCTTGCTACACTCACTACTATGTTGCCAGCAGTGCCAATTCAGACAGCTAAACTTAGATTCCACATTTAGGCAGTGGTTTTCCCACTCTTTCCAACACCCAAAATGAAAAAGAAAAAAAAAATTGCAGTAATTCTCTATCTTTGTACATTTGCAGAAGCAAACAGGATGTCAGGCCTCCACACACTGGAATTACGTTACACCAACAATCAATCTCAGCAACCTCTAGCTTCAGGGAAAGAGAAATAGTCTCCCCCCCCTCATCTCCTGAATAGTTGCACACCAGGCAGCGTTCACTACTAAGTCACACTTCTGCCCAACCTCAGGCATAGCTCCCCCAAGTTCCAGACAAATTTACCACAGGGAAAACATGAAGTCTAAAAATAAAGGGAGTAAAGGGAGAGGGTTGGTAGAATCCTGTATTCATTAAGACTTCCTGCTCACACGTCCTCTATTAGCAGGATGCGGATGGCGTACAGCAGTAAAAGCCAGCTCATCAGTCAGTCTCACATCCCTGGGGTGTTGATACACTTCAGCTTGAATTTCCCGGGGGTGTCTTCTTCCAGCAGTCAAACTGAGACGGCCTGGCACGTATGGATTTTTTCTTCTCTTGCACTATCATTCAACATTGCTAGAAAGAGGTGCAGATGAGTAAAAATAAACTGTTGATTCTTGTTACAGGCTCTAAGAGGAGGAAACACAAGCCAATTATTAATGCTGTAGGTGGCTCACCGAAAAAAAAGAAAAGAAAAAAATGTAAACAGGAGGACCATCATATCCCTAGACGTGAATTCAAGGCAGCAGCCTCACGCACTTTCTCCCACTTCACTGCTTACTGAGGCGAGGGAAGGTGTGTTACCACATCACTGCTGACTTCTCACAGGAGTTTGGGCATCAAAGCATCTTGCAGCGACTCTGACAGTTTCATTTATGCACCCTGCCCATGAAGTCTATTTTCACTCCCCATTTCATTTTTAAATCCCGATGAAAGATTAAGCCTAGTCCCTTTGACAAATTAATCACCTTTTCTCCAAGTGCACCTCCAAGAACTTGTGCTGTTGAACGTTTCTCTCCTTCCCTCCTCCCGCTACATCCATGCTCCAGTACATGGCTACCGGGAGAGTTATTGTACAGGCAAGTCTCTCTTCCCTTCCTTCTCTCCACCCACACATTTTCCTTCACATACCGTTAATATGAACATTAAGAAACTTAAGAACAACCAGTACATATTCCAGGTCTCATGCTCATGCTTGTTTAATATATCTTTTTTCTATTTAAACCTCAAAGGATGAGATAGGATACATGTTGTAACAGATCCTTCCTGAGCACACTCTCGCATCTTTGGTAGATGATCATTGCACTTACAACACTGCATCTTAGTCTAAACAAGCCATCAATGAACCAACTACGTGTAAGATTTTCTAGACTACTGGAAACAGTTACGTCAGCACTGACAAAACTACAAAGGAACGTCTTTATTTTATGTTTTAATCATTTTAAATAATCAGCAGCCCCAACGCATTATTTGCCTTTGAATACCAAAGATGATAGAAAACACACCCTTTTTATCTTGCAACATCAAAACCAAGGGCTGTATAAATATTTAGTGAATGATCAGTACACCCTGAATTAGAAGTGAGAATATCACAGTAAGTATTACCCAGACGTTAACAGCATCAGAGCCTGACAATACTGAAATGCAGGGACACAGTCAACAGCTGGCACAAACCAAGTGTAATACTAATATGCAGCAACACAGCCAAAACGAGGTCGGGATGGCCATGTTTGCTGTCGTTTATACACTTTGATGTGTCACCATCTTGAGTTCAAACAACTTCTGTCATCTCTGACACGCTTGAAAACAGTTTTCAACAATGGGAAAAGTAATATTTTGGCTTCTTTATTCATAATTTATGAAAGCAAGATGATGTAATGCATCTAAACCTCCTTCTGAGCTCACACCCCCAAAATAACCACCTAGCTACTGTGCTCCACAGACAAGGACTTTGCTAAAGCATGGGATGAAACCATCAAAGCTCTGAATTTAAGTTATCAACAGTCTCAGGTTTAACACATGCCCAGGGGCGCGCTTCTGCTTCTTCCCTATGCAAAGGGTAAAATAACGACCTGGCTGAAGTGAACTAGCTGGAGCCCCAAAATACTCCCAGGGCCTTGAAAAAGTTCAGCACATGCTAGTATCGCATGCTGAACTCCTCAATTTAAGTCCAAGTAGACCAGTGATAAACCATGGGGAACAGATACTCAATTCCCCATGCAAATATGTCAGACAAATCTGGAAAAAAAAAAATCTACAAGTCCATCTTTTTACAGGTTAAATAAGGACAAACTTTGAAGATAACCAAACAAATGGAGTAGTTAAATTTTAATTTTAATGGGCTTTTTTTAACCTCAACTAAGTGTGTCTTTCAGCCAGAAAAGCAAATAATACAACACAAACAATGCCATAAAGACCAGACTTCAATTTTAACTCTTAAATCCCCAGATTAGCTACACTGAATTTTGGGATCATTTTTTACTTGAGCCCAACAATTCACAAAAATGAAGTCAAATACAGGATAAGCTACAAAATTATATGTAATGACATCACTGAGCAAGGAATACTAGTATGAACAAATTAATATTTGTACTTTATTTTAAAGCAACTATTCACTTCAAAACACTAAAATGAATTTACTGCCAAAAGCACATGACAACCTTTGGCAAGGAACACCGCAGAGCTTATTCTGGAAACAGTGTCTAAAATATTTAACTTGGAAAACAAAGTTTCAAAAGGATCAGTACTGGCCACCAGATTGTTCTGTATGTCCAAGCTACTCTTAAAGCAATTCTCAAAAACAATAAACGTTTTATAATTTAGCTAGTAACTTACAAAATAGCTAAAACCCTGAATTAAAAATTCCCTTCACCCAACGCTTAATCCAACTATTTCCTTGGCTACGCATAGGTTTGACTGTTAAAGCATTTTCTCACCTGTGAAGTAATGCAGTCATCATTGACAAAATTGTGCATTTGTGTGGCTTCTATCAAAAATAACTTAATTATGAAATAAACTTGAGATGTTGGGGAACAGGTCACTGTTCAAAGACAGCACCAGCCAACTTTGTTCCAAGCCATTTCTGGCCCTCCCTAGTAAAACTATTTTTCAGAATATTTTTCAAGAAAAAAGAAAACCAAAAAAACAAACCCGTAGATCATGACCATGCCTACGATCGCCACTTAGGGATTTCTGTGGACAGCACATTCTCAGTATGAAATGTATCACTGACGTAAATACTTTGTGCAACAAAGCCTTCTTTTAAAATTATGACCTCCAATATATAACGAAAAATGTAGCCCTCCGCTGGAGGGAATTTATTTCTGCATTCATTGAAGAGATGGTGGAGAAACAGTACAAATTAAATGACAATTGAGTATATAAACCTTTCGGCAGTTTTTAAAAATCCCACCTTTTTCCATGCCTAAAGCTATGCAAGTGCTCTTACAAGATTAACACCCCCTTGAAAGAGCAATTCTAAATAAGCCAATTTTTAAATATTCAAGAAACACCACTTTTAACAAAGGCTACTGAATTTAAAAAGAAATGGAAACAGCACTGCTCAAACTACTGACTATTGCAGTCTAATCACAAGAAAAACTGAAAGTCATGCGAGGTAGCTGCTGCTGCTACGCGTAGAAGGAGCTTCAATGGTCTCTAGGTACCGGCCTCACTTTTCCCCCCCTCACGCAGAACTTTGCTGCATTCGGGTACCAAGCAGAAAAACTACTCAAGAAATACAATAGCAAAGTGCAAGTCAGCAGTCCTTACTGGAGCCCCTTATTGCAGCCTCAAGCCCGAGCTGTTCCAGGCTGCCTGGCCCACCAGCAGCCACCCCACCACGAGGAGGGTGGCTCCCCCACCAAGGGAGACAGAGCTGTTGGAGCTCAGAGCCTGGTTAGGTTCCAGGGCATGGACCTCATTCTGCAGGAAAGAAATCCTCATTCTTCTGACAAGACAGCGTAAACACAGGCAATCTTTTCTCTCTCTCAAAAGCCCTCTGCAAGATCTTCTTTGGGAATTGTTAACATAGAAAGGGACAACCCAGTCTAACAGAAGACAAGTGCACACCAGACTTTGGGTAAAATGAGAAAGGCAGCGTTAGAATGACCTTTTGGAAATGCACATATTTAAATCAAGAAAGCAAACTCAACTACAGAGTCTGCTGTACAGCTCTGAAAGAATTAGTTTGCAATCAGCTCAAAGATGGATTTCATACATTGCCGCGCTTCGTGCTGCACACCAAAGCGTACTTGTCACTTCAGCCTCTGACAAATCCTCAAAGATAAAGTTGCTAAGTCACCCGCGCTCCGCAGTGCAACACAATAAAACTTGTCATCTGACACCAGTCAAGAGCAGGATTAGCCAGTGATGTTCAACCCAGAGATACCCAGAAAAAGCAGAGAGAAGCAAAAAATTAAACAAAATACTGCTCAGCACTGGTCTAAGTTCAAGTGACTTCAGTATGAACAGATTTAGGTCAAAACTGAGCATCCATGTTTAGCTTAGGTACTTCACTTCTTGCTAAGGATGAAAAACAGATATGATTTTTTTTTTTTTGCTATGGACAAAACACAGCAAATGGTGTTACATTTCTGCATTTCAATCACTACACGTGTTAAGAGCTGCACTGCATTGGCCTCTGAGGTAAAGAGGACGTTTCTTTAAAAACAAACAAACAAAAAAAGACACACGCACCCCCCAAACATAAATATACATACACATACCTAAATAGGCTAGCACCTGTCACGACTCCATTTTTGGTCCAAAAGGAACCAAAGGAAGGAAATAAGTGAGCTCTACCCAATGCTCCTGATGGACAGGCCCAGTCTTTAATAGAGCAGAGACAGCCAAAATATAGCCATCAGGTTTTAGTCCAACATTGCCAGTCAAATTGCACCTGCAGTTCTTGGCTTGAAGTCGTGGCACCCCATGGAGCACTGCTCTCCAAACATAAGCCCCCTCTTGCTCTCCTCTTTGATGCATTTTTCCATGCTGCCACCGTGCTACCAGGGCACACTCTTTTCTATAAGCTTTGCTTTCAACTTAAATCTCTTCAGGACAAGGATTTTTCCTTGCTAGGTTGTGGGTGCTACCCATTATACCGTCAGCTTTCCACACACACAAAAAACTCCAAACCCTGATTTTATCACTATACAATCTAAAGGACTGTGGACCACAAAGCAGTGCGAGCAGCTGAGGCAAGGCAAAGGCATCTCCTGACGTCATGCCGGACATCATCTTAAAGCAGGATTCAGATGGCTCCCACCATTTCAAATGGCACAGGTCAAGTACAGAGCTGCCTTTAAGCAACAGGAGCTTGAACAGTGTAACAAAATAACTTTCTCAAAGTAAAGGACAACAGTTGATTGTTGCTTATTAGCAAACTCTGGATTCAGCCCTTTTGGAGCGGTGCATCCTACAATATTTGTAGGATATGGTCTGCCAACTGTGCTAGTGACCCACACACACCTTTTCAAAGCAAAACCCAAGTAAGCAAAACAGCCCAACCAACCAACTCACCCAGCCCCACAAACAACCTGAGCCTAACTTAAGTTAAAGAAGTCTGAAGACAGAAATTACTCCTCCAGGAAGCGCGTGATGCGTCAACATCTTATCCTTCAGCACAACCGTACATCAGCTAACAGAGCTCTCAATCGCCTAAATTACATGTTAAAAAGACAGCTTTAAGCCATCCCTGAAAGCTGTGTGTGCTGCAGAGTGACACGGATTCAGTAGCATGTACACGATCCCCGAAAGATACGTGTGGGCGAGGGAGCTATCTGGTCTGGCAAGTTTCAGTCCACAGCACATGTTTATTTTCAAACAGTTAAGGCCAACAACAGTAACTTCCAGAACTATTAGCACATATTTAGCTTTACATAGCAACCCTACATTGAGTTTTTACTTCAAAAAATTGGTTAGCTGTTCAACACAGAGCCTTAAGCATTGCCTTCATCACAGAAAATGGCTTAAAGACCCCAGGACAACTCATGTGGCCTACATCTCCATTAGCCTCAAGTTGTGTATGGTGTTAACACAGCTCAGCTCAGCAAGCCTACACTAAATTAGCTGCACCCATCTCAACAGAGCTTTGTCCGCACGGAGCCCTTCGCTGCTGGAGTCAGGAGCCCAAGTTTGCTCCTGGGTGGTGTCAGGAGGGCAGGCACCCCGCCATACCAGCCTCCGCTCCTCTCTACCACCAGCCTTGCCTTAAGCCAGGATTTACAAAGTCCAGCAACGTTTCTGTCAAACTTTATCCTAGGAAACCTGCTAAAATGAAAAGATGTCTAGATTTCCTTTATGCGGATATTCTATTAGACGACTGCATTTATCCTCACTAACCGAGGGAGGAAATGGAAACAAAAATCAAGGCCGCTCTGCATTACCATTACTCAAGCTGGGATCTACCATGCCTGGAAGCACTCTGAAAGCCTCAAATCTGCCCTGAAGTGATGCTGCCCCAGCACAAAAAGAATCGAGTAAAGGACGTCGGAGCAGCAATAGTGAGCAGCCAAGCAGGCTAAGGAGAGAAGAGAGTTAAAACACAGCATGGCTTACAGAACTTGAATCTGGTAAAGGCATCCCTCTTTCTACACTCTGCTTCTTGGCCAAGAATTATGGGGATGGGACAGTTGGGTATCTAACATGTTGTTGTTCATCACTTTAACTGAGTATTTTCAACAATTAACATCTCAGAAAACCATGCTCTGCTTTCTTCCTTGATTGCTGTCACTATGCCTCCAATGTGTAGGCAAAACAGCTCCTCAAAGGAGAAATCTCCAGCTGTGTGAATTAAGAAAAGCAAACTCAAAGTAACCATCACGCAGAGTCCTGCGACACGGCATTGAGTTCCACTGTGAAAATTATTTTCCTTCCCCACAAAAAAGGACAGTGACCTATACACAGAAGAGGGGCAAACAGTGATTGTGAGGGAAAACAAGACAAAAATAGCTTGTTCAATTTTTCTTGGTACATGGAAAATCCATTACAGAAGTTTACACAGCAACAATGAAGCCTGACAAGTTAATGAGCTGCTGCTTGTGGAGTCGCAGGAGAGACGGCCCGTCATTCAGAAATTCCTACACTGCACAAATGCGAGTCTCAAAGATGACTGCAATTTGGTCAAACCAAAAATCAGAAGATCTGGTTCTTTCAAGCAGCAAAATACTTGATTAGTACTTCGCTAGGGGAAGGTTGTACTTCTATGTGATAAAACAAAAATCTCACAACTTGGAAAAGCTCCTTGCAAAAAGGTGGCACTGCTTTATCACTCCCAAGCCCCGAAGCCTGTCGAACAGGAAGCCTGGTGTCACAAAGCTGGCTGAAGTGACATTTACAAAGACAAACAGAAGTCCAGTGAGCACACTGGTCAGACAGCATCGGTGTGAGCACAGGGCTCTCCAAGCCTAACAGCGCCAGTATGTGCTTCCAGAGCAACACCCACATGAGGGCCTCAGCAAGGCACGGAGCTGTCAAGTTTTATCATCCTTGTGACGCAGGGAAGTACCGGGCCTCCCTTCAGCCCTGGCAGGGACACTGAGGCACAGGACAGTCATCCAAGGACATCCAGAGTCAGCAACAAGATACTGAGGCATATTAGCTACCAAGAAAACCAGGCTTCCATTACCAAGGCCAGTTATAAAACTTCCGCTTGTTGTTCAGAGAACGTGCAGTGTCTGGTGTTACTCTGTCAGCAGCACCAAATAACCTAACAGCAATTTGATATTCATGTCCCTGACGGGCTGCTTTAGTTACAGAAACAACATTAAAAATGCAGCATCCTTTGAGGTATGCTGCACAAGCCAGGCCAGTTTCAGCCACAAGCATCAAGAGTAACTCTTTGGGGCGTTTTTTTCCCCCGGAGGATAAGCTCTTTCGCAACACGGAGCTATCTTATCAGGGATTGCTTCTGTCACCGAAGGCAAACGGAGCACTGCGAAAATATCAGTTATGACTTAAGCCCGAAGGGCTGTAACCAACATCACACCAGCGACTGAAGTAGCGGCTGCCCATCGCTCTATGTAGGACGCCTGCCCCCCTGTAGCAGTCTGCGCTCCAAGTCCTAACCACAAAGAAATAAAAACCGATTTGCTGCCAACTTGCAACTTCCGCGGCTGCCCTGCCAGCGAAGCCCTCTCTGACCCCAGGGCCGGCTGGGACTGCCGGGGCAGCGTCCCGCTCGCCAGCCCTCGGCCCTTCTGCAGGAACGGCCCCCGCCGAGCGCAGCGAGCCCCGCCGCCCGACGGCGAGTTCTCCGGAGCGACGCGAGGGCAAATTCACTCAAACCTTTCTTTGTTGAAACCCAAGTCTCGCACACGAATTCGGGCTGGACTCGACAAAGGTTCAGCTTGCCTCTTACCCTCGCCGAGAAGATAGTTTAGTATTTCAGATCCGTCTAAACAGCTGAACTGAGCTCTGGCTTTTACTGCCGGAAAAAGCACCAAGTAACCGCTGTAAAATATTAGCTTGTAGCAATCATTAGGCAAGAGGTCTCGCTTTCACCAGCGCGAAGTCAAATAAACTCGGTTTGTAAGAAACGTAAATCTTTAGCTATCTAACATCTAGAAATAATCCTCTTTTATAGCTCAGGAAACTAATTTCTATTGTAAAACATTTCATTATAAACCAGAAAATGTTTCAGAAGTGTATTTCTTTAAACACCGTCTTAAAAACCAGCACTGTTTAAAAAGAAAAAAAAAAACAAACCACCTCGTCTCGACGCAGCGTGCAACAAGACACAGAATTCCCACGAACGGAAGAGCCCACCCGTGACAAACTTACCATAAAACCCCACGGAAGCACCTCTGCCGACCCGCTAGGCGAGCGGGGGGAGAATCCAGAGGGAGAGAGGCGAATCGCGAGTAAACAAACTCAGGGACCCCAACGGCGGCGACTCGCGGGAGCGTCCCCGTCACACGCCGCTCTCCCCGGCGGACAGACCGATCTCAGCCGCCCACTTCCAGCGGCCGCCGCCGCGCCGGGGCCAGCCGCTGCCCCGGGGAGGCGGAGAGGTACGGGGAGGGCAACCGGGAGGCGCCGCGGCCGGGGGGCTGCGGGCGGCTCCCGGGGCTCGGGGCGGC
>VUYV01000177.1:666726-862854 GCA_008711295.1 Anarhynchus alexandrinus | reverse complement strand
CGCCGCGCCGCCGGGCCGCCCCGCCAGCCCAGCCCAGCCCCCGCCGCCCACGCGTGGCACTCGCCACCGGCACCTACAAACTTTTCTTACAAGGCAGCACGGGGCGCCGCCGCCCTCCTCCGTCCCATCCTTCCTCCATCCCATCCCATCCCGTCCCTCCGAAGCCGAAGCCCTGCGGGCGAGGTGCGGGGCGCTGCGCGGCCCGGGAGGCTGCGGAGCATCCCCCGGAAAGGCCACCACCGCAGGCAGCCTTCCAGCTTGCCTCGCTGAAGAGGAAACAACAGGGAAATGCCAAAAATCCTGCTAGAGGGTTCCTGCTGGCACCTCCTGGTCTGGGATGGGGCAAAGATTGCACATGGGCTGAGTATGAACAAAGCGTGTATGTTCTTGGGGGCCTCTTTGCATTCTGTGATCTCTCTTGGCCATATAGATGCAGGTGAAGCTCTAATTACACTTTTGGATGCCAAAACCAAACACACACTTCTAGGTAAGCTCCAGGTCGTCCACAAGGCTGCAGGCAAGGCAAGTCCTGTCAAACCAGCACAGGTTATAAAACAGTCCAAAGGCGAGCACTTCCATCACTACTCATTAATATCAGTAAACGCCAACCTGAAAATCAGTGTTTTCTAATCCTAACAATCTCTGGCTCTAAATGCCCCCGCCTCCAGGAACACCAGCAAAGGTTTACACAGATGTTGCACTTTCCTTCTGACACAGAGCACTGGGGGCAGAGCTCCACACGTCAGATGCTGCTTTGCCTCACACTGTCTGTGCACTTCCCACCCCAAAACTACATTAACCTCTCTCAGAGGCTTTAGAGCAGTCTGTAAAGGTGACATAAAATAACTGTCTCTTGCAGGACAAGACAGCAAAAACTTACAAAAGTGGAGGACTTACATTAGGAACTATTTTTCCTCAAATTCTGCTCTTCTACTATGCTTCATGCTTCCGGGGATGGAGAGGGCAAGATTTCCCCCCCCCTCCTCGCTCTATCATGGTGATAGTTATTTCTACATTATTTTTATTTCTTTTACTAAAATCTTCAGACAGGCTTTTAGCAAAGAACTGAGCCAGAGAAGATAAATACCCACTCTTAAACCATAAAAAAAATGGAGAGGAAATTCTGCAAATTCTTTGAGAAGTCTTCAGTCAAAAAATCCTCAGTACAAGCTGCAGTAAAACTGGCCGTGTGTTTCACACAGGCCACGTGGGCAGAAAAAGTGTCAGATAATGGCAGCACCTCTTCGGAGGGAACCTAGAGGTGCCTCCAGGAGTCAGATGCTCCAGAACCCTACTGAGATATTTTAGGAAAGAGCACTACACTCAAGTTCCTCTCCAGGCCCTGCATACAAACGCATCCCCCCCCAGTCCTTGGGATACCTGGTAGAAGTACAGTAAATAGAAAGCAAAGCATGAATGGCAGTTTTCTATATGCTCCACAGTTCTTTAAGCCTAGAAAAGGTTTTCTACTGCTTCCCCATCCCCTCAGGCAGTCTTTGTCTGGTTTATACATACAGATGCGGATGTCTTGAAATGAGCAGTCGTCTGTGCTCTTTACTAGCAGACAAGTTACTGAATTTAAATCCTCCTCTTGGATGTGTGCACCAGCTAATATCTGTTCCACGGCACTCATTTGGGAGAGGAGCCCTAGAACGGGCAATGTTTAAGCAGAGTGAGTGAGGCAAGCCTGTGCCTTGAAGGATGTTTTGCTTTCTTTTCCTCAGTTCTTAGCAGACTTATTTCTCTTACACACTTTCCCAAAGCAGCAGTGTCTCCTAACACTTTTTTTGGCAGTAAGCAGTATGATTTCAAGTGTAAGATGGGATGTGGTCCTTCATGCCTGTGCCAAGCTTGATGCAAAAAGTGAACTTGGAAAGACTTTCTACATGGTTTGTAAGACTAATTCGACAAAAGAAGATTAAAGAAATCACTTTAGAAGTCAACTTTTGTATCTTTTCATCCAGCTTTAGACACATAGGTCTGAAAATTGAACAATGCAGAGATCAATCAGGCAGCACAGAGTTTTGGGAACACGCTTCATGTGCAAATGTGAAAACACTTGAGGGTGTAGAAAGTGTCATTTTGATTAATGAGGGCTAGAACATGCTATTTGTATATAGATGAGGATGTATATACACCTCTCCACAGGCTCATTAAAAGAATAGGAAACAATCACATTTTAAAATATTAACATGATTTTAAAACAGACTTCGAGCATGGTATAGATACAGCCAGTTCTTTTGAGCTGAGCTCGTACAATAGCTGGGGAGGTGAGGAAGAGGCGCACATTTGTATAACATTACAAACCTTTTGGGATAAACTCTGTGACACAAAATCAACCAAATGAACCACTTGGTGCAGTTCCTGGAGCTGCACATCACTGCAAAACCCAGGCTGCATCATAAGCATTGTGCATTCCCCAGGTCTTCCACTGGTTTGATTTACCTCACAAAATAAAAAACACAGTCAGGCAGGAAATCTTAAGAATAATATACATTTCTCTACATGACTAGGAAACACCACCATTAGGTGGCGAGGGGCAGGTGAGAAATTGTCTGCTTGTCCTATCTGCTTGGAATTGCTGGGCAGACAGTTGAGCAGAAAAGTTGTCCACTGCTGCCCATTACAGACTAAGTGAAGTTAAGAAAAAAAGATGCAGAAAAAGAAAGTTGATTTAAATCGAGACAGAGAAGGCAATAATCTGCTTTCTACTTGCATCACACATGAGAATCATAGTTTGAGGTTGTATCTTGGCATCTGAGCTTGGCAAACAGACCAAAAAGAATTAACTGCCCAAATTTGTTCTTCCCATGCACACTCACCTTCAAGGTAAGTTCCATGCCTATTGCATGGTGAACCTTCATCCACCTTCAACTCCGCTCAAAAGTAACTAGGAAACATTTCCTACACACACACAATAAGTACTGAGCCCTGACTCTACAATCCATCTAAATAACAAATCAATTACTATTGTTTTATCCACTTGGTTTCTGGGTATTGCTATACTCGGGGTGTCAATGTCTACTCTGTTTTTCGGTTTCAAGTTGAGCTGCTCTCCTGACAGTCCAGGCCACCTGCTGCCCAGCTTGCTGGTCAGAGCTGCCTCGCAGCACAGGCAGAAGGAGCTCACAACAAAAGACCATTTAGGCACTGCTGCTACATGCCGTGTGTGTATCTACATCCCTGGAATTCTTCCTGTATTGTGCCAGGCCTGAATACAGGTCTGAGTTTTGGGCAAGCTCCCGATAAGGGCAGAGGGAGAGTTGAGCAAGGCCACAAAGAAAAGGTTATCAGCAGAATGGACAGCACAGACAAAGCCCACCTTGAAGCCCACATGACAGCACAAATACACAACTGAGATTTATGGATTGTAAAGAACTATGTTTCATTGCATCACATTTTCTATTTAAGGTGCTTAAGCAGTCCATGTTATTTCTAACAGCCCTCTTAGGTACAGCAATACTGCAATCATCATTCTTAGAGAGGAACCAAAGTTGAGAGTTATGATGAAAACCTTTGTTTTCAAGCATTTTAGATATCCACATGAAAAGACACAACCTTAGCTATAGTTTTTTAAAGTTCACAAAATTCCCACACAAGATGTTTAAATCTTAAGAGTACTCCAGTCCCAAAGCTCTGCTTCCATGAATGCTGGACACTTGTATCAAAGGATGCAGAGAAAGACCGCAGCATACACCTTCCTCTAACCCTTCAAAGCACTATCTGGTGACAGAGCCTCTCTACGTGGGTGTTTTCATCCTGACCCAGCCATCTACTTGTAACAGTGAATTCAGACTTTACCACTGCTACTTGGAGTCCACCAAAGCCATTAAGCAGGAAGCTAGGATACGTGCATCTCTTAATGAATTGACAAATTGCTGCTGAGACTGAGATCTGCTCCCATAGGCCATTGGGCAGAAGTTAGAATTTACCTTCTTGGAGTACGTGTCCCTGTGACCACAATGAGGAAAACCCACAGAGATTAGGAAATCAGCACTTATGTAAATGTTTCATTAGTTCAAAGATTCTAAACAGAGGATAAAGATTCTGCATGCCCCATTTGAGAAATAGGATGACATTCAGAAGTACTTAACATTTTAAAATAAGCTACTTTTGCAATGTCAGAAGTTTGCCTATCCAAAAGCAGAGCTACCCACACTCTCACATGTATTTCCAAAGCTTACTATATACTTCATATTTGTTATGGTTTCAAGAAGCCACAACAATTTATTCTCATTTAGACAATTATTCTATCACCCTATGACCTGTCCCCACCTAGTAAAGGGAATCAGGGAAAAACAAGCAAACCTGAGGGTTGAAACATAAACAGATTAGATAGAATAATACTAAATAATTAACACTAATAATACCAAAGAACCAATATTGATCCCGATACCAATATAAAATACACAAGGATTATACTCAGGAAATTCTATTGGTAGGAAGCTGTGCACTCCCCGCACAGGACAGCAAATGTCAGACACTGAGTGCTACAGCTTCAGGAGGAAGGGAAGGGCTCAGGGGTCCGGCAGCGGGGCAAGAAGTTCTTGGGATGGCAGCCATCAAGGAAGAGAGAAACTCCTCTAATTTATACTGAATGTGACATTCACGGTATGAAATAATCCTGCTGGCCAGCTTGGGTCAAGTGCCCGCGTCTCGCTCCTCCTCACCCCTGTACCTACCTAGCTCGAAAACACTGAGACCTTGAAACCCGCATACCATAGCTGGTTATAAAGTAAATACTTTCACAAATTCAGACACTGGAGTCTTCTAAAAATGCAGTTTTCCCCAGCATTAGAAAAGACTTTACTGAAAAGTAAAATTACTGAAAGATAAATTAATTGTGTTGCTCAAACCAGGACAATATCCTATAACATAGCCAAGTCTTTTCTCCAAACACACCAGATAAGGAAAAAAATACTCTGACTATACACACACAATACTCTCAGGTAAGAAGAAAGCAGCTCAAGTCCCCTTTCATTTTCCTCGTGTATTATCTTCATCAGAGATCATGGTCTCAAGGACTGTCTGAAGTAACTGCCTACTCTGTGGAGCTGGTTGGTATTCAAGTCTTTCTTTCATGCAAAATTTAGTTGGACGTAGACAGCCATAAGTTTCCACCAACACAGAAATAAGACTGTCCAAGGTTTTTAGGGAAGTGTTTCTTCTTAAACACTGTCATGACTACTTGGCCTGTGCCAGCAGTAAACAAGGTAGGGACATCTCAGAGGAAGGAACAGAATCGATTGATAAACAATGGCAATAGTTATTACAGTACTGAAAACAATCCAAAACTCATTCTACTTACTTATTTTGGGTTCTGCACAACCTAAAGGGCAAATTCCAGTGGTTAAATTCCAACACAGAAACCTCTGTCTGAGAACGATCTCTGAGGAGGTAGTTCTTGTTTGGAAAGCCTAGAGAGCCTGTACCTCCACTGGCTGCTGCAGCCCAGTACAAAGAGGCATTTTCTTAGAACTTGCTTTGAAACTACATTAGACCCTTTCAAGTCATTACAATGCCACAAACCCCATCAGAACCTGACCGGCAGCTAGTTCACATCACAAGACTCTGGCATTGTGGTCTCTGCTTTGAAATCTAATGCACTAGCTTTAATTTTCAAGTGGTACTACTACATAGCACTTCCCAGAGTACATAATAGCAATCAAATGCAACTATAGGAAGGTCCATTTCAGGAGAGAAACCACACACAAAATTTTCAGAAGGAAGAGATGGATATAGAGTCTGGAACGTTGGTTGTCACGGGAACACCTCAAACCAAGTCAGCATACAAGACTGCTGACGCTGCAGGACATAATGTGCTTGTTTTGCTAAACGACAGTGACACTGATGAGTTTGGGGTGCAAGTGGATCCTCATTAGCTCACTTAAATCTCCTCAATGCATCAATATCATCTTAGCTTGATTTAGACTGCATCATGACTGATCCAACCCCCTGGATCATTAGGTCACTGTGTATTCATTCTGTTACATCAGGTACTACACAAGTGAAGGAAACTCAGATAGTATTGACGCTTTTGATAATATTGGTACTTGCCCATAGAGCCAGTCAAGTGAGATAATAGGTCTTTATGGCCTCCCATGGGAAGTTTTGACTTTATAGTTAGCAATAAGTGACTGCGATGATCTTTCTCTCCTATCTTTTTCGTTTAATGTGAATATGACATCCCAAAATAATTACTTGTGGAAAGCCACAAGACACATACTCTGGATCACAGAAAACTTGAGCATGCAAAAAACATAGCACATTAGCTGTCCTTTCAAATCCCATCATGAGGAGCTAATGTGAGTAGATCTGTCACCCAGATTTCCCCACCATGTATTTCTGGAAATATAAGCAATACTGTATCTCTCATACACAGCGCCCAGAAATTTGAAACAGACTGGTTTTTGTTTCAGAACTGCTTTCCTAAACTACTTAATGGACAATTTCCATGAGATTTCAAAATATAACTATCAGACAAATGAAGAGGTAGGTCCAAAAAAGATCCTTCTCTTTGAAAAGGCAGAATTTCCCTTGCATTCTGCCTTGCTTCTGGAAGAAAAATCCTGCGCTTTCCAAAAGTTGTGGAAACTGTATCAAAGATGGATTTATTCACATCCTTCCTATAAAAATACACTACTGCTGTTACCCAGCATATTCCAGACATTCACCTTTGTTTTACAGGGTTTTATATCTGTATCTATAAAAATATTCTAGGAATATTAGATATATGTAAGAGTTTTACTGTTTAGTAATCTTACCTTCTATGTTAAAAAAAAATCTGGTGCTAATTACTACTTGTAAAAAGATAAAAAAACTGTTTAGTTGTTTGAAAAACACGTTTTAGCAACATGCCTCAGAAAGCTAATAAAACCCTTACGTTAATACATTTTTCATTATGTTAAAAAACCAACCAACCACCAAACCAACCAAACAAAAAAAACCCCACAACTTTGTTTTCCCAGCCCTGGAATACTTACTCAAAGATACCACTTAAGCCTGATTAATATCCACGAGGACTCTTTTTTGCTCAGACTGATTACCAACATCTGAAACTCCATCTGAAACTCTCAGGATGCGTCACATTTTTCTGTTCCCTGATTTGAAGGGCAGAGGGGAGGGGAGAGAGCCTCAAAGTTATTGCCATTGCAAATATCCGGGAATACTCTAGCAACTGTAAAGTCTTCTTGAAAGCATTTTGTTTCAGTAAAATTAAGCTGCTAAGTATTCCAGGTATCAAATATGGCATGTGTGAATTCAGAACATACAAAAAAGTCTGTGTTAGCTGCTTAGCTGCAATAATCTAAACAACAGGATTTAAAAGATATTCTACTAATTCTACCATATTTTCTGGGGTTTAATATTCAACTTCTGCAGTGCTTGTTTCCTCAGCAAACCCAATAAATAGTTGTAATTTATTCAGCTTGCCCCCCCCTTCAAGATTTACAATGATACATATACTCAGCAATTTTCCCCAGGAGATCTTTTGTTTCTTCAACTTGAAAACACCCATTCACATCAAAAGCAAAGTCAGTACAGTTTATTGTCCATTAGACAATTTGAATATGATTCTTCTACTAAAGGCTGTGACTGCAGGCAGCCATCTGGGGTCCGGACACACAAAAGGCTGTTCGGAAGGGTGTCCGCACAAAAGCGCCATGGGGATATGGAAGTGTGTACCATACAAAGACACCCGATTGTCTTTGGCTTGCTGGGTTTTTTTTGAGGGTGCCATAGGCATCTAATCAGAGAATTAAGCATCAGGGAGGCAGCCCTCAGATGGCAGACGTCAGCTCCAGCAAGGACAGATGGCGAACAAAGGTGAAAAGCACACAATACGCGTGGGCCAGCTTATAAAAGAAAAGAGTTCCACTCCTCAATTAAAATGTGTTACAACTCTTGTGACAACCTATGTTGTGAAGTGAAAATGTATAATTTTCTTTATGGGGCTGTCACACCTACAGGGCCACTTTCCAGCAACTTACAGCATATACAGACTCTCTGCTGGTATTTTCTCTGAAGTATCACCTGTCCCTACCTGGGACCATGCACGGGGCTCACAAGACACATACAGTCTCTGTAAAGGAGAACAACGTTGATTGCAGTGGAGGTACTGCTCTGGCATAATTGTTTGTCAAGAGTAACGCATCTCACTGCCTGGTTTTTGGACTTGAAACTCAAGGTCTGAGGAGACAAAACAATCTCATCATTTAACTCACCCCCCAAAATACTCCTGAAAACCATTATTCACTTTTTTTTTTTCAATCTGTTATAATTGATTTTAAAATAGGATTCATAAAGTAACAAGTTGCCCTCCAACAGAGCTTTTTCTTATGGTAATGTATGTGCAGATTACATGATGTCAGATATACTATGGCATACATCCCACCACTAACTAAACGCTGAAAGACAAAGTGTACTTCTAGCCCGTCTTGTACTTTTCCAAAATTTCTGAAAACAGAGGATAAATGGTTTTACATCATACTTAAACAGTAAGGATATAGCGACTCTCCAGGCAACAAAGCCCAAATATTTAAATAAAGAGCAGGATGCCAGCAGGAAAACTGAAAAATCTAAGAGATCATAGGTCAATACAAACGAGTATTAGTCTTCTGATATGACACAATCCTTGCTGAATTTGTAAAATACTTTAACTATTGCAGTTGCTGTGGTCTAGGAGAGGAGAATAAGTCCATTTTTCCTTTTGCAGTATTTTCCCTCTTAAAAAAACAGAATGAGGCCAAAAAAAAAAAAAAGCAGAGGCGCTTGCTATAAGGGGGTGCACCAAACAATCTTCTAATTAAAAAAAAATTACCATGGTCTGTCTTTCTTCTTACTCCTATATATACAGGAACATATAAAAGTCTTGAAAGACTTTCCTTGTTTTGTGGAACATTGCCCAGGCGTGGACATGTTCAGCATCTTTGGGAAGGCTGTCAGTTGTTCACTTTAGACTCTCTGAAAATTGATCCATGAGCAAATAGTGACTCTTTGTGGATTAGCCCATCTGCCTTCCAGATGGGGGAAAAGGTAGTATCGTAGTAATAGCTGCTCTGACAAGTATAGCAGGTCACAGAAGAATAAGGATGAGTAAAGCGAGGAGAGCTAATATTCAGAGTTTGTGAATTTTGAATGAGATCAAGATGAGCAAATATAGAAATGTGTCACTGACGTATCAGGACAGAGAAGACACAATGCAAGTTCAAAGATGTAAAAAAGAAATCAAACAAGGCTATTTTAATTTATTTAGGGAAAGAAGGAAAAGCTATTCAGGACTAATAGAGAGTCCTCTTTGTTATCTGCAATTTTGGTGTAAATGCCCCTAAACATTGAGAGCCAGGATTTCTTTTGTATCTCTACCACAGCAGAGCTCCAGCCCTCAAAAATATAAGTGAAGTGTACGTGCAGTTGGAGATGTGCTTTGTTTTCCCACCTTTGCAGTTATATATGAAGTCATAAATCAAATGGTCCTGTTCATATTGATGAAGAGCTAAGAGCTCTTCTAGCTAAGAACTAGGCAGAATTTCCATTATATCAACCTATTTTTCTCAGGAGCTAACAGTACTGTATATTTCATCTCTAAGGTGAGTCTTCTGCCCAAATTTTAGCCCATGTTTAGCTTGAGAAAACTCCAACATGCTACAAACACCATCCTACAAGCTAGTTAATTGCCTGAGTTTCCTTGAATTTACTGGGAGGAAAGGACATTTAATGGAAACTGTGGAGAGCAAGAGAGGAAAAATTAATGTTTTTCTGTGCTGAAAGTTAAAGAAGGACTTCATAAACTCTCATTTTCTTCCTTTGGCTTTTTTTTTCCCCAGTTAATTGGATCAACACATTGTCTGCAACTTTCTTACCTACAAGCTATTCACTTCTAATTGATGTCTTCCTGGATGCCAGGATCCAAACATTTTAACAGGAGAACTGTTTGTTTGGAAGAAGTGCTGTCACGCACCTGGCTTGGTGACACCAGGAAGCACAGCCAGTATGTGAAATTGGATATGCCAAGAACTCCTTTCCGTTGAAAGATTAACCGGTTTGTATCTAAAATAATAATTGTGTGGTATTATGCATTTCACAATTCTGAGTTGCATGCATTTCAGCTGTTTTCACTTTTTTTAGAGAAAGATTTTTTTTCTTTCTTTCTTTTAATCAGAAACCTATCTAAAGATGTCTTTAATGGAAACAAATCAGTCATTGTTTAGTGCAATTAATAAACTATATCCTCAGACTATACTCCAAAATATATTACAAAATATCTTATGCATTCTATATACACATTATGAGATGGAACATTTAATATCTACATTTGCAGATTGTTCTGTCAAGAAAAATAGATATGTTTGAACAGTAACTTCTTCCCAATTCTGTCATATGACAGAAGAACAATTTGGCCAAGAAAGAAAAAGAAAATGTAACAGCAATCTCGTGTTGTTCAGTGCCTGAGTTCAGAAAGTTAACTGATAATAATAGCATATTCAAGCAGTCAGACATGCCGGTAGTTTGCCAGAACAATAAAATCTGTCTTGAAGACACGCAGAATACTAAAACTCATCAGAACTGCCTTCCAAAAAAGCAAACTCACTCACTCTGCAACATATTTGGGGATAATTGATACTACTTCCAGGCTCCCTCTCTGTTTTATTACAAGCCTATGAAATACCATTTAGAAAAAAAACTCAGCACCAAAAATGCTAATACATGCCTAAACTTTTGTTGCTGAGTTTTGATCTAAACAGGGCAAGCAACAATTCAGTGCCACAGATGGTGCTGACCTACGTGGCTCTGCCCCGTCCTGCCAGCACACGCCATAGCCCTCTCAGCCAGTGAGGCCACGCTCATCTCTTACCCTACCCACCATACAATATACTTGCAAAACAAAACAGCAGATGTTTCAAAGCATACCTCATACGTATACCTCACTGATGATACCTGAATATATATACACAGACATATAAAACTGCACTTTCCTGGTTTAAGCCAAATTTCTAGGGCATTTTTGCCAGAAAGATATTTTCTTACCCTTTCTGTACAGTCAGTTGCATTCCCTACGAACAAACAACCCAATGTACAAAAAAAGGACTGAACATTTGATGGGAGAGACACGGGACCTAAAACATTTAGTATGAAACACATATGGAAAAACTATCCTCTTTGTTCAGAAAAAGGGAAGGAAAGATTGCCATCTTTTTACCTCTCCTTGTTTTCACACAGTAGATAAAACACCATCAGCATGAGCCAAATCAAAATTATATATCCTGTATGTCACTGGAGATAATATGCTCAACTACTTTTGCCATAGATTTTCTACATGAAGAGAGCATTAAAGACAACTATTTCAATCAGGGGTTAGGAAACTAAAGTTTAGCATTAAGCCCTCTGAAAGGAGGGTTCAAATGAATTTTGTTCCCTCTCATATCCTGTAGTGCTCAGTCTAATCCCAAAACACATGATTCGAGAGTTTCTGTGACTTCTAAATTTCAGATGATGCTCAGAGGTCTACTACATAGGTACTTTAGCACAAAATCAGCTCGTGTTTCAATATGACTTGAGATCAACGCTTATAATGCATATATATATGCTTATATATGACTTACCAATGCTTATAAATACCTAAGAGTGGGTGACAAGCGGATGGGGCCAGACTCTTTTCAGTGGTGCCCAGCGACAGGACAAGGGGTAACAGGCACAAGCTGGAACATAAGGAAAAACTTCTTTATTTTCAGGGTGACAGAGCTGCCCAGAGAGGTTTGGAGTCTCCTCTGGAGATATTCAAAACCCGCCTGGATGTGTTCCTGTCCAACCTGCTCTAGGGGTTGGACTACATGATCTCCGAAGGTCCCTTCCAACCCCTACCATTCTGTGATTCTATAAGATAATCATGTTCAGCAGCATAACATTAAACATCAGAGACAGTTTGAGGGATTGTCCTAGCAGCACATCCTCAATATTTTTGGTACTGGCTGGGCATGGAACACCCAGGTGCCTTCAGGAGGCACTTGCTTCCGATGAGACACTCACCTCCAGTGGGTTTAGTAGGTCCGCGCAGCTCCTCCCTTCCACGGGCCCAGAGAGAGCAAAGCAGGAAGGAAAACCAATCCTGTCATCCCTTGTACACCTCGTTGGGTGACTGGTACTTGAGAGAGCCTGGTGAGGCAGGTTAGAGGAGCATGAAACCACATTCACCACCCACCTATTCCTAGATGGGGAACAAGCTTACATGGATTCCCTTTCCCTCAGGTATGCAGGAGGAAAGCAAAGCAAAGGAGGCAGTGCTGGAGGGTGTGGAGGAAGATTTCACTGTGGTCTGTTAGTTTTAGAACTTCAGCATTCCCTGTTAAAACCTGATACAACAGTGCAGGGGTGGGATATTCAATCCTTCCCTCCAGAAATAATTCAGGAACACGGGGCTCTCTCCCCCAAATATTTTGCAGTGGGATGCTGAAGTGAACCGTGACCACAGAGGGTCAGCCATCTCTGGGGCAGTCATCCATGGAAGTCTCCAACAGCAGAGCTGGGGATGAGAACAGCCTCCTCAAGAAGCTTTGTAATTGCACACTAGCAAAATTGTAAGTCAGCAGCTCTATCATTAAACTGTAACAATATTACTACGGCGCAGAAAGCTTGATTCAGAGATGGAGTTAAATAGTATGTTGCTAAACTGTGTTCATGTTGGCAAATAAATGAATTCTAGTTCAAATTAAACTTCCCTTAATCATACCACAATATTACCACATGGTTAATTAGAGGCTTTTTTTAATTAAAAAAAAAAAGTTATTTAATGGACAAGATAGCAGGCTTTTAGAAGTTATATATATGCAGCTAGCTATTTATTATATAGCTCTGATCTCCCATCCATATAAATTGCTGCTGCAGTTGCTACACACTTCAAAAAGCTTTTAACTCCAGTTCTTTAGATCAACACAAAGAAATCAATTTTGACAAGATCCTTCACAATTTTCTTAGGTTAAAAAAAAAAGTCCCACATACAAGATGCATAAAGCTTTTTTCTTTTTTTTTTTTTTTTAAACAAACATAAAATCACACTTTGGCAAAAATGGATTCAAAACCTAGAAGATGAAAGCAGGAGGATGCTACAGAAAAACTCAAAATAACAAAAAAAAGCATGTTCAGTAAAGGAAGCACTCACCAAAGAACATTTATTTAAAGCAAACACTGTAACCGTGACTATATTGTTCAACTGGTGAGCTTAGAATCATCTTTCACTTCAGCAAATTCCTAAGGCACTAACTCATTTTCTTCCAAAGAGTATGCTTCTGGATTTGGGGGTTTGCAGAGGGGGTTGGATTTTCATGCTTTTGGCTTTTAAGGAGCAGGTGTTTGTTTTATTATTTAAATAACTGCTTGTTTGCTTTTGAAATCTTGCTATTGAGACATGGTTCCATGTGAATGCGTTTCTCTCTTTGGACTGCTAGGTAGTTACACTCGACTTTGAATAAGGAACTTTTGAGAAGATTCTCAGTTTTTTCCTGAAAGTGGATCCAGACAATTGAAAAATTTAAATACAATTCAAACAACATTTCAAAGTGTTAGTTCAACTATATATAATTACAGATTTTCACTGCAGCATAAAAGTTTGTTCCCTACTCAAAAGAAGTGTTGATATTTCTCCTTATTAAAAAAATAATTTTCCTAAGAACAAAAAAAGGACACCCTTAAAAATTCCAGCTATGAAAAAGCCCAATTCAAATCTACAGACTTTTACTAACAAGGTAACAGAAACGTTTTTGATTCCTTAGTAAGAGATAATCTCTTTATGAGATTACTAAAATGAAGATGCTAAATGTATCTGTTAAAAATTGAATTAAATAATTTAAAGATCCCATTTATTATTAAGATCTGATTTAATTATATAACATTGAGATGATGAGACACGTAGTTTAAAATGTTGATGGGACATAATTAAAAAACATTAAGTGTAGAACCCATTATAACAATTTGATCCACAAGAAATAGAATCATAGCCAAATCATATACATAACAAAATCTCAACCATCATTTAGCCAAATAAGGTATCAACTTTATTTTCATTACAACATAGCAAAATGCAGGGTCTAGAAAATTACTATCTGGAGGAAGGAAGATTGATCAATAACATTTATGCTGCTGACAACTGAACTTGTAATTTGAAGTAGTGTTGCTTTAAGAATATGGAAATTAAAAAAAAAAATAAAAAATCCAAGATTTGGTCCAGGTACCTAAAATACGTTATGAAGCTGACTATAACTCAAATGTATTCTTAGGGGCCCTTAAATAATTTCAAATTAAATGGTGGACTTTTTAAACCTAGTAGAACTGCAGGTAGCTGTGTTTAGTACTATCTTGCCATAAAGCTGTAGCTTAGGAAAGATGCTTGCGAAAGACGAGCTGATATTGAAATACTGTTATTCTTCATTTCTTAAAAAGCATAGGGATTAATACCTGTTAATTGTATTACTAAACAGCACTAAAACAATGACAGGATTAACTAATCTTCAAGACAATGTACCGAAGTCTTAATTAATGTAAAACTCCAGTGGAATTACGGTTGGCAAATACTGAAAAGCAGCTTTAATAGTTGTGCAGTTCCAGCTCGGCTCTCCCCCTCTTCCATTCACTCATGAGCCAGCAGCACTGCGGCTCCGGCTCCAGCCAAGCACCTCCGCAAGGGCAGCAAGGGAGGGGAGAGAGGAAGAAGAAATCTTCAGGGACCATAAGTAACGCATGCAGTCTCCCATCCTCCAAACTATGAATCTAATGGAAAGTAATTTAGCTAAGGCTGAATGTTGCTCCTCCACACTTTTAAGGACAAACCCCTTTTTAAGGACTGGTTCCAAGGGCAACAGACAACAAAGACATTTCCAGAAGTGTGTTCTCATTACTGCTGTGCTTCAAGCGAGCCAGGAAAGTCACTGGCTGACCTTGAGCCAACAGAGAGGAGAAAGTCTTGTAAGGGAAAAACCATCTTAGCAAAACAATCCAGAGGAAGCTCTCCCCGTTTCCTTTGCAGTCTGTCCCTCCAGGCCTCTTCTGCAAAAGTAAAGTTCTGCTCTAAATAAGGAAATTGTCCTGAAATTGGTTAAACAAGCAATTACATTCTCTCTAGAAGAAAGTAATTCTCAACATACGAGTTAACTACAATTTTTTAACAGCAACAAAACCCAACAATTTACTAAAACTATGCAGTGTTATAGTGAACCTACTTTGAAATAGATTGATTTTAGTAATACGAAGGAAGACCTTCTTCTTAGATGAGGATCTGTTACTTTAAGTTTTATTTCTTATTTATAAAAAATGAGATTAACATGAATTTTCAGATATCTATCATACAGCCATACATCAATTAAATACTCTACTGACGCCCTACTCAAGTTTCTCCTGTGAAATTTTCAAGTGTTGGTCAAAGTTTTCATAACTATTACTGTCAGGCCAGGTATTTTTAAAACTATTTCCTTAACTACACCTAGACTTGTTTCATAAGCAGGCTCACTTTGAAATGAGTGGCTATGAATATGAGGAACGTGTGTTTGCACAAGTATTGTTCTTTAAAGATTATTTAATGAAAATTCTGTGATGCAGAAAACAGAAGTTAATCATAACTCACTACACATGGGGCAACCTACCGCCACTGAACAAACAAAATCTACATTAAAGCACGTCATTGAGATTAAAATCTTGTATGGAGCAACCTTTCCACATCAACAGGTTTTCAGATTGTCGTGATTCAGAGGCGTTAACGAGTATGTTTACAAAATGAGATCATCAAAAGCTCTGAAAGTCTGAAGAAGCGTAACTGCTGAGCTGTGGTTGAAAGTCCAGAGCCCACAATGTTTGAGTGCATTCAAAATCCAGGACAGTCGACACTCCCGTCCTCTGACTGAGCGCTCGCCCTTAGAAGACAATGCCTGACAGGCAACGGTGCGAATGTACAGTGTGCGACTCGATTTGTATGCCCCTGAATAGCCATACCCACTAGTCAGAAAGGGGGATAGCACTTGCTTCAGACATTTAACCTCCCCTCCTCACAACCCCGTACAGAGACACACCCAGGGACACGGGCAGAGTCCTCTAGAGAGCAATTAGAGTTATGTTATAATTATACTTATAAATCAACTACTGGGGGTACCTATGTCTTACTTTTAGCTATATAGGAATCCTCTGAGCCTCAATTAGGAGGCTAAAGATAGAAGCTCTGTACAACAGCGTGAATACACTGTAATTTCACCCTCAACCTACGGAACGCTCATTTCTCCAAATAAATCAGAAAGCATCCCAAAATGCACCAACTGCTTTGCAGATACTAAGGAAGAGAAATCCATAACCCAGAGAACTTTTCGCTTTAGTAATCCTTAATGCTTTGCACAGATACCGATTAAACTCAAATACTCAAAAATAGAACTATTTCCTGAGAGGCTGAAAAGACTGAAGTCACTACATGAGAGCTTTCAAGTACTTACATAGTCTCCCAAAATATGGTAGAATCATCCCGCTACTGTATTACATGACATTGCACAACTGAGAAAAACAGGCCAAATGGCGGTAATCCACGCTTAACATTTTGGGAAGTTCTTGTCTGAATTGCTTCCAGTTTTAGATTATTTATACGTGATCAGGAATTTCGTTTTCTTTTTACTCCTTCCTGGTTAAAAAAAAAAAAGCTGCATTTCTTATTTTTAAACCATCACTACAGCAGCCACAAGGCTGTCACATTATATTTTTTAAGTAACCACTAATAAGAACAGAAACCTGTTAATCAAAAGGTCATTATGATAATGGTTCATGAAATACCTTGAAGTTTCAAAAAAATAAAGCAAAAAGAAAACAAGCTACGTAATTATAGTGCTCTTTAGGTAACAATTTTTTATTTTATTCTTGTAAAACTATCCAAATATAAAGATATAAACCAGCCAAGAAAGATATATTGGTCTCTAGCATAACTTGGTGGTAAGTGGACATATATGGTACATACCCTTGTTTATAAACATGCTTTCCTAGATTTTCTGCATTTGTTTCACTTCTGAGCCACTGGAGCAATGCTGAACAAATACCTTGTTTGCATCAAAGTAAATGACACAACTCTGTCCTGGCCCCGGTTACTTTACTCAGATTATGATCTTTATCACCTCTTATCTCTTCACCATTACTTCTTAAAACTGCAAATTAGACTGCAGCGTCCATTGTACTGTCAAGATAACAAATTGCAACGTCTGCCCTTAGCTTCACGCACAGGACCAGTGGAAGGACTGGCCATCTGCACAGGTCTTTAAACAATAAAGTATATGGAGACATATTATTCTTTACCACAACCAGTTCAACATTAAAAAATTGTTGATCTCATTTTTGAAAAGTTCAGAACTGCATCTTACTAGGATGTCAAGGATTATTTCAATAGCAGAAAGTATTTCAATTATGCAGTAAAATGTAACCTGCAAATTCAGTTTAAGGACTGATCTGAACGTTTATTGATAAAAAGTTTTCACTGATCAAAGCAACGCTCTCTGACTTTGTGGTGAAATCCTCAAGAGCCAACAGGCATGATTGTCTGCACATACCCCAGTCTACACCAATTATTTCACTGGTATGAGGTGGTAACAGAGCGAGAAGCAGCAGGCTCAGCTCTTGAACCAATTCAAATGTGTCCTACTGTCCAACCATGAGCATGAGTGTTCAGCAGACACCAGACTCTGCTTACCCACGTACTCCACCACATGTTTCTCAAGAGCGAGACAACAAAACTCTTTCGTTATACTGGCAGCACACTGAATTTGAGCTGTGTATGATCAAAACATGAGCCTTTTATCCATACTTTCTCATTAGACCAAATTCTACAGCTGAGTGACATCAAAACTCTCCCATCATAATGAAAAAAAACCAACCCAAAACCCCGAAGTCTCTGCTCTCTGCCTGCCACCAATGCCTTCTCTTTCCACCACCACTGATGCCTTCTGCACCTGGAGAAAAGCCAAAACTTATAGAAAGTAGGTTTTAAAGGATTCCCCCACCCTCCCTTTTTTAAAAGTGATATTACTGCCAAAAATATGACAAAAAGGTTTTGCTTATCCACTACCACTCGGGGTGGGGGGAAGGAAGCCTGGCCTACAGTTTAACAGACTTTCCAAAAATTATGCCCTGGGACTTTTTAGATTCCTCTAAGATCTTTCAGAAAATCAGATTAATACAATCTTGGAACATGCCTTTGAATGCTTTACTCATAAGTGTCTAGTTATGGCAAGTCACCTCAGCAGAAGAGCTGGAGATTTGTTGGACATTTCATTCATGTGTTACCATACCACTTGTGACAGTGGGACATCCTTTTAAACTCCTTTAACTCTGTGTTCACTACACAGTGAAATGCAAATTGCTAATGTTAACCTTAAGACTCTACTGCATAAGCTACTGAAGCAGTAGCTTCAGTATATTCTCTAATATGGTTTTATTCAGAGACAAGGTGGGGGGTAAAAATTCTGAAACAAGAGGAATTTGCATCCAAAATCTGCTTGATTTGACACAGCATTTCAAATCTGGGTTTCTTTTTTACTAAAAAAAAATAGTTTTCATATTTATTTATTTTAGGAGGAGGACTCAATTTACTTAGAACAAAGACATCTGTGTTGCTGTGCTTCTAAAACAAAGCTTGACTTATAAAATGTGATTAAAATTTCTAAGTGCTAAGAACTACCCTTTGACTTTAAACTTTCCCATGCTTTTTTTTTAAGATAGTCTGACACAAAGACTAGATTGTTATAACATTTTCTTTTGAAACCCTCTTATTTGTAAAGCACCATGGAGATCTTTTTTCAGAGAGGCGACAAGAAATGAAATTGTAAAAGAAAGAGAAAGGACTTTAAGAAAAAAAAGCAAATGGTATCAAAATGATTGGGTTTGGAAGTATTGGGAGGTTTTTGTTTCATTTTGGTTTTGTATCAACTAAGTGAAAATGGAAGTCAGTCTCAGCAAGTCTACAGTTTTATTTCGAATCCACTTCAACTGTACTAATCACACAGATCTCAACATCTAGACCAATTTAAGACCATGCACTGTTATGTGGGGGTAGGCCATTATCAAGCTTCATATGCATGGTGAACGCCAAATCCCAAACACTGAGCACCAGCGTGAACTAAGATACACACAAACAGGATTATGATCTCAGAAAAAAAAACTAAAAACCCCATAATTCTGAAGTGGCCTCCAAACATTCCCAATTTTAATTGCCTGGAAATTATACTGTTCTGCCACAGTATTTGTAGTGCAACACTGAAGAAATTCAGAGATATCAGGTTTGGGTTTGGCTTTTCCCCTGCCCCCTACTCCTCTCCTTTCTGTCTGTACATGTGGAAGACTTTCTATGCTTGAGAAAGCTTCAATACCTGAATGTAGACAGTTGTGGTACAGGTCAAAATAAGACCACGTACATAGCTATCCTTTTTGACTAACAAGATCACAGAAGCAATTATTAATTCTCACTTTTAGGCTTTCACTTTCACTGGAAGACAAGACTGAGGACAATCAATATAATTTAAAAATAGCAAATAAGTTTGCTGTGTATTGCTCAGGCTAGTCCTGTCCTACAGTGGCCATTTCTGCTTTTATACTTTCGTATATTCTGTCTATACAGATTTCCCACCTCATATCCACACCATGCCAGGCAATGTTTCCTACCTTCCCCACTTGTTGGAAATCAGTTTTTATATCAGTAAATTGCTGTAACCAAAGATCCCCCTATACATCCCAGTAACGCTATATAACTGGAAAAAAACAAACCTCCCCAAACCCACTAAACTTTTAGCATGCTGTTGTCCCTTCTCCTGCATCCTTTCTCACTTACCCCAATCCTACTCTCTTGATGGCTTTGTAAATCGACCAGTTTCCAACACTGTCTTTGCAGAAAGCATCTTAGATGTGTGAAGCTGCTAAGTTTTTGTCCTCCCATTTTGTACTCCCATAGAGTACGAAATACATCAGCAAAAAAGTATAGTAGTGAAAGTTTTAACTCATATGCTCTAGACAGAATTCACCTTGGAAAAATATGTAGTTAGCTGTGCCCAACATTCTCTTTTCCCCCTCTTCCCATACTAAAACTGAAATAAACGTACCGACGTATTCCTACCAAAATCATCTTACATGTTAGAGTAGCCCAATTCGAGTACCTTACTGCTGTTCTTTTCAAGCCTGGATTTTCATCCGCAAAAACAATCTAAGAATGGGAAAATGCTTCCATCAACTTATCTCAGAGCAGCAAGACCCATTTCTCCCCTTCCCCTTCTGAGGGAGGTGGTTCAATACAAGCCCCACCCTGGCAGCCAGACAATAAAGCTGCAAATAACTTATTCTGATCAAAGCCCCATCTGCTTGGCAGCAGCAATTCAACTGCACTTGTGGTTTTTGTATGGCTGCAGCTTCTGAATTGAATGATCCTTTCATTTAGATGGAAGTTTAAACAAAATATGGTAATTAGCATCAACCACTGTGGCTTTCATGGCTACTGTCTACAAAGACATCTCTAATAAAAGGACTTTTCTGCTTTCCCATCTAATTACACAACATGGTTGAACAATACAATTTACATTTAAATCAGGCAGCTCTTTTTCTTTAAGTCAGTTAACAGACTTCCTGCCTTACACTACCTATCGGATGGTAGAGACTACGATTAAAAAGAATTCCACCTCAAACCATCTCGCTGAATTCTGTTTCATCCTCCTCGGAGGAATATGGCTGAGCTTGGTAACATTTAGCACTAATCTTGCCAGTATAAACCTACCTATCTACCTTTTGAAAGGAAAGCAGGATTTAGCTCTAAACCACGGTAGGGTGAAAAAATCTGACATTATGTAGCATTGCAGTTTTATGACATAATAAAAGATGCCAGCGTGCAATGATGAATGTTTTTAATGACACATCCACAATGCTGCAGTCAATAAAAATCTTTATAGGCGCAATCCTCAGCGATATAAACAAGATAAAAATTAGTTTATTTTAACCACTACCAGTTTTTGTTTAGGTACTATAATCCCTCATTACAATAAAAATCAATAGTGGAAAATTCAGTCTTACAAAGAAAGAGTATTTTTGGCAAATGATACTTTACAGACACACACTGGCATCCCGGGCGGGATGTACCTGACCTCACAGGGAAGCCAGCGTGGGCCTGACTACCACTTGGGTTGAATGGAAACCCCTGGGGTGTAACAGCAGGTGCTGCAGAAAAAAGCCAGTGGCTCAGTGTCAAACACTTAGTAAACATTAGCCCACAAAAACTGATTCAATGGAAAGACTTAATCTGGCCCCATCATTGCTGATGAGCTGATAGGCAGGAATAAAATACTGTTTTAAAGCCTCTGGCTGGGACAGGGATTTGGACACCTGAATTCCCTTAGGCTGCTCTGACAACTCCAATCTAAAGATTTATCCTAAAGACTTTTCTTACCACCTTCTGTCTGCCAAGTGAAACAAAGAGGGCAGGCAGACGAAATATATCTGAGGGAGCCACATATTTTAGTAGTATGAGTTATAATTTGAGGGAACAGTTTTACTGTGTATATAATAAGTCTGACATGTTTGTGAAACTCATTTTTAGAAATATAATTGGAAGGGAAAGCTCCAGACGGGTAAGCAGCATCCTCCATTAGTTCCAAAACAACGAGAGTAACACAAGGCACCAAAAGAGCAAAGCTTTCTATTTAAATAAGATCATCCACTGCACGTTCTCCAAACAGCTAAATCCCGAACAGATTGGGAACTGGAATACAGACAGACAGCATTCCTCACTTACATCCTGTTAGAGAGCTGAACAGTAAAACAGAGCAAGTTAAAATAGAAACTCTGTGTTAAATCCAACTCAACAGTCCCAGCTTTTAATAACCGTTCCAAGGAAGTGGTCTCCCACCCAAATACCTTGGGCAGACCAACTTGGAAGCCCCTCTTGCAGCAGTACAGCTACTCTCATCAAGCAATTATTTCCTCCTCTTCTGGGCCTGAGTTATTATTGCCCCCCGCTCCCTCCCGAGATCAGGAGGCTGCTTCTCCAGGTTTGTTACCCAGGAAGACGGTGTGTGAACTTTTCTCACCCGACACACAATAAGAAGCTCCTATAGCAATCCACCTAACCTAGCTGCGAAACACAATGAAACACAAGCGCTCTGCTTTCCACTGAAAAGAAAAGAAACAAAACAAAACAAAACATAACATATTGACAATTTTGAAGAGAAGTGGCAAAAAGAATGGAAACTGAAAATGCTACTTGTCAGGAAACCACGTGAGAGACATTCAGCTGTCCCCCAAGCGAGGAGAGCTTACAGCAGTCAAAAGCTGCAGCAGACAAAAATAGGAATTCTCACCATAAATTACTGCCTTCTTCAGAATTATTTTGACTGTGTGTTCTTGATAATATATTAAGGTACATTTCGAAATAGTCAATACAAGATTCATGAATGATTAATAAGCTTTCATATTATGCGATACTGATGGTTATCTCCATGTTAGGGGAAAACATTTTACACAAGATCGAATACGACATCCGATACCCATAAGGCTCTGAAACAGCAGAGGCTTTTCAATTCCCCTTTAAACATCTGTGAGAATTCTGTAATTTCTTTGTGTCTGTTTCCCTCAGGTAAAAGAACGTCTTGCATGGCACCTTTGTGTTTGATGGGGAGAAGCCAGAAGTTTGTGTCTGGGTATAGTTTCCAAAGGGTTGTTATAAAGTTATCATTTTGTTTAATTTGTGATCCAAACACATATTTGAATTAAAAAAAAAAAAAACAAAAACAAAAACAAACATCAAAAAGCAATCTTCTAAGATTGTATTTCTTAGCAGGAATGCTGCCAGATATTGTGCCTTTAATTGTTGCACGTAGAAAAATGTATTAACTTGAAAATTGTGTGTCATGTGCACATTACCAATAAATGACCTTCTGCACAGAGGAAAGTATTTGCCAGTTGCGCTGCTCAGCTACTGTTATGCCAGGATAAACCGCAGGGGAATTCATTATGATACAGCAATTTTGTTTGGAATTTAACTTGAACCTTTCAGCAAAGAGTATTTGCTAAACTGAAAATACTACTTCTAAGCAAAACTGAAATATCCCCCAAAAAAGAAAAACGCCCACACTGCCGTGGCTACAGCCACACAGGCTCAGAGCTCCGACTCAAGCAGAAAGGGACACATGTGCTATGTAACGGCTTCCACAGGCACAGCGAGACTCACGCATCCCTAGGGAGTCATTCCCAGGGTGGGACTGGTACCACTGGTCCTGCTTCAGCACGACTGGTTCAACCTGTGCAATGCAGCGGGCACTGCCCGCACATTTCAGCCGCTGCTTCAGGTTGCAGGGGCTGTTTCTCTGACTGGACAGTGGAATTTGGGAAATCAAGAACCACTTTTTCATATAGAGCTCTAGCATTATCAGAGATACATATGAAATTTAATACAAATTTGTTAGTCATGTTGCTGTGTAACCTCTTTTTTTAGTTTTTTCTTTATATCAAAACAAAATGTCAAGCAAGGAAAATATTCAGCTTCTCAGAACTTAGTAAGCTGCTTCAACAAGCCCTTACAATAACTCCTCAGGTATCTTTGTAGAAAATGGCAGTGATGCGGCATGGAAGGGGGTAGCCAGTCTTCATCATACTAAAAGCACTACAATCAGACACCTTCAGTTCCAGCAATGACAACCTTAATCAATGTCGTTTGATATTCCTATCATTACCAATGCAGATGAATGATCTGTAGCTCTAATGGTAAAATTTTAAACACTAAAAAGGCATCAGATGTGGATTGAATGGCACCATGTTAAAAAGAAATACCTCCCTTCCATAAAAAAAAAAAACCCAAAATGTCTTTTTTGTACTTCAAGACACTTAAAAAATTAAATAAAAAAATAAAGGTATGGAATGCTTATTGTTTTATGGAAGTGACCCTCAAAAAACAAGACTCATATTGAGCTCACATTAGCAGGCCTGGGACTAAACAACAAGTCCTGAAGACCTACAGGTAATCATTTGTAGTATTCACCCACTTGAAAAAGACTTCTGGAATGAAGTGAGCATGTCAGCTGCTTAGCAACATCTCAGTTATCAGGTCTCAGTCTTTGCATCATCACGAAAAAGAGGTTTTGATCCTTAGGAAAGGAGATTCTCGTGAAATCAAGTTTTTGCTGACAAGCGGTCATGAAGATTTGCACCCACCATAGGCATATGTACGTATTCAAGACTCTTTCAAACAGAGGAAGTTTTACTTTACAATTAATTACTATTTTTGAAATGTGTTCCCCCCACCTCAGATCAAGGTAACAGCCTGTCTACTGCCAGTCTCCTACTGACACACCACCAACTACCAGTCACTAATGCACTCCCATCTACAACTGTCTGTGAGGTGACTTGACAGAAGTGATAGGCAGCAGCTCTCAAGGGAAAGGATGAATACACACTCTGTAACGGGACTGCACAGAAAATATTTGTCTAGGGTACCATGTTTACATGAAATGTAGTTGCAATTGTGCAATGCCATTACTATGATTATTTTTTCCCCGATAAGTGTCATTACTTGACAGAACTGTCTCTCTCAACAGAACTGTCTCATTCCAGTACATACAGGTAGCACCTTGCTTTTAAAACCAAGCACAGAAACCTTTCAATAGAATGTAAATTTAATTTTATAAAGTGGGGAACAGTTGTTTTTCTGTGGAAAGCAGAAAGAGGCCTACCTTTCCCTCCCCTTCTCCATCAGTACCATTCATTCACCAGTGCACCAACCAATCAAGCTGTCCCTCAAAGGACTTGTGAAAACTCACCACTACTTGTTCATACAAGGACAATTGCATCCACCGGCTCATAGGCAGTGACTGGACCTGTTCAGACCTGGATGAGAATTGCACACTTATTTTATTCATATTGATTATTCCATCCCTGCTTCCCGTTTGTCTCTCTTGCTCTATTTCATCTCAGGAAGTTAGACCAGACGACCTGTGGAAGTTCCTTCCAACATAAATTATTCTATGATTCCTTTTGTAGTGCAGGTTCTCTGCAGAAAAAGCACTTTCTACAGAGACCAAACCAAAAAACTATTTTTTATTTCCGTCTACAAAAATAATAATTCTGGGCATGGCTGTGGTTATGTGGAATTATTAATGGAAATGTTAACAGGTTTTTTTTTTAATATGTAGATACACACATGAAAGGCCAGCTGTCACTTTCCATGCAGAAAAGCACTCTCAGGCTCCATTTGCCTTCGTCTGCGTTAACATTTACATGGTTACAGTCCACCAGGTCTCCTGCGCTTCTTCTAACAATTGTATTAAGATTGGCAGGCCAAAATGATTAGCACAGGTAGCAGAAGCAGGCAGCATTTCAATTTGATCAAGGAATAATAAATTTGTTTCTTGTAAAATGTCATTAAAACATCTTACAGGAAGATCTATTACCTATACTAAAACATAAACATCACATTCAAAGCCATACCCAACTCTAGCCAGTGCCAGCATCACATTATCATCTACAACAGTCATCTGAAAGCGTGTTACTGTGTGGTCTTCTCACCTTCGAAAGGTCTGCTTAACGTTAGCACAAAGATATTCCAGCAGTGAATTTAAAGGATTACTACAGTTTTTCCACAACTGAAGTCACTTGCCTTTGGCCTGATGCCTTACAACACAGCATAGGCATACAATAATCCTTCAGAAAAGCACTGCCTGTCATGTCTTATTATTTAAATATTGAAAGGCAGATAAGTATCCCACTTAAAAGAGACAGGGCTTAATCTGTAAACACTTCAAAGGGATCTCTAACGACTTGGCTTTAACGCATCTTTCCTCATTTTAACTGCAGCTTTGATGTTCTCCCTGATCTTCATCTAACCCTCCACTCAAGAACACATAATCACACAAGAGTTTTTGAGAATATAGCATGTACAACTGACATATCAAATAAAAGTCACAAGTAGGTTAGAGCTGGCAATCTAGTTTACTTGAGAAGTAAATGAGGCCTCTGCGAGCCACACTTACTGCTGACAGATACTCCTCACACATGAGACCGATACCATACCAACACCAAAAGAGGAGAAAACAAAGAAGTTTCGTTGTATTTGGCCACACCTGGTGATGGTAACATAACCTGCAGGCGAGGGAAGCATTTGCAGATACTATTGACAAATGTTTCACCTTCACCATCATGACTCTATGAACTCGTCACAGGCAGGTGCTTGTGTTTCCTCAAGAATCTACCCATGTTATTCTACTGAGAGACGGTAAATCGATAGCGCGTGCAAATAATGGGCATTTCTAGCAGACTAAAGGTTTTGAGTTTTTTTAATGCAAAGCAAGCCCCGAGCAAGCTAATTTCCATAATATCAAGACAGACATAGAAAGAGGATTACTTTTACTCCAAAGGTATTTCTTATAACCTGATGCTACTGCAGTTCTATGTGGAACGGAAAATTAGCGACTGTTACTCTCCAGAGAAGCTACTTGCCAGTGTAAATACATTTAATATATGTTATTTCTGGATCATGTATTAAATATACACACTATAAAAAAAAGGCACATATACACTAAAACTGTAAGACTAAATACTAATAAGTAACTAACTGTTAACTACTGACCACTAAGACTCTATAGAACAGGATAATATTCTAAAACATTACCATTATGTTTCACCTTAAGGAAATAAATTTCATATTTGTAAGTAAGCGTGAGTTTCAGAGATGAAGGATTCAATGGCCTCTCTGTCCAAACAGATGAGTCCACAGGGCAGAGCAAAAGACTAGCTCAACAACTGAGTTCCTGCTTTGCCTCCGACAGTGATCTTCCAGTGAATCATACATGTTATTTAACATCTGTGCAAGCGCTGACAATCCCGATTCCTCAAATGTTTAGAAAGTGCAGCACTCTTTGCAGAGGCATTAACCAGTTTCTTTTTCTGCCACTTAGTCTTAAGCAATTTTTCCAGTCCTCAGAAATGTAAACATTTTCATAGTTTGCATGCAAACTCCGCTACCAGTTACACCCCAGGTAAGAGCCTGAAACCTTGAGTAGCTATGCAAGAGAAGATACCAAGCAAAGGATATCTTACTGATGGTTAGTTCAGAAAGGCAAACATGGGATTTAGCTCTATGACAGCTCAGGCAGTAAAACAAATAGCATGCCAGCTCTGCACAGCATAATCAGAGTACAATTAAAAGCAGTAACACAGCCGCCTACACACTGAAAACACGCTGTCAGTAAAATGCTCTATATCAGCCAATCTCCCAGTATCGGATGGAAAAGCCTAAAAATAGTTTCCAAGCAGTGAGACATCCAACTCAGTGTAAGACTCGTGTAATCCTTTTTTTCATTTGATGTTTCATGTATAACCAATAAGGCTTATGTCAAGTCCCACTGCAGTGTAACACCGGTGTTTTCCTACCATCTCCAGTGGGTGGATTATAACGCCTCCACTAATTTAAGAGACTTTATCTAAGGACTAACGAGAGGTTACTTCTTTATTCCCCAGGAATTCACATGGCTTTTGAAAGTGGTGGCAATAAGTTGGCAAAAATCTTAAACAAAAAAACAACCTGGTATTTAAATAATATTTTTCTATCTAAAAAGTGAACAAAAGAAACTCTTCCGCTTCATGCAAGCAGAATGCAAATCAAAATATAAAAAAATATGAATTCCTGAAAGAAGTAAAGACCATTGATCGTGTGTCCTGTCTGCTATATATATAAAAAAAAAATCTATCAATTCTAAGTAGGGTACAAAACATAGACTAATGCTTATTAAGGCTCCATCAAGCTGTACAAACTTTTTCCTTTCCCCTTCAAAACCCTGAATATGCAGCAGTAATATGCAGCACGGAGCACTGTGTTACAGCACCTGTGGTACCAACTGCCTCACTCTTTGCTGACATGCTGGGTAAAATCTGTGCCACAGCAATGCAAAAGATTCCCTTGCTATTTCGAAATAGCAAATCATCAAAAGAGAGTTGTGTGACAAGATTTCTGCATTTTCACTTGCATACTTTATTTCTGCAGTTTAAAAATAACCTACAATTCCAAAGTAGTGCAGACTATAAGTGAAGGAAAATAATACATAGGAAAATTTATTGCATCATTTCCTTTTCTCTAACAATTTATCTCTCTGATTTTGTAGAGGCTACGTGAACTACAGTTATTTCAGAGATGCAAGTTATATAAGGTCCCCATAATATACATTAAAATATACCTCAATTCTGACAGTTTGAGATGTTAATTTGTGTTTCTACTCTGACTTCACCATATGACTCTTCCTAAATTTTCATGTAAGAGCATCAAACTAAAGAAGACCCTATAAATATGAAACATATTGTGCAACAGAATCCCAAATTGACTATAAAATGAATAGCAAATTTTCACAGCAAAGGACTCAAATGATTTGCCAGCCAGAAATGATTTGGTGAAATAGCCTGTGAATAAAAAAAAACAAAAAACCAAAACAAAACCCAAACCAAAGTTCTCCACAATCTGCTTGAGAACAACGGGTTAAAAGAAAGATTAAGAAAAGCCACAACTCATTCTCTAATTCACAACTACTGATTTATTCACTGAGTTACAATGGCATTTTACTCTGAAAAGCAAATACATGGGAATGCTAAAAATAACCCCTCTCACTTTTGACATATTAAGAAATCCAAATGAGGAC
Source organism: Anarhynchus alexandrinus (assembly GCA_008711295.1). NCBI lineage: Eukaryota > Metazoa > Chordata > Aves > Charadriiformes > Charadriidae > Anarhynchus > Anarhynchus alexandrinus. The sequence continues at coordinate 834,199 of VUYV01000177.1, read as the reverse complement.
CTTTCAGGCACCAGTATCTCTGACTGCTCCCAGAAAAAGAAAAAAGAAGAAGAAAAAGTTTGAACAGGAAAAAGACAAGAAAAGTTTGAACGTTTGCTTACTTCCTTGCTTATTCTTTAAACACAAGAAAATTCATGAAGATTTTTCAAATCAGGACGGCGGTGAGTAACATGAATTGCAAGGTCCTGCTATAAAATTAGGAACCAGTTTAAGCTAGTTAATTTGGACAACAGAACAAGATGGAGCCAAGGGAAAACTGGGTTCAACTGAGACTAAGCTAAATGTGATTGGATTTTTTTAATATGCATTCTGTATCTTAATAATAAAAGAAGAGATCCTACATTGTGGACTCTGAACCATGGCACAGACAGAACTTTAGATTGCAAACCTCAGAGAATTTAATTTCTACGTGTTTGACTACCTATGAATATCTACTAACTTTGGGTAAGAAAACATTTCTTCTTAATTCTAACTTCAGGCTCTGCTTGGAGATTTTTAATTTTACATATCAGTGAACATGGTTGTGGATATCAGAGTCACCTTGTGCAAGTTCTGAAGGTGAAAAAACCACAAAGGGAAGAAAAACAGTTCTGTCAGCATCAGGGTACAATCAATAGCATCCCAGATTAGACAATCAGTGCCACAGTATATCATTCACAATTTTTAGAAAAAAAAACATTTTAAATTGAATTCTTAAATAATTTAAAGATATCTACTTCATATAAAAAAAGAGGCCATTAAGGAAATGATTTACAAGAGACCCACAGCTTTGATCACCTTCAGCTGAACTGAGCTGAACTGAGCCTAAACTTTCAACATTTGTGTAAACAAATTAAAAAGCCCATACCATAGCATTAAACCAAAGATTTACAAGATTCCTTTAAAAATATATTTAAATAAATAAATTATGTCATGCAAATATATACCCACAATTTTTAAGTTGAGCTGGTTAAAAAAGAAAAAGAGAGCTGTTGGCACAATTGCTGACTGGAGTTAATTTGTTTTCCCCTTCCACTGAATTCTTACTTGAGTAATTCTACACAAACAAATTTCCAGTGGGACTCAAGTGCATAGATATTTACAGAATCTTTCAATTCTGTTAATATTAGTAAAATTAAGGCTAAAACAACATCCTTTTCTATTGCAACTTTCACTAAAAAGCAAGAAAAACAGCAGACGCTAAGTTGAATTCAAAAGACAAGCAGACCATCAATCACACACATGGTTAATTTTGAGTTTTCTTAATTTTTCAGTAGAAAACTCCAGAGGGCTGTATGCTATCAAAACTTAATAAAAAATAGTATAATAAAAATAGAGTAGTTTTTATGTATTACTTCAAAACTATCCTATAGAATGTAACAGGATTCTGTTGCACAAATGCTTTTTCTTCAGAAAAGTTTGACTTCTAGGAGAAAACAACACTTCTAAATTCATGAGACATTCCTACTAAATGTCAACTCCATTATAATGATTTCATTCAAAAACCCAGCTTCTAGTGGACTTTTCTGAAAGAAACCTGCGTTATCCCATGGCATAACTCATCATCTGACCCACAATCAATCAACTGAGAACATGTGCATCACTTAAGTTGAAACACTAGGAGTATAAAAATTTGTATTGAAGGACACAAACGTTAGTAGTTTTAATGTTTCAAACATTATTTAATTTTGTGGTACTTCCTGTTAACAATTACTGAAAAAAATGTATAGTAGCATCATATGTTTACCACAAAATTTATTCTCAAGTCCTCTCAGAAAACAACAAACCCAGTGTTCACACTAACTGTTCATAATTATACACCTCTTTTATATTCATAAAGAAGTGCACGTGGCCATTACCGGTTTTAGAGTTCCTTTAAATGCACTGTCAATCAGTTGCAGATTGCACAGCCAACTGCAATTATGCATTTACAGCAATTTGATTTCCCACGTAATTTAATATTCTTTCAGGAAGAATTTGTATTTATTCTTGCTTTCTGCAAAAGTATTATTAAAAACAATATTAAAGTTAGATTTGTCCCTCACGTTTATTTCCGATTTAATATGTGGTTCCTAAGCAGAAAAGGCTATTAAGACAGGTGTTAGAAAAAAAAAAAAAAAAAAAAAAGCATTGCTTCCTTTGAGTTCCTTCTGTGTGGAAAATTCTGCAAGCAGCCCAACACTAAGTAAACCAGGGGGTGCAGCTGGAACCACTCCATGCTCTGCTTTAGTAACAGAAAAACTACTGAAGTGTTGGCCCTTTTTTCAGATAAACATCTGGACAAACTGGCCAGTGAGGTTAATTTGGAAGTCATTATTCACCACTACAGACACTGCTTTGTTTGATGGAGAAAAGCCTTATAAATAGGCAAGGAGCTACGTGGCATGTCCTATCTGACCACTAGACTGGTGTTAACCACCAAACTATCCACCTGGCCAGTCCAGGAAAAGCATTTGAACATACACAGCTACTTCCAGCTCATTTTTTTAGCTAGCCAGTAAGATTTCAGCTGCAGGGCTGTACTGTGTTTCATTACTTACTAACATCCTGAGCATCTCAATTCCTGCAGCACAACGTGTCACTGATGAGCTTCTTATAAAGCTGCTTGTCACAAAAAATGGCTAGCAATAAAACAAAACAAAGTTTGCACACAAAAAAAAGACATTTTTTCCCTTACTTTAAGAATTCCTACCTTCCCCTCACCTATTTCATAGAATCATAGAATTGTCTAGGTTGGAAGGGACCTTTAAGATCATCAAGTTCAACCATCAACCTAACACTGCCAAAACCACCACTAAACCATGTCCCTTTATTTTCTTTCCTTGGTTTATGTATGTCATGACTTGAACTGCAACTAAATCTGTTTGGGAAGTAACAGTTGCAAACGCTGTGAGGGATTCAAAATCTCCTTACATATTATTAAGACAAAATTCTAACTCTGACAGCTTCCCATTAAACACATATATTTTCCTATGACACATGAGCAGATCTTGGTAGCATCCCTTCAGTGACCAGCATGCAGCCAAACGTAACGGTATAAAGACAGCCAATTTGCTAACTAATTACGCTGTAGCCACCACTAGCAGCAATCTGCAGGTGTATCATGCTGAAAAAAGGATGAGTAACTAAGATGATTTGCTTTAACGCTTATGGTTATGTTTTTGCTACTTTATCACCTTGCAATATTAGAACAAGTGAAAGAAAGCAATAAACTAATACCAACTAACAAGCCCTGCCTCAGTACATCCAAAACACCTTATTCTGCTCCACAGGTCTTAATCTAAATAAGCCTAGTCTTAGCTTCTTCTTAAATTCACTCCAACTTGTCCAGTCTAGGTCTGCAGGTTGTCCCTCCTCTGTGTTTTCGTGGCTTGGGTGTCTCAGCCACCTTTGAAGCCTGTCAACAAGAGCGTGGGAAGATTTTGTGGTTTGACCCTGGCAGGAGGCTGACACCTCTCCCTGTCCCTCCGCTCTCTGGATCAGACTAAGAGGGAGGTGTGAATGCCTACAGCTTGTGTGTGGCCTGCTTAAAGCTCATTTCTTAACTCTTTCCTCCCCCCCTTCTTTTGTCAGTTCAGAGAGCAGAACCGACCCTCCGCTAAATATACAGATAAAACGAAGCCACAGAGGCCACTGCCGCAGCTGGTGAGGAGCATCACCGTTGTTTCCAGCCACAGGACAATCTGACTTCTCNTCATCCCACTTAAAGTTCACACAAAGGGGAGGTAAATTGGTTTAAACTATAGGAAACAGCACATAAAAATTCTTAGGGTAAGAATTGGGGGGGGGGGGGAAGTCTCTATTGCTCTCATTTTAAAAAAAGCTTTAAAAAAAATGAAAGAATGTCAGAAGTTGTACAGGAAAAACTATATATGAAAAAGAACAACACATGAAAAAATATTTAATAACTTTTTTTTTTACTTGTTCCATGTGTTTGCATGAATTTAAATTTTCAAATTATTTTCTACCAGTAAAATTTCTAACATTTCGTTCTAGGAAGGAGAGCTCATCCTTTATTAAACTCTATACTAATCTGAATATTGCTGGAAGATTTCCATGGAGTGGCAATGTGCACTCTGATAATAAATGTTGTAAAGGGAGCGAAAACACTGCTTATAACCTAAAATGCTTACATTGGTTTTAGCCTTTTTTGAGATCAATGTCTATTAGAAAGAGAGAGCAGTACTGTTTTTGCCAAGACCCACTATGCTCTCAAAAGTTTCCTGATCACTTTCTTTGCCACTACAAAAGTGAATTTTAAAATTTAAACATGGAGTGCAAACTAAATGAACAGTTTATGGGGTTTTGATTGTTTTTCTTAACTGTCATCTTCTGATTTGCTGACAAGTTCTGGATGATGCAGTACCACCAAATCCAAGCGTTCAAAGATGATGAGTCAGGCCAGTAATTCCATGAGATCTTACAGAGAAACAGCCAAGATGGACTTTTTATTTTACTTTTATTTTCTATCATCTGTTGTGTAATTAATGTTAAGGTCCACAAACTTATTAGCCTGGAGCTGTTTTTTGTTTTCCAGAAAAGTATGCAAGCAAACAAATGAGATATGAATCGCTGGTACTGATTTAAGGGGAAATCACTGAAGTGAAGAAACTGTCAAGATTGTGCCAATATAGGAAATAGAGATATTATGAGCATAGAAAAAAGTAAATCTTTGTCTGTTATAAACTAGTCTTGAAGTCTCATTCATCAATAAAAAAAACATAAAAATCAAGTTTAGTATTTTACATCTGACTCAGACATACTGAGAGCTAGGATTTCCACAGTGCTCTCTATAGGTTTCCCTACTTTATTCTGGTTAGTTTACGTCCTAAAATGTAATGGCAACTAGCAAAATCGGTGGGAATTCTGTCTCTCATTTCAAGTTTCAAGATTTGCTTTTGGTGTATAATTAAAAAATGAAAGTGCTACAATCATCCCAGGTTTTAGACAGATTAAAGAGGAAAAAAAAACAGACAAAAAACACAAAACAAAAACCCCAACAACTAAACAAAATCAAACCAAACAAACTCTACCAGAATTCACCTTGCCCACCTTTTGTAGACTTACAATAATATATCTTGAAACTGTCTATTAGTTTGTTTGTGGTTTTTCGGTGGTATTTTGTTGTTGTTGTGGCTTGGTTTTGTTTTTGTTTTGGGGTTTTTTAGGGAGGGGGATTGGAGGCATATTAAAGAATATCAGAATGTGTTGCTCATAAGTAATGACTTCTGTAAAAAAAAAAAAGATATTAAAAAATAAACCAATACCCATTGTCCACGGATATTTTCTTAAAACCCAGAGGACCACATTACTTACTGCTGCAACACAAAGTCCTTCTTTGTCCACAGCAAAATCTGTTCCCTCACAGGGAGTTGTACACTGAATCAGAATCTAAGTGACTTCAAATGAACCTACTAATATTACTGCCACTACCAGTCTATACCAAGCTGAGAATGTGTCTCTTACATGAACGGCACTATGCTTACATGAATTTGTCAGAATGAGATACCTCAGTTCGCATAGTTACAAAATAGTCTCTTTGGAAGGGGACTGAAATAAATCAATTCACCACTGAGCTTTTAGGGGACCCACCGGTCTGCCCTGTACTCATTAACGATGGAAGTGGTAAAGCGAGCCATTTACTAATGTGCCTTAGGATGCCTGGTTAAAAAGGATGAAAGGAGAGAAGAGACAAGAAGCTAGCTAAATGCAGCGTGAGAGAAAACATTCAGCACTGGTGAGTAAGGATGTAATGTATTCACTAGGCTGGCAAGCTCTGATATAATTAGAATGAGGAATAACTGCAGCAAACTGCTGGCATATGCCGAATTTACTGGTGTCCATATTGCTTAATGGGCCATCACCAACACTGGTGAGGTTTTTCTGTTTGTTTTTAAGACAGACGACAATGCTGGAAAATGAAAGACCTCTAAAGGACGACGATTACATAAATATGAAATAGAAGAGGAGCTCGTCCATTAGGGTACCCTGATTTAGGAAGACAGGATAAAGAACACCACAGGCAGATTTCAAGACGAATGGTGACACTAAGCTGACCGTCTGGCAGAACCGGTAACAGCTGATTAAGAAGAAAAGGAAAAAATGCGATTAATCCATACTATAGGTAACAGTTTCATACTGTTCTGTCACTTCTGAAACTCTCTAAAAGAAGCTTTTTATAGGGTCTGACAAAGCACATATATAAACACACTTTAACAGCAAGAAGCTAAAACAAGTGAATGCAGGAGAAATAAAATTTATTCATTAAAAGTAACTTGAATTAGCGCAGAAGAGCCTCAGATTCAGGTCAAACTGAGCAGCCTTCAATAAGAGGAGTCAAAGGGACTTGGTAGTTTAAGCACCCTGGTCGATAGTTCAATATTATTTTAGTTTCTTTGCTGAAAAAGCAACATAAAGAAGCTAAACCAGGCTAGCATGTGCAGAGAATTCAAAATCAAAACAAACCACCCCAAACCACCCAAAACTCAAACACAGCTCTTCGGCATTAATCCTTAGAAATGCAAACGAGCATTGTCCTTGTTAACAGGTGCTAACTAGCAAGGCACCATGCTGCGCTCAGATGTGTTACGGATGAGCAGATGCCTTTATGTATTCCTGGTGATAGCCTTAGGAAAAGTGTCACGCATTGAAAAAACAAAGATCAAACGCTCCTCAAAGCTGACTATGAGATTTCAAAATGCAAAACCAGTGATGAGGTTGAAAAGCAAAAACGACATCAGTGAAACAGGACGCTGCCATTGTGCGTCATTTCTATTACTATGCCTGTGAGTTAACTGTGTGAGAGTTTCTGCGCATACACAAGTTTAATTTTCAAGACTCCCCTTTCAGCAAGACTAGATTCACCTGTTATTTTCAGTCGAGACTTGATTATTCTACCATGTTGATATAAATTGGGAATAACTTCATAGAAGCAAAGGGACAAGTGACCCAAGATACCTCTTACACTGGTATAGATTTCCTGAACTTTTGTCTGCTGTTGGTATGTCACCATGTGCCTCACATTCACCACGGTGAGACTGGAAAAAAGCGATTTTTATTTCACAGATGGGACACCTATTGGGATAAAACACAAAAGCCCAGCAGAGCAGGGACAAACACTCAGGTAAATGTGTACGTTCAGGTAGGCAGAGACACACATGACACATATAGGTATCTGTGGGCTGTAGGTACCTACAAAATGAACAAGTACTTGTGCATGTAGGTGCATATATGTATGAGCTGACCTAAAATCCTTTATAAATCTTGTCCCACTGAGTTTCCCCACTACTGCACAGGGCATACCTGCATCATGTAATAAAGAACAGTAAAAAGACACTAGAGCTACAAATAACATGTAAAACAAAGCAGCACAGTCACATCAGCAGAGTAAGTCACATACATTGCCACTGAGGCTATGTTGTCTTTCAAAGAGAATGAAAACTGGGATCTTCGTATGGCTCCATTGACCTGTGTGGACCTAAGAGGTGCTAGTGGCTACCTCAGTCCTTTTTATAATACTGCGTGCAGTACAACAGAGAAAGAATGACCAAAAGTACTTGATGGATCACAGAATTAGGTTTGCAGGTATCAAATCCCAGACTAGTAGTCTGGGCAGAGGTTCCTCCATTCCTTCAGGCTATGTTCACCAGCTAGTTCAGTAATCCAGGCAAACTGAAATTCTGCCTGGCAGTGTAAATGAACATTTTATATACCATTTTGTCTGAAACTCCACAAGATTAAATTAATCCTGTCCTGGGGCAGCGAAGTAGATTAGATGACCTCGCAAATCCTGTACAGCCCTGTTTCCCATGATTCTACTATTGCTCGGGATTGCTGCCTACTCTGTTCCCAACCTGCCCCAGTGGCATTCTGATGACATCCTCATCTTTGTGCGTTAACCACCTTAAAATATTTTAAGCTGTTCAATTAATATTTAAAACAAACAAACAAACAAACAGTCAGTTACCAATATGGAGTATACCCATCACCGACACGGTGACAAAATACCCATGTTTATGTAAAAATGTTTTAACGTAATTTCATCCACACTATCTCTTGCAAAATCTTCTTGGAAGGAAACACACGTAAGTAGAACCCCTGTCCCAGTTTAGCCTGCAACCTTTCCCCGTCTCGGCTTAGTTAAGAGGGCCCAGCTCACAAAATCTGCTTGCATTACTGTCCACAACCCTAACTGGATGGTGCTCGGCAGTGCTTTAAAAGGATACTGAAATAGAAGCCCAAGCCAGACATAGCTGAGTCAGATTTAAGAGACTGGGCCTTACAGCAGATCTTTCTAATTTGTTTTGGTCTTTCCTATATCAGCCATTGGAAAGTATTGAGTCACTCTCTGCTCTGGAAATTCATTATCCACAACTTGGTTCTAACAGGACTCATAGATAATTCATCTCTTGACAGCGAAATAGACATTGCAAGGGAAGGAAAGATACCCCAAGGTCAAATATTGCTTGGTGTTCGTGATTCACACAGCTCCATGCGATACTGCTGCTTTCTGCTTTCCTTGGTTAGGTTCAAGAGACATAATTAAGTCAAGGGAAAAATTTTCATGTTAATGGGACAACAATATAGCTTCTAAATGATCTGAGAACTGTGCAGTTGGGGAATTGACATTTTAAAAGGTTATTGATTGTATAATTAACATAGATAATCAATAAAATTTAGTTAACATTTATGTAGACATTAAATAGAGTATGAAATCTGACTGTGACCATCTGACAAATATTTCCACTAGTAATCTAATGACACATTTGAAGAGAGATGCTTTCCTACAATCCTAAAGCGTGTAATAAATTTGAAGAAAAACCTCTGCTAGACCCATTTAGTAAACTGATCTTTCTGCAAACTGTTTTTACCAACTAATAAATTCCTTAGACATCACCCAAAGCAAGTACCAAGTCAGCATCACAGCATGGATTTCTCATTAATCATGTTCGTAAGTGACTGCCTTTTCTCTAGAAAGGCCAGTTCCCATATTGCTCAGAGCACGCTATTTCACTCCTCAGCAGTGAAAAAAAAGTACCAGCAAAAAAAGTACTCGGCAGGCATTAGTTATAGGTGTTAGGGATATTCCAAAAAATGTCTTTTAGTCAGAATGTGCTCATTTGCGGGGGGAGGAAGAACGGGGAAAAAAAAGACCGTTTTTCTTGGAACATACCCATCTCAAAGAGGTTTTGTGGGAGAGATTTGTCATGACTGGGCTCTATATTCCCACCAGAATAGCCAATAGGCAAGTGGTTGGAGATTGCAGATGTGAATTGAGCAGAAAATCTAACCAGCGGTTACTGGCTATTTTGGACTATGTCATTTCTTTGCTGGTAAGTTTGGTTTGAAGTGCTTGAAAGGTCTGTTTCACTTCTGCGGCAGAAAAGGAAACTTCACATTTTGCAGAAGAGAATCTGGATTTCTAATTAGGCTATAATTGCATTCTTTCCTTTCGTACCTCACCCGGGCCCTAGGTGGGCTGTTTCGCAGACCACCCAACTGTGGAACCTCGCAGACTCAGAGGCCTTCCAACCCCTCTCCAGAGGCTTTCTGTGAAATAGCTAAGTTAATGTTCAAAGTATCGAAGTGTTCATACCCTCAGCTTTCTCTCGTTTTAAAGAAAGGTAAATGTATTCCACTCTTCCCTGTAATGAACGAGCTGAAGCGCAAGCTGAAAGGCGGATAATGAGTTTGGGTAAAACAGAAACAGGCAACCCAAACATTCTCTGAGCACTAAGGAATCATGAGTTAATCATAAAATATTCATTTTTGTATATGTTATCTGTAGACTTAATTAAACTAAGCGCCACATGGCTGGTACTTTTGTAACGATTTCTTTCAGTATAACCCCAAAATTTCCCCCAAACAAGTTAAGGCCTGCAAACTTTTTCTGTTATTTATAAATCATACGCTTGAATAAGGCAATCTCAGCAGAACCAAAATAGCCGCATTGAAGATCAAGGACAATTCTCAGTGAGTAGACGGATAGAGAACGTGCACTGCCAAGATATCAGAAGGAGGGAGCATATCTGTGGTTTTTTTCAGAGGGACACATTGTTTCTTTAATAAAATCAAAACTTTTAAAACACAAAACCTATGTCAGCCATAACAAACACGTAGGTAAATGTATACATACACAGAAGTAAAACACAAAGAAAGTACTAGCCTTCAGGTAATTACTTTGCCAAAACATGTCTAGACTGCCCAAAATTATTTTAAACAACTGTCCTAAAAACTAGAGATTAAAAAAAACCCCAAACATATCAATTCTCCATATAAATGTTATGTTTTTCCTTTGAGCAAAGCAGTTTGTGAAGGGTTTACTGCTATCATGGTAACGAACTATCCAAGCACAATGATTCTGAAGAACCAAATTCAATCTCCTGTTTAAAAAGATTTCATCCACACCGTAAAAAATGAAATATGACGCTGAGATAAATGAAGGCAGGAAGATGAAAAAGAACTTGTCAGCAGTGAAGTGATTCTTCACAGTTACTAATGCTCCTTCGCTCTTCCAGCATTTCTGCCATTGGAAGCTGACTGCTAAAGGGGCAAACAGATCCCAGGGACTACAAGGCGGCAGTTGCCCAAATCGTTACAACAGAGTTTGAAAAAAGTTTCTCCAAAATTACCGATACTAATAATGAATAAAATTTTGCCAACAAGTACTAACAACATTGACCAAGCCCAAAGAGTTAAATGCCTTCTTAAGCTAACACTCCAACTAAATCACTCTTAATCAATAACTTGCCTGCTTCCAGTGACTGCCTCTGAGAGGAAAGTGGTAATTCTATCACAGAAAGCAGAAAATAGCATCCGTGAGCAATAAACATCAACGTAAAGATCTGCAACAGAGACACTAAGACTGGTCTGAATGAAGCATGAATGGGAACATCTGCGTGTAAAAACACCAGAAAAAACAACAGAAGAGGAGTCAGAACAGTGGCATGTGCTGATGACCTGACTGACAGCAATCACACTGATAAGTACCAGAGCATGTTGTTTCCATCCAGATCAGGCAGACTATGTAATTTCTCTTCCTCTAACCCAACAGAAGGTCATACTGCAGCCATAAAATTACCACAAACCAGAGAAATGGAGAAAATGGGCAGTGTAAGATGCACGTAAGATGGATAAAGTAAGCAAGATTGAGGCAAGTCTCATGCTATAACTGCTGAAACCTAAAGGACATGAAAGACCTGTCCAAAACTCAGCTCATCACCACAGTCCAAGTGAAACCCAAGAGATATAGTGAGGATTCAACACCCAGCACCCTCGTCCTGTGGGCTGCACAGAAGGATCGTGGCCAGCCCCCTTGGGCACACGTGGTTTGGTGCTGGTATTCTCTCAATATCCTAAGAGGCCGAAAACAGACCAGATTTCCCATGCATCATGAGAAATATTGTGGGGTTACTTCCAGAGCTCATGAACTAGCCTTTCCCTGGGTATATGTCATCACAAGAGTTGAACTTCCTTTGCCTCCGCCCTCCTCAGAAAGTTCCTCTAAAAGTACCATCACAAAAAAGTATTTGGTTTCCTGAAGCATGTTTACCTTCTCCCAGTTCAAGCCCTCTGGCTGATTCCCAGCACACAACAGTGAGTTATATGAAGGAAGTGAATGCTGCTTAGTTTTTCTGCAGCTATACTTCTGCATGCTTTCCAACAGATAGGAACAAAGAGCTTTTCATCTCCTAGCAATTCAGATCACAAATACAAATGAATGCCAGTCATACATATAATTTTGATATTTCCTTGTCAACAGTTAAGAACCAAATAAAACAAAACAAAATCCCCTTCTCTACAGAGGAAAAAAAATAAGGAAAATACAAGTATTAACAGTAATGCCGTAAAATAAAAATGCACTTTCACACTTTGTTAATAGTTCTGTGTTATTCTGACTCATTCAGTCGTAGTGGCTGGGTCACCATCCTCACTTAAGAAAACCAGTAATATAAGTTAAGATCCAATGCAAGTGAAAGATGACGCATTCTTCACTTATGTGGAGCCAAAGCAAAATTATTTTTCTCACCCCTGCTAATACTGTTTTTTATGCTGTACCAGTTAAAGATAGTTTGGGGACATTTTCTCTAATTATTCACCCAAAGTGGTCCTTTATATTTCAGCCAGGATTATCCAGAGAATAATACACTTTTATCCTTTTCCTCAAAACACACTTGTGCCCCGGGAAATTTAACTGCCTCTATCTAATCCCATGAAAGTCCTTTCTGAATCACTTGGGGATTGACCTCATGAATTTTTCATTGTTATTTCTTGGTGGGACTGTCAATCAGTGATGAAAAAGGAAAACAAAACACAGAGTGAAGTGGTTTGCTAGAAACATCACCTCAGCCAGCACCAAAATTACATCAGACAGCATAAAGAGGAATCACACTGAAAAAGCGGCATGGAAAAAAGTGTCTATTTTGTGTCCTTTTCTCTCTGTTATCTAGGATTAATAGCTTATTTCCTTTTGTGGTTGTTTTTTTTTTTCAGGCACAGTGTTGCATTGTTTCCCAAATGAGATCGTGGGTACTTCGCAGAAGTTTACAACAAAACCCCAGCATCAGTTGTGTTTTAATCAGTTTTCATCAAGTTATCCTCAAATCAAACACCACAAGATTATTTTTTTTCTTCACACTTCTATGCAGTTACATTCCCAGCAGTGACAGAAATATGGAAGGTGTGGCTCAGATCCCACAAGACGTCTGATCACTGACAAGTTAAACGTGAGCACAAAGAATGTTCTCCCACAAGCAGTCAAAGCACAAACACCATACATCAATCCCCGCACTAGGCACAGAAGCTTGGTATAAGCAGCCTAGACCTAGTATTATTTAGGAGTCCCAGCCACACATTGAGACCCCACAGGTGCTTTGCAAATGCAGATGAGAAGGGCTGATCTTTCCCTAAAGGCCAACTAGTCATCATATATAAAGAAAGGCAGAGGCAATGTAGCAGTCATAGACTTCTGCAGGTCTTCTCAGCTGACCTTAAGATAACTTATTCTCTATGAAGTATGTTCTTTTAAGTTAAAGGCTTTTAAAAAATAAATCTTTTAGCATAAGAAAGGCAAAAAGAAGCGTCATGAAAGAAAAGGATCAAGATAAGAGCTCACAAGTGAAAAATAAGAAGGCAGAGCACAATTCTCACCCCTGAAAGCTACAGCTAAGCACAAGGCACGGGATCTGACATGCTCAGGTAAACACAGGCAACAGCTTCAGTTTGAAGAACTGGACCTACTCTTCCCAGACACAGGAAGACAATTTTGATACAGCTGCTTGCTGTATTTCTATTAATACAATTCTATACTAGTAAGGCCTTCACATCTTTGCAATGTCAGAATCAATCCCATCCAAGCTTAAAGATGCAAAGATGTCAAATATGGCTATATATGAGTAATAGCTTGTGTATTTTTAGACATATAGGGATCTGAAGTCTGTTTCATCCAATGTATACATTCCCTTTCCATACTATTGATATTGCATTGTTTTAAATTCATTTACGGTGTGTTACAGTTAGTGTTTTCAACAGAGCTCCAAGACCTTTGAATACCTGCTTTCTTCTTAAGCCAGTTCCTTAAACTCACAGGTCGGAGCTCTTATGTACAGCATTAGTCATCTGCTGTAGCTGCATGGATTCGAGGGCTGCTACAGAGCCAGCCTATAGGAAGGACCTATATATGCTGGAGATTGCCAATTCCAATACAGTTCAGCAATCGGGGGACAGCCTCCCATCCCCAATGTTTCATTTGTTCTGGGAAAAGGCACTTTATTCTGGGAAAACAGAAGTAAATTTTAATTTGGGAATAATTAGTCTGCTGTAAGTCCAGAATAAAGGGTCAACACGGGGATGTGACACAAATTGTTTTGGCCCAACAGTTGTGCCAGTTTGTCTCCCTGAGGGGAAAAGAAAAAAAATCAAAAAGAAAAAATCCCTAAACCAAAAAAACTGTTGTGTAACTGCATGTGCAAGTTTCAGATTTGCCTTTGCTGGCTAACAAAGTTTTTCTATATTGGATTTGAGCAACATGACTGACCCTGAGCCCTGTGGGTCTGAATCTCCTCAGCCATTACAGAGAAATCAGAATATCCTTATGCATGTGCATTGAGTGGAGCGGCAGGATTTTCTTAAACCAAAGGTTTACTTCACATAAGAATAAATAACTCAAAGTATATATAGCTCACACAAGGGGCTCTACCTGGGAATTCCAGCACTGTTTGGGGGTATTCATGGAGCAACATGACACTAGAGTTCTTTTTTTGGGATGAACTTTGAGTTTGAGATTATATGTATCTAAATAAATAACTTTAGCATAAAGTTAAACAAGAGATTTCTGAGATGGAAAGGACAACAGGTTTCTTCCAATATTACCCCCTGGGCAGCACGACATTCGTGCAAGTGAGAGACTGAGCCTCTACAGAGTCTTCCCATTACCACTGCAGCTGCTCTGGGTCAAACCAGCACTAAGAAATGTGGGTTTGTTTTCAACTGGTCATTTTTTGTTTGGATACTTGGTTTTGTGTTGGCTGCTGGAGAATATGTTGTTTACAGGCTTTTTTGTTTGTTTTTTAGTGACTAGTAAGTTGTCAAACGTACACTACAAACAACCAAACTCAGCAGGAGTTGCAAACACCACTCTCCCTGGTTTGTTACACCCCCCACCACCACCCTTTTTACTACCGAATGCAGCGGTTTTCCCTACAGGAAAGTTTCAAACAGGATTTCTCAACCCTCCTTAGCTTAACTCTCCCAGCAGCAGTAGAATCAGGACAACTAAACAAAGGGTTAGTAGGAACTTGATGTTAAATAATGGTCAGAGACATGTAATGCCTAAAATAACATCAGCTACCTGAAGTCCTTTCAAACAAATATTATTGATACGTAAACTGCAATTTATTTTAGTTCTTTCCTTTGGTAAATAAAAGCAATGACAATAAGCTAGGTAAAGAAAACCTGTTCACAACATGAAATTAATTTGGATGCTGTCTTTTCAGAAAAATAATTTTTTAAAAAATGGTGTGCATATATGTATATGTATGTTCTCATTAACTAAAGACTGTATCCCTGTACCCAAGAGTGAGAGATGAGAAAGCTGCAGATTAAGTTTTGTCTGTTTTAACATCATTGTCACACTTTTCCAAAAGGTCCTAGAGTAAAGTGGGGAATAGGTGGGTTTGTTCTGTTTTTTTTTAGAATGAAATTTTAAAAAGAAGGTAAGAATCAATTTATTTAAAACTGCCTACACCTAAAAATGCCTACGCCACTAGCATGAGGGAAGAAATTATATGTCTACACTTTTTTTTTCATGCCAGTTGAAGTGAAATCAGTGAAATCTCTCTGAACTTTCTTTGTCCAACTTAAATCACAAGCCAGACTTCAAAAGAAGTAATGCAGCAATTACATTAAAAAGCAAAATAATTTGAAGAATAGAAAGTCATCAGATCAACAGACAAAGGATTGAACAGAGCTCTAGTTAAGAGGGGGAAAAAAAGGTCTGTATGAATAGAGCAGTATTCTTTTCCAAGCAAGCCAAGAAGCACTAAGCTTTGAGAGTTAGAAATAAACCTGTCTACACTAGTAAGACCACATCCTTCCTAGTAGAGATGCTTTCTTTAGTTTCACTTTGCTTCCTTTCCTGTTCTGTAATCATCCTATCGGGCAATTAGACCTTTCATCTTCGTCTTTGAGTTTGATAATTTTTTCCTTACTGGTTGCACAGCTCATGAATGGAGGCAAACAGGGCACTGGTTTGTTATCAGCTGACCTGTGTAAGTAAAATGTGTCCAAAGTATGAAAACTGGAAATACTGTCTCCAGCTGCAGATATAATGCTAAGTGATTACGTGCAGCTATGAAAGTAATACAACATTTTACCAGAAACAGTTCCCCTTTCCTCCTCTTTTAACATTTTGGTGTCTGCTCACAGCCCGAATAATGTATGGAATTTGTTAGCTTTCACACATTGAGACTTACTTTTTTGGTCCCGGCTTCACACCTCCACATGTTGGTGTCCACACCGTACGTATCTGCAGCGTGACACTGCTGCCTCTCCCTTGTTCTAGACCCCCTTGTGCCAGAAGCAGCAGGTTAGCAGATCTAAGAAGAAATAACAAGAAATAACAAAGCAAGAGGAGAAAAATGCTGCTCAAAGACAGCAGCAGTTCTGCCCTGCAGGATACCACTCAACACATGAGATTATTCTTAGCTGTGCTTTTGCTATTCCCTTCCACCAATTCACTCTAGCAGAAGCCCCAAAGTGCTTAGTGGTTATATGTATGATATGACCATTGCATGGCGGAATAAGTGGACTGCACACACTTAAATCCATCCTCATTCAGCATGTTTAACCGTAAACGAGACCAAAGGACATTCTTTAAGAGTGCATATAAATGCATGCCTCAGTAGGTCCTATATCAATAAATGTTGCAGTGCATTCAACAAGCAGCTGTCAAATCTCCCTTCTATTAAAATACTGCTTTTTTTTTTACCTCAAACAGGCCTTTACAGACATTCACAGAAAAAAAAAAATAGAAACAGCTTCAATGCATAAATGTAATTTCTCAGGGATATATTCTCTGTAATATCCCAGAATATATATTTTAACATATTTTTATAATAAAAAAGGAGCCTCAAGTTGTAATGTGCTGTCAAATAGCAACCAATTCTAAGACAGGTGCTTCCACATCTGATTAAGCAAGCAAGAAAGGATGAAGACAATCGGTCTTTCAGGCAGGAAAAAGCAGGAAAGCTCCCAAGAATGGACAGCAGTAGAGGGAAGAAAGTGCTTGCCAACGTGTTTTTAAAATAGGCACAATTTTAACTGTTCATTCCACTGAAGTGTCTCAGGCACAGCT
This sequence comes from Anarhynchus alexandrinus, assembly GCA_008711295.1. Classification (NCBI taxonomy): domain Eukaryota; kingdom Metazoa; phylum Chordata; class Aves; order Charadriiformes; family Charadriidae; genus Anarhynchus; species Anarhynchus alexandrinus. The sequence goes on along the minus strand of VUYV01000177.1, from coordinate 817,368 downwards.
TTGTTTTCAGAGATTTTGATTTTCAGACCAAGTGTTTCATACCTAACGTATATACATATTCCTTGCATATAAAAAAGTCTCGTTTTGCATGTTTGTCAGAGCAATTGGGTGACCTGTCACAATAATCACCCTGGAAGAGACCTGGGGGAACTCAGGAAGTCTCTAGTCCAAACTCCTACTCAAAGCAGGGTCAGCTATGAGGTCAGATCAGGTTGCCCAAGGTTTATACAGTAAGGTCTTAAAACCCTCAAAGGATGGAGACTGCATAATCTCTCTAAGCAACCTGTTTCACTGCCTCACTGTCCTCATATATTAAAAAAAAATAAATAAATAATTATCCAATCTGAACCCGATTTGTTTCAATTTATGGCTGTTGTCTCTCCTCCTTTCACAGTGAAATCCTGGCAGCTCATAAGGAATGGCATACTGTTTTTCCTAGAAGTTTGTGACTGTTTGGTAAAATACGTGAGAGATTTCCAGGAAAATTCTTCAATCAAGAAAAGGAACCATGAATAAAACCTACAGCATTTGTAAAAATATCTCAGACTTCACCATAAACTACATTTCCCATACAGAAGGGCTAATTCCTCATTACTTCATGGTAAGTATAAACATTTTGGAAGAGTGGAAAATATTAATTAGCTAAAAAACAGGCAGAGTAAAACGGTTTCAATTTCAAGGACAAAACAGAGCAAAATATGTTGATCATGGAAATTTCAAGATCAAAATTAGGCAGCTTAGCTGGTTGGTTGTGACATAAACCACAATTTTCCAATCACTGCCTAAGGCAAAAATGTCAGAGCTGAAATAAATTGTCTAGATTAGGATGTTTAACTTGACATGTTTATTCTAGCTGAAAGCCAAACAAATCTTTCCAACTTTCTAGAGTTTTCTTCATCCATTTTCTTTTGAAAAAAAAAGCTAATCAACTATCTTTCGAGCAATTCTACAATAAGAAAGAAGCAAAATTACAAATGTATTACATGCAAATATATATATACACAAGTGTCCATAAAACACAATGTTTATATGTTACTTTTTAGATATATAAAAACTATCAGATTTCTCACAGTTTGCAGTGGTGGCTTGAGTTGGCAAAAAGTTTCATATCTATCTATAGATAATTTATACTGGTCACCGTTAATAGTCATAGGTAAATGTACTTTGGATAATTAGAGATGATCCCGAATTCGTCATACAACTTAACAAAAGTCAACCCACTGTGTTAAATATCAATGAACTTAGGTGCTGGGGATCAGCCACCCTCTGTGCTGCTGTCACAGCTAGAGAAGGATCAGACTAGAGGGGGAAGAGACCAGAGAGAAATGGGCTTTCAGAAAGCTGAAGCTGGCACAGTGAACAAACACTGGGCATGTCATCCTTTCAACATAAGGATATGCAGCCACAGTACAGTCTACAGACACCCTGTTAGAGCAGGAAGAGCAAATACCTGTGCAAATGCAATTAGGCTCCATCCAGTACCTAATCAGCCAGTTTGGAGCTACTGTGATCATCCCTGATTTACACTGCAACACTGATATATCTTAAAAACAGTCAGTATCCTACCTCATATTCAGGGCAGAAGAAATTGCTTTTTGCCTTCAAAATTTGCCTGATTTCAATATTAGAAGAGTCAGGAGGCACCTGGAAGGAAATTGAAAAAAAAAAAGGAGCCATTACAAAATATCCCATGTGCATTACAAATTGTGCTTACACAAGCACATGATGCATTCTAATACATATACATTAGTGCCATGAAAGTGAGGTGACTTCTGAGAGAAAAGATATTAAAGTCTTCTCAGGTGTAGCAACTTGGACACTACTGAAGACTCTTCGCTCCAATTCAGTCATGGAGTGTGTGCAGCTCACATGAGGCTCCGTTACCGAGGCTCAATTTTTGTGGCTGTCTAGCAGTAAAATACCCCATCCAGGACACAAGAATGTACCTTTGTGAGGAGGACAGAACAGGGATTGAATGAGAAGAGCTGTCCTCATGTATAAATGAGCAAAACAATTAATATTCTCCATCTCTTGTCACATGTTTGATTGATAGAGAGTAACTGGATCCAGGCACTATGTTCTCTACTGTCTCCTCTACAAAGAGATCCCTTAAGTACAGGCAGGCAGCCACTGCTGAGAAAACAGCTAAGAATGGAGCGGAGCAGCCAGAATCTGATGAAGGCCTAGAGGAGTCACACACAGATGCTTTGCTTTAGAAGAACACGTCCCACCACGCAATTAGGATTTGCGATTTGGGGATTAGAAAGTGTTTTGGGGAAAACTACAATCAGAAATCAGGATTCTGCTTCCCTGATCTTATTCTAAAGACATTTTTACAATCTATTTCCATCTATGTCTTTGGACACCCCCCTCCCCCAATAACAAAATAAAAAAATATATATTTTTTATGTTTAGCAAGTAGAGCTTCACAATATTTAGCCTCTGTATCAAACCGTATCCTTTACATTAAACAAATGAATTCTGTTACTAAACTCCTCTTTCTAGTAATATTTAAAATACTAACCACTAAACATCCATTACTTAATGTCGTAGTCTTTCTGACTCTAGCAGAGCTAAGTGCATCAAATTGGACTGTAAATTACATGAGTTCTATTTTGAGCTTGACATCATTCATCCTGTTGTTTCAATGTAATTATATTTAGCCTTCAATCCATCCCCAGCAGCCCTAATATTTCACATTTTGTTAGTCTGTCTGCTTTACTCTGACTAGTGACTTACAAAAATAACTACACTTCAAAACATCACTTCAGAAAATTAACCCTAAAGCGGTGTTCACAACCCATCAACACTTCTGTGCAAAAGGAAAAATATCATGAGTGCCCAGTTGACAACAGTAGTTGCTGAAAGCAATAAGAGAAAAAAAAATGTGAAAACTCAGAAAAACACACATACAGATTTCATTTCTGAACTGTTTAATAGCCTAAAATACAAATTTGACAGCAAATACTGTAGTTACTTTATTACAACCTAGATTCATACACGTAAAGCTTTCTATTAAAAAAAACCCACCTCTTTTCAGATGGTATTTCCCCTGCCAGATCTTAGGTAAAAGATGATACTTTTCCTTAATATTTTCAGCAAACCCAGTTGGAAGTAGTCTTTTAACTGTAAACGTATTTTGCAGTTATATTTATTTTTAGGTAAATGTTTTAAAGACATGTAAATTATCCTCCTTGAACAATAATCTTTTTGCTACTTAAGGCTTCTAGAGATTAAATTAGAAAAACTCCAAAAATTACTCCGTGATTTGGAGGGAAAAAACTTAGTTTCTAAAATTTGAATTCCAAAATTGCATTAATTTTCCTTGGATCATAGAAAAATGCATCAATCATGTATTCTGTACAGGTAGCTTACATATGATTGCATCTCTAGGATACAAACAATTCAATACCTATAATTCTGCAAAATCTAGTTTATGCAAACATTCATTAACCTTACTTATTTTCTATGTAAAAAAAACTTTCAATGGATACACCTAGTTCTTCTAAACAGTATTGCCTAAAAAAAGTTTAATACTCACAATTTACATACAAGTAATTGTCCCTGGACAAGGCATCATATCGCCATAAGGCTCTAGCAATCACAAACATCTCCAAAATCCCATTTTGCACTGACCCGCCTTGGCAGTTGCTGTAACTTTACTGTGCAAGCCTCAGCAGTACTTCCCTTCCCTAAAGCCAGGCTTTAGCCTGAGTCCCAATTGCACCGCACCTCTTTAGACAGCAGTTGTACTGCTTGTTGGGAACAAATGATGCTTCAACGTTCCTTACTGGAATACAGTATTTGTGTAGCAAATAGGGATCCTGCAGCTTAGGAGAGAGTCTAAATACGCACTCTTTCCTGAATTCAAATTATCAGCCCAAATATAAGATACAAAGTTCAATACCCCAACTAGCAAAAATTATTGCTGCTTTTTTGGTGTTGATTTTAAACAAGCCAGAAGTTTCTTATTCTTTCCCAAACCTACCAACAAATACATAAAGACTATAAATTGTAAAGGACTCAATGTCACACTAGTGGACGGGACATTTCTGTTTTGTTTGTCCAGTCTAACATGAAAATCCTTTTCATCCACTCCTGCTAAGATGATGCTTACCAGTGTTAGGATCATAGGACAGTAAGTCTCACTTCAAGTCCTACTTTCACAGAAGACCTAATGTCTTAGAGTACAAATTTTTCTATTGTTTATTATTTCTTCAAAATATTTCTTTGAAAGTGACAAAGCTGTATTTGATGTAGGGCAAGAAGACAACTTACCAGAATCATCTTTCATGCAAAAATTAGTCCAGCTCAAGGCACCAACAGAAATTACTTTGTGTGAATAAACACATTTCAAATGTAATCAGTTGGAAATAGCATCCGACAATTATGGTTTGGATGCATAAAAACTGGAACTTAACAAATTGAGAGTGCAGCCGAGATCTAACCTGCTGTATTTCCCTCGAATCCAGATTTATCATTGCCTCCTGTTGCTGAGTTCGGCTCAGCTTCTTGCCCCAGGGTGTTGAATGACACCCTCAGGGTCCTGCTGGAAAAGAATAAAAGCATTTTCTCTCAGCTAACCAATAAAGAGCAAGTCAACAGCACTCCAGGAACACCTATTAAAGCCTAACAGAGTCTAATAAAAACAGTTACTTAAATATTAAAGCCATTTCATTGCTAGTGGCTGGAACATGAGAAAGCAGGCATTTCAACTGGTTCAAGGCTTTATCAAAGTTTAAAAAGAAAATTTGTGCTATTTATAGGCACAGCCACAGAAGCACTGTGCTTGCCAGCCCATTTTATTGCTAACTTCAAAGAAAATTCATCTTTAAACCAATTATTTCTTAAATCCTGCAACTGAAACTGCTATCTCAGCCCCCTACATCAGTGCTACTGTAACCAGCCACTCAAAGGACAGCCAGCCTTAAACAAATCATGGTCAGTCAGAACCACTAGTATCAACTATGGGGTCAGAGTATATAAATTATTTCAGGGTGTTAAAAACATCAGAAAGGCCATTTGTGTTTAGACAGATGTAAAGGCACAACAGATTATAAATTTACAAGGCTTAACAGAAACAAAAGGTGCAAAGGAAAACAAAAGGAAATGGGTGCAAATAAGAGACCTTAAACTTCTCACTATGGAATTCAAGATAAAAATAAAACCATTCTTAAAATAAACTTGTCCTAAGTCCATAATTACACCAAAACTTTAAGATGTTTCCTTTCCTTTAAATTGAATTCCAACATTGATCACTAAAGTCATGGTTCATTTCATCTTTTCCTCCCCTCCTGTTGCACGCCATTTCCATCCCAAAAACAAGCAGCATATATTGTTTCAGTTCAGAGATGGTTTTGTTGTGAAAGGCTCAGCTTCACTGTAACAGCTGTGGGTTGGAGACGAAAAAATGCTCATTGAGCTGGGAATTTTGGCAGCCCCCAGGTAGAAATCTGCCACGTAGAACTTCATTTTGGACTGCTTGTGGGTGTCCTCGCTGCCTGCTCTCTTCCCTTTCTCTGCTCACCTGTCTCAGAGATATTCCACGCTCGATCAAGGTTTGCCAGTCGATCTTCTTCACATTTTGATTATTCATGAGTGCATAGTCAAAAGCATTCAAGTGTAGGTTCTACTTTATTTCATTCCAATCTGGGAGATTTTTGATTTTTATTTCAAAGACACCTCTTATATTTATACATGTTCATTTTGTTCTTGAAGCCATTTAGGGATGTGCTTAAGTATACCCTCATTCAGCAAGTCACTTAAACGTGGTTTGTTGACTGTGGAAGCAGTGCTAATTAACAGCATTTGATGAAATCCTTTTCATAGCATCACATTAAGGAAATTATTAATACCCATGAATATACATCTGGGTTATTTTTCATAAGTAACTTAAACAGGTCTAAGATACATGCATGTACGATCTACGTATCATAAACCGATCGCGCAGTAATCCCTGTCTTTCCTCAACAAACATTCTCCTACAGCCACATCAGCAGTTTTTATCACATCTAACATTTAGGTTCAACACACTTCCATGGGAGATTCATCCTTTTTTGTTCAATACACAGTGGATTTCCACAGTAACATTGGCTGCAAAGAATAAGCTATTATGTTAAAAAAAAAAAGTGCAAGAGAGATAAATGCAAGTTTTGACAGTGAGCAGGATAGCATCAAGCTGACATCAAAATTCCTCAGAGCAGCTCCAGAGAGGTCACACCATAGACAGCATTAACACTGTGAGATTCTGCAGGACAAGTACATCGGTAGCACTGGAGTTACACACACTCTAAAGAGGTAGATGCTGGTCTTGGCGCTATTCACAGAAATTCACGCTATCCAGCATGAGTATGCACCAGGAATTTTTTCACACAGATGGGAATGCTCCATCCTCTTTCCAATAACCAGGTTAAGGCATATACAACTGAGAAGCAAGAGTTACTGGAATGTAGTGCCTGTTAAAAGGGATGGTCCGAGTACAATCCCAGTATGCACGGCAGTGGCTAATCTCATTTTAAAAAAAACAGCTAAGATTTTACCATTTGGTCAACACTTAAGTATATCTTTAAAACAGTTTGCTATATAACAAATAATTGAAACTTTCACGTATTGTAAGAATTTCCTCTGCAAACACAGAGATGTAAGAAAAATGCAAATGAAAGCCCGAGAGTATGACAGCAATGCCCATCTGCCAAAGGCACAGCACTCATCATAGATCATCCGGTTCCCTTCTGCAGGCAAACCATAATTAGGTGGCCAAAGAAAGAGAACAGAACAAAACGAGCTATGACACAGCACCGAGAAACAGCAGCTTTGCCCTTTCAGCATCCTGAACAGCAACTTGCTGTAGCTCAACTAAGGAATTATAAAACAGAGCCATCCATCTCATTTATCCTCTTATACCAAACGAAGATGAGCTACATCATGCAATTCTTCTTACATTTTCCTCTTAATGTTTTTTATAGAGACTACTGAAATACTACTGCAAGCTAATATACCAAAGGGTTTTACTATTAAACAAAAGATGGTAGATTATTTTTTCTAAAAAGCCAACAGGTCACTTTGGTAGAGTAACTGGATTCCATTCAGCGTTTAAGTTCTCATCATTAGTTTACCTTTCTCCTTAAAGTCTTCACCCCGATAAATTTCTTTTGAAGAATTGATTTTAAAGCGTATAACAATACAAAATGCTCAATAAATGTAGCTTTACTGCTACTTAGAAACTGATTTAGACTCTCTGGTTTCCTTATTGGTACAAGACAGAAGTAATTATAACTAAAATAAACACTTTTGTTTGACTGTGCCATCCCTACCGTGGTCCCTAAAGCTTGAAGAACTCTGTAAGACAAAGTAGTATATTTCGCTGAGGAATAAAAAGGAAAACAATCATTGAAATTTGGCCCATTATTTCTTGATATTACACAGGTAGAGCGATTTTGGGAATAAAACTACCAAGCTCACCACCTTGAACTATTTCTTCTGCTGGAGGATGACAGAGGTAGCTTACTTCCAGAACAGTATGAAATTTTTCTAAGACTGTTTCACGTTGCATCATCACGGGTTTGTGGCACATCTTCTGTCAGCACTACATGCTAACAGATACACAGCACAGTGCCTTGACCACCCTACCAATCTGCCTGCTCACCATGCCCAGTTTTGGTTGTACAGAAGACACAGGGGCTTCTTTCCCAACCATTAAAGAATTAGATCCCAGCATTGTGCAGATAAGGAAACTATTCTTTAGCCTGTGGGGTACAGTCCTTAAAACTAGGAGTTCAAAGTAGCCATTAGTTTCTTCACCTGTTTCTAAGCAGGTACCAAAAAAGCAGGTACCAAACATTGTTTGCACAGACTGTTCTTTGCATACCTGGTGATTTCAGTAGCAATAGTGTCAAGTTTAACAGGTTCCAAGCGTGCAAATTGCCTTCCTCTGCATATCCTGTCTATAAATGCTTTACAATACTTTAATTCTTTTAACAGTAGGATACACAGAGCATGAAGAATTACTTCAGTACTACTTCAGAATCAGTACTTAAAATATAGTCTTCACTTTGCAGCAGAAAGGGAAGAAAAATAAATCTGAGCATGATGTCCACCCAAAATATGCACTTCACAGCTCAACCTGCCAGCTTCTTTCTCCTGAGTCAGCAGGGAACTGAAGGAGACAAGACAGCTTCCCTCTAATAGCTTCAAGAGGTTAACTTGCCTAATTTGATATCCTACCAGTTCACAAGAATTGAGCAGAGAAAGTAGAGGGTTGGCAGGAGATCAACACTTTCTCATTTAAATGCTAACATTTCCAGGCTTTTTAACCCTCGTTTTCGCAAGTTGATGGATTTGTTTGTTCCTTTTCACTCTGTCAGTGGATCTTTTTAGAACAATCCCATTTGACATTGGGATAAAGGTGAGCGTGTGCATCAGGCAGTTTGAACGTGTTGCCTAAGGAACAGAAAGACAAATGCAAAATAACTCAAGAAAGACCTGGAGAAGAAGCTCTGGAAAAAAGCATGGGGTATATCTTAAGATCAATGCTTTGCTATAAAGGGGAATGCAATATTTGAACTGAAAAAAAAAAAGATCCATTTTGTACAGTACGAAAAAAATAAGCTTAATAAAAATAAAAAACATTTTTATGAACTGTCATGCTGTTCTGATCATGTAAAGAGAGCTACTCATAGGGTAATCCTAGAAGTGATCAAATTTGTGACAAATCATTAGATCTGTTTACTAATTATAAGGGGACATCACAAAGTGATTGTACACATGGTATTCATACGAACATTTCATTAATTTCTTATGATACCAATGGCAAAGACTTTAAAAATAAGTGTGTTTCATTTGCAATGGAAAAAGGACAATCCAATCCCAAAGCAAAATAGCTTTACATTTTCAAAATGAAAACAAAACAAAAAACAAAACAAAACCCAAAAATCGCTGTTGGAATGGTGTTGATGATCCAGAAACAGAAAGCACCAGAAAGCAGTTAACTACCCCATTTAGACTACATTTCATACACTTTTCCTTACATTAACCATTATTTTGCCATTTATTTCCTAATAGCCTTTCCTTAAATCCACCCAAAGTGACTGGAAGTTTCAATGAGCAAAGAAACAGGAATGGAGACTCAAGCATTTGAATAACAGCCAGAAAAAGCAAAGCTGCTGCCATGTGTTAAATCCATAGGTACATGTCACTTCAGAATTGAATTCAAACTTCCCCAGTGTCTGCAGTTTCACTTCACAAAGTGTGGGATGATACAAAAAGACATTTTAATATCAGTTTCAGTAATTTTATAATATTATCTGAACAATGATTTTATAGCAAATGACTCCTCATAAGTGATGTACATAAATTTATTTATGCTTATATAAAAAAAGCAAGATCAATAGAAGCTCATCAATATGAGCTCAGAAATAAAAACAACACTCTGCTATAGGATAAAAAAGGAGGGCAGGAAAGTGAGGAGAATAAACAAGGGGAAATAAAAACAATTAAAAACCACTGCAGAACTCAGCAAAATACACTAAGTCTTCAGAAGGGGGAAAGAAGCAGACATGCCAGAAGCTTCATATAATATTCTAAAGACCCTTGATACTAAATTACATAAGGAACTTTGAAGGTAGCGACAAAATAGTGGGTTATCGATGGGAAAGAGAGGTGTGGGAGTGTACTGGACTGAAAACTGATGTAAAAGATTTCTGGCTGTTTGGACAGCATGTAATCAAGCAACTTTCCATCAACCTGGAAAGGGGAAAAGGCCATGTCAGGGAAAACAGAAAAAAGAACCCCAAACATATGCTTGCTGGATGCTATGCTAAACTCCAAATAATGCCACTGTGTAATCCTTTCACTAAAGCAAAGTAAGAAGTTTGATAGGCACTTGGTTACTTAAGAAGGACAATTCTGAACCCAGTAACTGTTGAATAAGGGCTTAGTTCTTTCCACTCAAAGAGAAGTCCAATGAAAAAGAAATACTAAAGATTTAATGAGGACATACATTATTGTTCATCTCCTGTTCTGTTGCCATACAAATCCTCCACGAAATCTCAAATCATTAACAAATAGGAAAAGAATATTACAAGAAGTTCACCCAAAGGTCAGCTGTCTGTACTCAGCCAAAGATGCAGAGCCAGTAAGAAAGTCTTCAGTGGAACCACATTCTGTGAAAGGATGCTGGCTTAGTGTAGTCAGAGTGCTTTGGGGAAAACGCACCAACTTTGCAAAAAAAAATAAATTGTCATGTCCAAAAAACAAAGGATGAAACTTCTGAGAACATTAATGCATTTCAGTATTCCAGAAAGGAAATGGGGCAATGTTTCTTTTTAAGTAATGCAGTGTTAATTTTGTATGACATTATGATAGCATGATTATCAGAAGAAAAACATTTTGACTAAAGGCATTTTTGTCCTTTCACTCATAGAAAATTTGAAAATGAATCAACAGGGATCTTAACTGAAAAGGAGGGAAATATTGAAACCTCAAACCCTTCACAAAATACATCAGAACATGTGGTACACTGCAAATAATGTGGCTGATCCAAATAGACTTCGGATTTTGCATGCTAAGAGATTCCCAATGACTTAATGCAATTAATTAAAAATAAATTAAAAATAAAGATATCCAAAGTTTTTTATTCCAAAGCAATATTACCTGAAGCACATACACAATGTACAGTGAATAAGAAATACAGTTACTATTTCAGTATATCATCCATGTTCACTGTAACGGCATGAGATTATGAGATAACAGGAAGAAATGTGAAAACTAGTTCCCTTAGGATGCATATCTTCACCTAAGATTTGGTGATAATTTTCAATAAAATTGGTATCATTCATATTATGTAATATGACTCTCATATAATATAGAATTGTCTTATATAGACATGCCTGAATAACTTGATGGATGTCATTCATATTTTTAAGGACCAGATGATGGAGTTGTGGTGGTTTCTCTGCGACTAGATTAACTGTTGGAATTTGGTTGCAGTGAAAGGGCGAATACACTTTGGCTGGTTTTTAGGTTGTGACAGAAGAGTTCAGCATGGATCTACTTTGTCAGGCCTACAAGGACTCACATGCCTTGTAGATGACCACATTTTGGAATGTGCTATGAAATAGCTCTTTTACAAGATCTCACTTCACCCCAGCAAGCCACTCTGACCAGAATGTTTCTTACTTCAACCATGTCTTTCCATCACCTCTTCTCTATTCAACTTACTTGTCCCAGCAGCCATTTCCAACCCTCACTTCCAACCCTCCCTTCCTCTTTCTCATGCTGTTTTTAAATACCCAACTTATTTCACACAGTCCCACAGAGGAAAAAGTTCAGTAGGAAGCAAGAGTAGACTTTCAGACAACTAATGGAGAATGCAGATGGGAAGAGAACTGAATGAACGTCATTTTTCAGAGATCCTCAAGAGGAGCAGTATTTCTAGGAAGAGCAGTACATCCATGCTGTCTGAATTGCTTCCCAATACACAAAAATGCCCTGTCCTAAAAGAAGGAGAAGGATCCCACCTGTGTTTGACATAGTTTCCCATGACAGACTATCACAGCTATTCTCTTGAGTAGCAAATACGGTGTAGTGCTTTGCAACTATGTATATCAGCCCTTGCTGTGCATCAGAAACTCTCCACTGCAAAAGTAAAGCAGAACCCCCTACACAGAGACTTAGACAAGGTAACCACGGTGTCAACCTGACTAGAAAGCAGTTTTCAAATTCTCTTTTCTTTGGTTAGAGCTTCTTATCATATGTCTGCCCAACTGCTAAACAAAAATCATTTTTACACAGCAATTGTATAATCAGGTGTTTACATCACAGCATGAAGACATGAAAGAATCTGGAATGCCATATTTTGTAATATTTATGGAATGAGATTTTACTTTACTTATTTATTTTTACGACTACACTCTACTGACCGAGCCATTTTCTGCATTCTAATGCTCTCAGAGGGGTAACTTCACCATTAGTTATAACAAATTCAACAGCAAAGCTTACTAAGGGAGAAGTTGCACAACAGACAGTACGCCAGCCCTTGCAGCCATCACTTTAATTTTGTTACCTAGCAAAACATACTTGGCATGTATGGACAAGAGCAATATATTGTCATTGCAAGTATTTCTGTATCAGCTCCTGCTACTGACAAAACTCTGTCTTTCTATGCAGTTTGCAAAAAAAAACACATTCAAGTTGTCTGGGATTTTCTGATAGCTCAAAATTTAAATGTTCATCTGCAAGGAAAAATAAGACAAAGTAAATTGTAAATGATACATCAAATACTAAACCACAAGCTCTGTTAGTGGTGACCATGAGTTAGGATCACAAAAAAAAATAATTCCATTCAGCATTAGAGAATCTTACATCAAGAAAAACACTATGAAACTCAGGAAGTTACAGAAACTCCATTGACTGGGACATGGCTTTTTTGTTCCATATCAAATCCAGAAGGAAGACAGGCCATTTCTATCAATCTCTGAACCATCTTTTTAGGCACGAAGACCAGAACTAAAAGTTATTTTCAGTTAATTTTGTACAGCTGTTTGTAGACAAGTGCAGGAATTCTGGAATTGCTGGGAAAAAAAAACCTGACTGGCTGCTTTGTGCCTCTGGTGAGAGCTACAATGTGACTCAAGACTGAAAACAGGAGGAAATGGTGTTTTGTTTCCCTAGAATCAATCACTATGGATTGCCTGACAAAATTCTCTGGCGCTGGAACAGAAGACAATAAAACAGATATATTAACAAGCCTGGGAAGCACAGCTGGGGTATACCATTTTCCTCATGGAGGGAAAAGTCCTCCAGATCCTTTTCCTATAAGGTGTGAGAGGTTCACAGCACATCACAGAGCTTAAAAAAAAAAAAAAAGTCAGAAAGCAAGCAACAATGGTTAGCAGAATACAGAAAGAGAGAAGACTTTATATTAATTCCTGCCAATTGGTAGGAAGGGAAAAATAAAGACCTCACATACATGCTAAACTGCCACCAAAAATAGACAAAACCAATACATTTGAAATACTTATATTGTAGCTTTTGTGGGAACTTATGAAGATTTTATTTCATCTAGGTAGCATGTCAGTAAAATAGGGAGTTGAAATTGTAATAATAAAAACAGATGAAAAGATGCACCTGGACCTGCCAGGCGATAGGGGACAGAAGAACCTCCAGTTCTGCTGGTGTGGGCTAGTGGAGCTTTCCCGTTCTTCTGCATAATCAGCAACAGGAGAGCATAGCAGGCACTCAAAATGCTGTTCTCCCCTTCCCTCTGTCGCAGGCAACTTAGGCTGAGCTGCATGCTGCAGAAATGCCGTCTGGCCTGCTATTCCCCACCCCCCGGGAAAGAACAGGCTTTGCAGGGCCATCTAAAGGAGACAATGAGAGCTGGACATTAAAGCTACCTTTCCCAGAGAAAACTTACGTGGAAAGTAAAGCCAAGTGGCATATTCCAAGCTGAATGTTCAGCAAGTAACAAAATTCAGCTACATAAAGTTCCCACCGAGACAGTTGCTTCGTGGCTATTGAACTGCAAGATGGAGTCTGGCACTGAAGATAGAAAAAAGGTAAAGTCTATTGGGCATAATTAAGGTATCTTCTGAAAAGAAGATGGGAGAGTGAAACACCTTAAAGAAACTGTCAAATCCGGGCATCAAAGAAAGTTTGCTCTTACTTTCATGCCAAGAGTACTGGAAAAGTCTCAGAAAATTATTTCCTAGGTCCACAGCAGAGACAGATATGAGAACACACACTAAAAACCACCTGAACTGGTAAGCAGGTGACCCATTTATTATTCCTTAACAAGTTATCAAACACCGCCAGATCTGAGGAATTGACTGCACAAACATTCTTAGCTCATGGGAAACATAAAATAAAAATACATTGGCTTCAGTATCATAAGAAAAGCGTTGCCTCATGTTTTCCTCTGTCAGCTCTGGTTCTTTGCAAATGACTGTTCCCTTTCATCATCAAACCCTTAACCAAAAGGCCCTATGGACGGTTTGCCTTTGCAGACCACTTACCATGGCCTTGCAGGTAACCAGCAGTCTGCAGACCAGAGTTTCATAACTCTGGGTTTAAAAGCAGCATGGAATCACTAATGAAATGAGCTAAAGTAATTTCAAAAAGCCATATGGTGAAAAAATAGCATCAAAACATTAAATCCCTTCTAGCTAAAGCCTAAGAGCAATATCTTTAAAAAGTGAAAAATAGAAACATAGCATCATCTGGTAACAGTTATTATCTCTTAGGATCTACTGCTTTGGAAAACTTCATTGAAAAACTCAGAACTAGACCAAGGCAAGACACATAATGAAGAAATAAAGAAAAAGGAGTTACCAATAAGAGAATCTTTACTAACACACATTGACAACATCCAAAGATAATGACAGACCTGGGACATTAAGCCAGTTTCTCTTCTTCAGATGTTTTGAAGACTTACAGATTAGAGGCAAGTACAATGGTATAGACATGTAGAGTATTATATAAAGGCATAAAATTATTATTAACCAGGTAAGAATGTGTACATTACGTTAAGCTTTCATCCTCCTGTATGCATCCACTATGTTTCCATTATCCTGCATACACTGAAATGTACGATTACATTAATCTTCGGTGATGTAATTACTCCTAGTTGTAATTAGTAACAGCTGTGACATTCAGAGAGGAGTTCTATAAGCAATAAACTTCTCCCAGAGTTTAATAACCAGAGTCTTTTTGTAGTTTTATGTTGTGTTTGTGAAACTTAAGGAAAATTCATGTGTTGGAATACAAACTCTCCTCCATCTTCTTTTTACAAAATTAAGGCTCCACTACCTCTATTTACGGAACATTTTATGATTGCTATTTTCTGCACAGTCCAAGTTTTTTTCCCTCTGGCATTCCTAAGTCTTTCTATAGGTGCAGCAAGCAGCATACAAGCTGTAAACCACAGAATCCAAGCCTACTCCCACAGCCCTTTTGACCACGAGGAACAGCTGAAAACACAAGCTTCCCACTGAATGTGCAGACAACCTGGAACTAAAATATCCATAAAGAAACCATTTATTTAAATCCAAGAGTTGATTTTGAAGCTCAGATGACAACTGTTTGAATGTAACATGGGTAATTTCATAGTTACAAAGTAGAAGCAAAACCACTCAATTAACTAGACTATTCTGGAGTTCCAGCTATCCTCCATGTGACAATAGATCCACTGAACTCTATTCTACTGCTGAAACACCTTGTCTTTCCTCTGACAATTTCTGGAAGAAGCCTGTATACTTGCAGTATACTTTTTTAAAAAAAAAATTAGTACAGCACACACTTGTTTACTTTCTGATTGAAAATAAAAATTCTTTTGATTACATTTATTTCATTTTCCATTTGAGAGAGAAAATAAACAGCTTTTTTTTTTTTAATTAATTACCTGAAGCTGCTGGGAAAAATTAAAACAAATTACAAAATCCATCAAAATGCTGCATTTGATTGTCAGAGTCTATGCTTACAGCTACAAAATGTAGCTGAACTTTATGGCAGAATATACAAGACAATAAAAATATTACACTTATATTTAAAAAAATAGGTCAAGAAGTGTTTGTCAAGTATAGTTTGCAATGGAATAATGTAAATACACATCAGCTGTAATAACGGCCACAAAAATACACTAAATACTGCTGAAGACAGTAAAATGCACAATCTAATTCCATATCTTTCTTACCAATTAACTGCCTTAACTTGAAATATAATTCATATATTGGGGTAGGAGGTGTGTGGAGGGGCAAGGCAGTTAAATTCAGACATATCAGTGTTGACTTTTTTTTTAACTAGGAAGTCTTGAGATTTAAAAAAACAAATTAGAAAGTTTAAATTTCCTTTGTTTAGAAAGCAGGAAGGCTTAATTCACTAAACCTCTCATCTGGAAAAAGAAAAATACTACTAAGCTGTATACTAGTAAAATCAGAGCTCACTAGGGAGATCTCTTTCTTAAATAATTGTTTTAAAAAGAAAACAGCAAACAATTAAAACTCTCAAAAATAAGTTATCAAACATTCCTCATCAAGAGCTGACGTCTAAGACCAGAAGTCTGGAGCTCATCCATTTCATCTCCTCAGGCATCCATACAATAAAAAAGACTAGCAGCACTGCATACATATTCATAACAATCTCCTTGCTTTGCATTAGGAAACTTCATTCAAATTCATTCTACTGAAATCAAAGCCAACTTCCCAGATTTTATGCTCATTTAGAGAATAAAAAAAAAAAAGTCTTTAGGAGTCGGTATAAGCAGTTCACAGATACTATGCTGATGAGGATTATGAAATAATTCAGATTCGTCATCGTAGATTATGTCCCATACAAACATAGATAAAGATGTGAAAGGCCAAAAAATCTCCATCTTGCTACGATTTTCTCAGGTCACCCTGCCTCCCCCCCACAACCCATCATACTCTGGGATGGTACCTAAACCCAGACACAAGAACTGAGGACACCACTACTCAGCTATCATCTTGGAAAAACTATTCATGCATTAAATTAATTGTCTGGTTAGTTTACTTCTATACCTGATACCCTAAATAACCTTTGTAAATACTGTGACACCAGTACCAAAATTTTGACAGTCGCACAGGAACTGTATTTGAACACCTTCTGAGCAATGTGGTGCTCACAGTCACAGCTAAGCCACCCCTTCGATGCTTCAGCTAAGAGAAAAAATTCATTCTGCAACACTGGGTCTATTCAGCTACTTTCTATTATCAAACATCCCTTCCACCCGGAAGGGAAGGTAGCTGGAGAGCCAACAGCAAGCTCAGCTCCCAAAGCCAACACAGTCAGGCTTCTGGCAAGTCCCTGAAACTGCACAGCAGTGGAGCTGAAGGATGCTCTGGATCAGTTAACTACTGACAAAGTATGGAGGGGAGAGGAGGGGCAGGTATGTGGATAAACTGTCTCGGCAGGACACTGTTGATGACGACATGCTGTTGGGATACCAGAGTTTACAGTAACGCACTATAGGTCACTCCTGTCTAGACCACTGAAAGCATTCCCCTTCCCATTCCTTTTCAGTAACGAGATGCAGCCAATTTGTGAACTTAAGTGCCAGTAGTAAGCAGATAATGCTACTTACGCTTCATGGTATGTTCACCTACCAATGAGTATGTATTGATAAAAAAAGACACATGCTGAGCTCTCACGGTGGTTAAGGGAGGGAGGAAAAAAAAAAAAAAGAAAAAAAAAGAGCAGAGCTTGAGCTTAGTGAATGTAAGTTTTAAAAAAAAAAAAGAATGTCAAAACTAATTATTTAAGATCTTGTGATTTCCAGGCTAATATTGCAATGGTTAAAACATTTGATTTTGAAGCTATTGATGCTGAAAAATCATTGACTTTACATGCAATAATTTGCAAAACAGAAATTATACAATGTATCAGTGATGAGATAGCTTAACATCACATATCAGAACATTAGGTTCCCTGGGTTCAGTTTTCTTTTTATTTAATATTCTTTCCATGCTTGCACAGCCAAAGAGCTTGTTGAAAACTGCTTTAATAAAATTACCCAAATACAGACTCAGCCTGTATTACAAATGCCTGAAAACAGAAATTAATAATAGAAACACTGGCAAAAACCGAACTATCTATCATAAACAGTAGCATCTGTGTAGGTAGCAGAAGTGCATTTGCTGACTTGCATGCTGCAGATCCACATAATAGCTATTAACACCTTAGGATACACATTTCACATCCCGGTACCACTTCCTTAGCTGTTTGCCATCCACTGCTTTCACCGTTTTCCTCCTTACCCACGCAAAAGACAAATCCCACAACAAAAACAACCAACACCACCAAAGCAAATAAACGGCACAGCACTCAAGCCACAGATCTGTAGTCCTTCTGCAAAGATGTATTTATCCATCGAAAAGCAGATCCAAACCAGAGACACTCAATTTACATGACCAACTCAGAGCCCAGATAAACTAAATATCCAGACGTCAGACAAAGGAGCCATGTTCTTTGAAAAACAGACAAATTGGATTTAAAAGAATAAACAGAGATTTAATTATTGAAATGTGTACATGGATCTAATTGGCTGTAGATAGAGAAGACAGCCAATGCTACAAAAAGTTGCTCACAAAATTAAGCTCTCTGCACAAAGTCTCATTTCTCCAGTGCTGAATCCTGCAGTTGTGAGACATCTTCACTTTTGTTCACCATACACTAGTTGCTTCTCTCAAAGCAAGCATTAACTTCTCAAAGAAACCATTAGAAACACATACTGTGGGCCTGAACTAAAACCTGAATACTATTGCAACTTGGCCACATGCTGAAACTCAGCAGGAAAGAGGTTGGAGTCCAGAGCTTATTCTAATCGGGTAAACTAAGCACCTATGCTAAGCATCTCTTGATACTCCACGGAAACACTTTTTTCCCTCTCCCCTTTTTTTTTTTTTTTTAAACGTTTCAGAGATGACACTGAGAACTGCCTTTATATCATATCTTATTGAGGTAAATCAATTGCCAATGCATCAAGCTTAATTAAAAAAAAAAAACACAACTAATTTTTAGGTTGAGTTTCTCTTCCATATTAAACTGTCTCCTCTGAAGAGGACTGATGAACAATCATTCTCAAATTCCATAAAATATGCTATAAAACTTCTAGAATTAATCCATCAGCTACCTGAGGTTCATTTTAAACTGGTTTTATAAAATGCACCTTCCAGATTTACAGAAATAGAGCAGAGAAAAAAATATCTCCTGTAAATTTACAGGAGAAACAAGGAAGCAAGAACATAGTTTTATCCTGCATGACAATGTACAACTACATGTCTGTAGTCATGGAACCCTGCAAATAGGTCCACCATTGCTGATTTCTGCCAGCCTAAGGCTTTCAATGAACTTCTCTCTTGACGTTACCAGTACAAAGCTGTACTATATGATGTGCATTTATGAGTTGCACTTGATTGAAAATGGAGAGACGCAGAGGCAAAAAAAACCTCCTGAACTGCCAGTTGGCAGTATACCAGGGGTCTTTCTTCTGGTACTCAGCCAAACAAAGAAGATTTGTAAAAGTCTGCCCAGTTGAATCTATCCCACAGCAATTATGCTGTCTGGTCTTCCATCCATTTCTTGAAGGAAACATGTTCATTCAACTGGGAGTCACAGGATCTACTGCTGAAGTCACAGGTTCTACATCAACTCTAACGGGGAAAGGATTTTATCACTGATCCTCTGAAATACAGTATTTGATAGATTTTACTGCATAAAACCCTCTAAACTGGAGTATAATTACCAGACAGATAAAATACAGTAGCGGACATTTGTTTTCAGGAAAACTATAACCAATACAAGCTATGCCGGCTGCATATATTTTTTTATTACTACT
Organism: Anarhynchus alexandrinus; assembly: GCA_008711295.1. Lineage (NCBI taxonomy): Eukaryota > Metazoa > Chordata > Aves > Charadriiformes > Charadriidae > Anarhynchus > Anarhynchus alexandrinus. Next base: position 798,020 of record VUYV01000177.1, on the reverse strand, counting down.
CATATTGTTAAAGCAGACCCTAATGGTCTGATCACCCTTGGTTTTCCCCAAGTCAACTGATGCAGATACAGAGTTCAGAGTGGGGCCAGGGGTGCAGAAGGAATTCAAAATTATGTCAATCGTATACACACAGAAATGTCAAGAACAGCTTCAATTTCCTAGAGCCAATAGTAAAGAAAAGGGAAAGATGCTCCCCAAGAATTTATCTTTCCTTGCTTTAAATCTCTTCATGATTTCATGTTAGAGTCTTGTTTGTTCATTTTTAAAGTATTATTTTGTGTGAAAAATTGCTAAAGAATTTGACAAAACACAATTAGTATAATATTTTTTCCTAAGACTAATATTCAGAACTATAGTTTTGGCTAACTTGGTGGTATTCCCAACAGGTGAAGCAGATGGAAGAGAAAGGTTAATTACAAACAGGATTTTGAGAATTCATCAAAATCCATACAGATCAAAAAACTAAATGACAAGTCACTAGTTATAGTCAAGATTAAGATTTTTGTGACAGATTATGATAGGAAAAACCATCAGGGTAGTAGTTCAGCTCTCAAACCAATTCTCTTTACCCTAAAACTAACTCTTCTTCTTCAATATCACTTATTTCTATTTTGTATTTTTTCCCTTTTCTCTAGAACTAGGCTATTACATTGCCAGTTGGCCAACAGCTCATTTACAGACACTGATATTGATTTCTTTTTAAGCAGCTACCTTCAAAGAATAATTTTTTTTTTTTTCCCTTGTTTCTGACTTGGTAAAAAAAGTTCATTTCGAATAACTAAATAAAACTTTAACTCAAGACAGAAAGTCCTTAGTAATGCAGCTGTAAAGGGTGAAGAGAATGAAGAAAAGCTTCAGTAACCAGTACAGTAACCAGAACCTTTTCTCCATCAAAGAACTGTATTAAATGTTACCAGTCAGGTACTTTTTTTTTTTTTTTTTGGCTTACTGTGTCTAAACATCAAACCAAACAAAAGGAATTGGGGCAAAATAGGGCCCAAGCTTTATTCACTACCTTTGCTTTAGTTTGCTCTCCCATCTGCTGATGGCAATTAGCTCTCCATCATAGAAGAAAGTGGACTTGTCCTGGTCCTCAGAAGAATGCAAATTTCTTCCTCACAGCAAAGGCCTGCCATATTCTATAGCAACATGCTGCAATACAAGTGAGACATAAATTGCCGTTTGTAAACAGTAGTTACTAAATCTTTCAGTGCTTTTTTCTAAAAAAAAGCTTTGATACTTCTTTGGCTGTATACATCATCATTAAGCTGCCTCACCTAACACAAAGGCTTCATCTAATAGCTTTTAACACACCTAGAGATACATGGGAGAATATATCTGGAGAATGAAAAATTAGCTGTTGTTTACTCTAGGGTTTCTAAGCCTCAGGATTAGAGATCCCACCAGCACTAGCACTGAACAAGTCAGCTTTCAGTCCTGCTGCTGCTACAATGCGTAACAGGAGTGCTTGGTACCTGCAGTATTGCCCTTTTTCCTGACAGTGATATCTAGTTTGACACTGCCATCACACCTCTGCCAAGCAAAACTGAGAGTCAGCTATTGCCTGTTGGGTTTCTGGTTGAGAAGCAGTCAGTAACGGAGTCTGGACATATTTTAAGCCTACCTTACGTATCTATCCCATAGCGTGTTCACTGGACTCTGATAAGATGCAGGCAATCACTTCTGTTAGGTATTTCAGCTCAACACTAGAAGTTTTACGGAACTACTTCACCTCAAGAACTGGGTTTAACGAGAAACTGAGGCCATTTCCTAGCTCACACATTGCTCTCATACCTATCCTGTATAAACAAAAATAACCATAAACAGATCTTCCTAAAATAGACGTCAAAATTTAAACTTTGATCCTAAATAAAGAGCATATGCTTCAATTTACATACTGTAATTTGCTCCAATAACAGTGATTAATACAATTCATAGCAGAAAAAAAATAAGCATCCACTTATATCTTTTGCAACGTTACAGCATGAATGTTTCAAAACTCTACAAAAATAACTAAAAAGAGTATATAGTAGGTAGGCAAAATCCAGCTGGTCATAGCAGACACTTTTTAGATCTAAAGCCTAACAAAAGATAACAAAAATTAAACAAAAAAAAAGAAGAAACAGAAAACATGAAAATATTGTTAACATGCTCATTTGAAATACTGACTAAATAAGACATTTTGAAGATTTGAAATTTGGAAAGATTTACTCTAATAACATTAGAGTAAAAACAAAATTAATAAGTGTGGTTACATAATTGAATTACTGTGAAATTAAGCTCATTTGAAGAAAGATAAGTAAAACTACTCTTTTCTAAAATTGGTTTTCTTATTGGAAAATGAATTCATTATAAGACACAACCATATCTAGGCATCAAAGCAATGTAGTTATTTATATGGTTGCAACTTTGTTATTCATGGGGAGAAAGCATTTAAGGCATTAGCTGTTATCACTAATCAACTCAAACTTAAAACTGATTGTTCTATTAGCAACAGCTGAATCAAAGCAGACAAAAAAGCAAAACTATATATACGCATGATTTAAAATTGTCTTGCTATTAAAGCACAGCTTTTAAATGAGCTGCTACTACTCCAGACAATGAGCAAGTCTGTCACTGATTGAGAACTTCATCCCAGTACATGATGACTGTGACACATTAGCAAGCAAGCTGCTTAACAGCTCAGTCTTTCAATACTGGCATGATCAAACCATTGAATTCTGACATTAATGTGCCATGCCTTGAACTCTGCATTGGAGGCACCACAGAGGATAACACGAACAGTATCTAGCCCCTGCGGTTCCCCAGGCCATAGCTGCTGAAATTATACTGAAATTGGTATATATGGAAAAATCACACCAAGTTGTATGCTATTTTATATACACCAGTAAAAAGTTAAGATTCCCATCAGTCAGAGAGTTATGCTGTTTAATTTAACACCTGAAGGTTTATTAGTTTTGCACATTAAACTTATCATTGCCTCTTTTTATGCTGCCATTGAAACTGAACAGTTTAACTCCTTACCTCATTATTACCACTAAATTATACTTGGTATGGGGAGTCGCACAGCACCATTAATTATCTGATAATGCAGAACGTAAAGATTTTAATGGAAACCACTACATCTGAACTGCTTTAGCCTCCTTTGTCTCTTGCCCAGGCATAAATGCAGCATTTTCTTGACTACACACTCATATAATCTTCATTCTCTTTCAAAAAATGTCAATTCAAAGTTATTACTTTTCTGAAATGCTTTTTATATAACACTTGGCACCTATCAGCGAGACAAAACCCACATTTGCATATTTACTTTTCATGAAAGCAGCAGCTGAGGTACAGCCCAGAATCGACTAACAAAAGCAGTGGCAAAAACGTACAGAGCACCAGGTTCCTTTGTGTGGCTGCTACTATGGATTGAGTTGCTTGAAGGTGCTGCTAACACTCACCATAGCTGGGATGCTTTTAGTTTTAAAACTAATGTGTCAGGCCTCATGAAAAGAGGGCCTTACGCATATTGTGAGCACAACAGACCAAATGCTGTCAAGAGATCCAACTCCTTATAGTTATATTTGTGCCTCAGAGAGGCAAGTAAAAAGATCTTGGACTCTGCAACATAACTGTGCCTTAAGATCCTTAGTATTTTTCCTCTTTATATAAAATCCAAGTTAAACAAATAAATGCTTTGGAAGATTCAGCATTTCCATCTTAAATACCTTAAAGGGTTTTGCCTGTGAAGAAATTAAGGTACTGATTAAGCAGTGATTTATTCTATTTCCTTTTTTTGGAGTCAGCTATAGAGATCTTAAGTGTCCTTTAAAATGGATACATATGGCCATGAATAAGGCAATTGTGGCTTCAGAGAATTTTCTACAAGGATTATTTACAATTTGTTTTAATCAGCAGAGGCAGCGTTAGCATCTGCACCATAGCAATCTTAATCAGAAAACGCAACACTTAATTCTGTCAGTATTCAGAATTCTCTCTCCTAACAGCTCTTCAGTGTTTAGGTATCTTGGTACTGTAATTTAGCGTTCGACTGGCTGTAATTAATCAAGTCATGATGTAATAAAAACACGCGGATGTTTCCATTCAGAATGTTCAAACAGTAAGTATATACTTAGCCAAGGAATCAAAATCTGCCTAGAAATGTTTACAGACCCCACTTAACTTACTGACATTTTAAAATGCCACATGTCCTGCAAATTTACATTGGTGCAGACAATGAATTTTCTTGCACATAAGAGACCATCAAGCCATGCTGCTCTGACAACTGAGTACCTTTAGAAATAACAGCAACCTCACAAAATTGTACTTTCTCATTTAGAAAACATACTTGCTAAGATTCCATGTGGTTAAAAGTGTTAGAAATACGGGCACTAGGTTTGCTGATAAGAATAAACTCATCAGGGTGTTAGTTTATCATCCCACATTTTTACAGTTTCACCCAGTCCTCCTTTACTAGCCCAAGCAAGCAGCTGCCGTCCTCCCTTAGCTGACAGGCACACACACTAACTGACACTGCAGTGGCAAGTTAGCTACTAAGAGAGCACATCTGCTAACTAAAATGAACCATATTCACATCTTTGGCTTAAAATACAGATATGTACTTTCAGACTACCTAACTTTAAGCTCCTAACGAAAAGTGGCTGAACATCAATTAGAAACAGAGGTGCCTGTAGAGCAATCCGGAACCACCAAAATGCTGAACCAGCTGCTGAAAGCATCTCTCTCTTCAGAGCCCAGCACAACGAAGACTTTAATTTAGGGACCATAGTTCATTATGTAAAATTAGTTACAAATAGTAGTAATTCAAACCACTTAAAATTCATTTCCTAAACCAACCAAGGCCAGCTCTGTGCAGAATCATTTTGCCAGTTTGACACTACCAGGTTTTATTTGTTTGTTTAATTCTGACTATGTAATCACAGCCATGAAATATTTTTATCTGCAACACCTTAGCCAGCAGAGTGCATGTGTTTCCTCTCTCCAGCAAAATAAGCTGTATTGGCAAAAGGCAGAGTTTGGCTAATGTAATTACCACTATATCCAATGCTTCTGCATGCACATACAAGATAGTCAGGGCTGAAAACTCTCCCTCCCTTGACCATCACAGCTCTGCAGGAAGTCCTGTAGCAAAGAATTCACATTCCGTATCCAAAATATTAAATATTTCTTTCTGTTTGTTTCGGCCAGTAAAGTTGACAGATCTTGGTCTATTATGTTTAATGTTTACAATTTCCTTAGTTATGGCTGGGGGGAGAGACAAATGGAAGATTTCTAGCCCCTACAGGCAACATTTTCATATTTTATGTGTTTTGTAAGCCTTTGTTATCATTTGTCCATATTCTAACCTTTGTATGGCTTGACACTGGTGCATAGTTATTCCCAATTTAATGTCTACTATAAGTTTTACTAGCATGGCATTTTCTCCTTCCAGGTAAGTCACAAGAGAGTTTATCAGTCCCCACCTAACACTGATCCCTGAGGTATCATCGTGAGACCCCACCTGTTCAATACTTTCCAGCTCTGCAGTCCCCAACATAANTAAGCCTTTGTTATCATTTGTCCATATTCTAACCTTTGTATGGCTTGACACTGGTGCATAGTTATTCCCAATTTAATGTCTACTATAAGTTTTACTAGCATGGCATTTTCTCCTTCCAGGTAAGTCACAAGAGAGTTTATCAGTCCCCACCTAACACTGATCCCTGAGGTATCATTCCTGCCTCCTTACAGTTCAATACTTTTCTTGCTATCATTAATCCTTTTTTTTTTTTTCCTGGTGAAACTAAAGTACAGTCAATTAGCAGCAACACAGCCACGATACCCTGAAGGGTATGAGTGAATGGCTCTTAGAGGAATGCAGACCTCCAAAGAGAGTAATCATCGCGCACATCTCAAAGCGTTTCTTCAATGTCTGTAGCCCTGATGTCTCACTTTCCCAGCCCAGTTCTGACGAGAGTTTTACTTCAGAGTAAAACCAGGGTAAAGAAATGATGAATTAAGCCCTTGGTGGAGTGAGCAGAAGATAATATGAATACAACAAAAATCCATTTTCATTAGGATATAAAACACAAATCTTTTTCTATGACCAAACCCCACTAGTTCAGCTGTTCCAGTTATGTCAAACACATTCATACAACTCAGTAAATTCTACTGTAAAGGTAAAGCAACCAGTGATCATGTTCTGCTGGAAGTATGAGCATATGCATCATCATACTCCTCCTAAAAGAGGGAAAATATGATGTAAGGTGACACTACACACATCTAGAAGGAAAAAAGAAAAAAAGGGAAAGGGTAATTAAATTTTTGGCCATCAGCCCAGTTAGCATTTACTCCAGGGAAGAAGAGAAAAACCAAAATGGTGCATGAGATTACACCTGGCCTGAAAAGCAGAAACATCTGCTGAGCTCATAAATTACTGGATTAGTTCTGCCCCAGGAAGCCAGCCTGGTATACATACCCTCTACAGACCAGTTTAACTGTGCACAGTAAGAAACAGAAGAAGTTGTGCTGAATTAATTTCCCATTAGAAACAAAGGGGGGTCTAGGAGGGAAGAAAAACATGCTTAAATGCTGAGTGCAGGTTCCTTCTGCAAACTACAGCAGAGCTTGCATTTGACACCACACTTCTCTGAAGCAGTTAAAAGGGCAAGCTGTAAGGACAGCCTGCAGAGATGGTTCAATTTGACGGTTCAAATGGTTCATCCATTTTGTTTGTTTTAACCAAGCTGGCTGATACACTACTAATCATTTTTCCAAAATTTCTTTAAGCCAGTCTGTGGGAAAAAAACCCAACTAACCAAAAAAACCACCCCCAGTCACTGAATTCTCGCTCTGAACTGTACTATAATAGGGACTGCTTAACCAGACCTTTTACACATTTTTAGCCAAATTTGAGAAAATACACTTAGGTACCAAAGAGTCAAATGGGCCTGGAGTAATCACCTGAACTTACACCTCTGCTCTCCTGTATCTGGAAAACCTTACACCAGAACTTGGTAACATAGCTCCTCACTGTGCCCTTTCCTACCCTGCCCAGTCTGAACACTTGCAAAGCTGTGAGGGGAAAAAAACCAAACCAGCAAACAAGTCCCAGTGCCCCCAGCCAAGGGGAGTCCAGACAGCACTAAGCTATGGGACTTGATGGACCTTGCCTCCACATCTGCACAGCACTGCAGGTTCCCTTCATTTCCTGCCATCATGCTCATACGACTGGGGAGTCAGAACCTGGAACAGAGAATTTGGAAACTGCAAATGCCTGGTGTCATGAGACAGAGCTAACAGATGATTTGCTACTGCAGTACTGTGCTGCCACTGTTCCTGAACCATCACAGCATGGGAATTTGGTCCTGCACTGAGGACAGGAGGGCTTGTCCCTGAGTACCTCAGGATAAGCACAGAGCTGAGAGTGTGCATCTGTGTGGGCACAAAGAGCAACTACCTTTACCTGAACAGATTTTGATTCCTCCTTACCAGAGTCCAACGCTCACCATTTACACAGACCTTCAAGGATTTATTTTCCCTCATCACACTGAGCTTCCCTACTCTGTCGCACTCTGTCTCTTCCCTACACTCTTCTGCTCCATTCCAAAGACAGCCAAGGGTCATCTTCTCCATTACTGTAAAGTAGCAATGTTCAGGAATCTGAATACATCCTGGTTTCATCCATGAATGTAACCCCAAAATTATTCCTAGCAGTGGCGTGTAGAAGAGGAAACAGTCTAAAACTTCTCTGTTCAGTTTTCTTGAATTAGTAAGTAGTCTCACAGGATTTTCCTCTTTCTCAGATGACTGTATGTTTCCAAACTGGGTGGGAGATAACAGTGGTGAGTACACTAAAGGCATTTCAGACAGGCAAATATGGTAAGTCAGTATTTTGCCATGCTGTATTTGAAGATGAAATTGGCACAGCATTTTGGTTAACAGCATGTTAACATTAAACAGCATGTTGCTGTTTAATCACATTTAATTCTAAGAAGTGCAAGATTTAAATAATTTTCTCTGGCAAGCTCAGTTAAATTCCCTGAAAGAGTTCGAGCTGGATGTCATGGGCTGGTCTTTTCAATCCAACAGGGTTGTCCTAGTTTCCTTCTTTTGCAGGTTACTTAGGGAAGAAGCTATCTTTAATTGATGCCTTGTCTATTAATAACATTTAAATAGATTGGCATTGCTACCTAGCTTTTGAACAGTGACATTTCCAGAAAAACAGTAATAATTCAAAATTATACATTTATCACCCAAATTACCACAACTAAAAGTCACTCAAATTTTAATTGATCCTTTGAAAAGTGAGACAGAAGTCATAGACCAACTGCTCTATAGGTATTAACTTCTTCACCTACATGTTCTGGGTGAAAACCACATCATGTCATTATGTAAACAATCACTGGACTACTTCCAAGGTTATATCCTTCACAGCTGTGAACAGGCAAAGAGAAATATGAAAAAAACCACACAAAAAAACCCACACGGCAAAGCAGAATTTGATTTGCATCAGCCAAGGTACAGAAGGACCGTATCTTGAGGCTTACCAGTAATAACTACAAAACAGCTTATAGACACCAAGTATGATGAAAGCCATTCCAATTAACTGCTCATCAACACTGAGCATTTGCAAAGAAAAGAAATCTTCAGAAAGTCGTAACACTGACAGAGTTATTTATTCCCTGTATAGGAAGGTGGTGCTGTTTTTCGTACGTGGTTGGAATTAATGCAGGCAAACAACAGTACAAAGAAAACTTCAGATGTTTATGTTTTTTAGAACATTTTAAGTTCCTTCCCCTAACTTGCAATGTGATTTCTTAAATTTTTTTTAATAAGCCATTCATAGCCCATCCTAGAGGATAAACATTTCACTATGAATTCCTTCTGAACTACAAAGGTCATAAAGGAGGATTCAGTACACTGAAAAGCATCGGTCCTAATGCTACAGTCATAATGCTGCTTTCCAGCTTCAGGCCCATTGGTATCGTACAGAGAAGGTATCTCTTGTCTAACTATAATTCTTTCTACTCCAGCACGTAGGAGAAATCAAATCATTTGTCTCTTGCACTGATACTGTATTCTTTGTTTAAAGGTCATCTATAAATTTTGAAGTTTCAAAACCAGTAGGTGTTTCTAAATAAAGTATTTCTAAATAAAGTTCTACCTGAGAATAAAGAGGTACTTCAGATATTTTCTACAGTATGACTTCAAGTTGTCAGTCAGTTTCCAGTTCAGTTGAGGTAAACAATCTATTGGAAATACATAGGATTTTTCTCTTGCAAACATTCAAATCAGCACACTAAGGCTTTGCTTTTGTTTTTGCAAATATTTGGTGTCTGCCAGCTAAACCTACCACCAACATTGTTACAGTTTCATGACTGAATTTTTGGGGAAAGGATTGAAAGAACAAAATCTCGCCTGTTTCTGTTACAAGCAGGAGCCTTCTTTGCCTTACACCTTTGATCGCACCTGAGCTAATTATACTGCTATTTGCTACAAAAAATCAAACACTTTGAGGACTGACAAGTGTGTAAACATAAAACCCAAGCAAGCCCTGGGCACCACTCACATCTATCCTAAACCAGCAGCTTCTCTCTGGCGAAGGTCCTCGTGACACATCCAAGCAGGAACAATGGAGCAGAACTCCTCTCAAGCCTTAGAGAAAGCTTTCTTTTCCAGGAGGCAACTATACATCATGTCACTGCGATCTGACAATGGCTAAAAATTACTGTGTTTCTGATAGCTCCAGAGGATAAGGGAAAAAACACAGATAATTACAGAATTGCCTTTCAAAAAAACCTCACAAGCAGAAGTTAGCCTAGTTTTGAGGAACTGCCTCCATTTCTGCAGATGTGATTCTTTTGCCACGAATTTTTTGCAAGTGTAAATTATGGGCCCAATCCAATACTTACTGAAGTCAACAGAAAAAGGTTCTATTGATTTCAGCAGGATTAAGATAAAGCCTACATATCAAAGTGCAGCTGCAAAAAAAGAATAATTTCCTGCATAAGTTCTGTTTGGACCTGCAAACAATTGCGGATTCCAAAGTCCTCAAATTCCAAGTTCTCAAAATAAGAAGTATAACAGAGTTACATTTAAAAGTCAGGATCAATAGCCGTCAGCTGTGGGTTGACAGCACTTTATTACTGTTGTGGAAGAAACTGATTTTGAACTACTTACATAATTATTTATAATCTTTTTGCAATCCACCCTGTGTCTTTATCACCACATAACTTCAACAAAAGGAGAAAAGGGAAGAGAAGATGGATATTTCAAGCCTTAATGATGTGTGTAGTAGATGCCTTGGTAAGTTTTCACAGGGCATAGAAAGAAAAACAGGAGATTTGATGGACAAGTCTACAAAACAAAATAATTACTTTTATAACATTTGTTAACAAATACATAATTTTACGAAGCCTGTAGTATTTTAAGCCAAATTGTCCCATTGGATAAGCAGACATTCCACACCCAACTGAATATACACCTCCTCAAGTTGCCCCCAAAGTGCTTGGGATAACTTCAAACTCCCAATGAAGTTTTTAAAACTGGCAAAAAGAGGCCCACAAGAAAGAAACAAGGCAGGCCCCACAAAAGGTATCACTTTGCCCTAAAAAAGGAAAGACCAAAATCAGCAGTTACTTTCTAAAACTCTGAGCGAGGCCCCTTCACCTCCTATTCTTCAAAGTCAATAGCCAACAGATTAACAGGAATGATACAATACAAAGAAGCAAGGAGCATGCAGAATATAATTTTGGGAAGAAGAGGTTGAACAAAGGAACATTTGAAAATTAAAGTAATCTGAGGCAGGTAACCAAGGAGAAGGAACTATACAACATACTCTGAACGTATTTTCTGCCCTAACACACACACACATAACAACTGCCCATGACTACTGCTGTCTTACTATCATCACATTCACAGTAAAACATTAACAGCACATCTGTTTCATTAAAAATAAATGATCGAACATAGGGATTATAAAACTTTATACTTCCATGAAAATAACTGTTATTTTTAAAACACACCTCAAGGTAACAGGAACTCGCCACATGCGCTGCTTTCCTTTCTAGCGCAGGGAGTGTATATGGTAACTAAAAATTTGCTAGATTAACAATCCTAAACAGAGCTAGCGTTAGTTTCACATATGTACTCATTGCCAATAAACACACAGTTGTTTTGCTAAGGATGTTATTGTTTATCTGATAAAATAATACAAGTTTGATATTTATTTTAAAACCAAATAATGGAGTGTTTTTCCAGCGCTGGGTCACAGACAGCTCAGAATTATTATGTATTTAATGCCCTAACTTCTGTTGAATGAACTTAACTGAATGAATTTAGCATGAATTTACACACCAGTTTTACCAGAGTCAGCAGACTGGATTACTTATCTCTGTCAGACTACTTAAAGGAACCAGGCTCACCAGCAACCAAAGGAATGTCTGTCACCTGAGGCTCAGTCAGTTCATTAGGAATGTTCAGTTTAAGATGCTTATCAGAAGACAGGAGGAAAAGGAAGCTTAGTGAGGAACAAAAGAACATGACCAAAAAATACACACTCCTTTCTCTTTCCCTTCAGCTGCAAAAACCCCACAGTCCACTGAACTCTGGTAACTCTGAATGCATCCATGATCAGACCCTAGATAGCTCTGAAACAAATGAAGGCATAAAGAAGACAAAGTTTACATTTTATACATTTTTTTCTAGGTATGTATAAAATGATTTTAGACTCCACAGTTGGGGAAATTAACTCTGGTTTTACAACTCCGTGCCAAAACCGTTTTGAAGGTTATACAAGCACATTCAGAAGTCTGCATTCCAGATGTTCCAGGTTCCTAAGTGCCATTTTCACAAGTAACTTTGGTACTTTATCCCCAAGTCCCCCTGATTTTCAGAAGCCTTTTAAGACGTTTTTGGAAGCGCTTCAAATTAACCGCAGATAATGAATGTTGCAATTACTGCCTCTTCACTTTCAAAAGAATACCTTGAACAAGGACTTGGCTCTTACACTGGTTTGTGAGATCAATACTACAAGATTTGAATAGAAGAATTTTTAAATATATTCATTTGCAAATTAGCTGTACTGCAATTTCCTTTAGAGTAGCAAAATAAATGCTTAGAACATTTGTTTCAGTATAGTTTGTTGCCAATCTAGATTATATGAGAGGAAAAACCCAACATCAGTAAACACCCACGCAAGATACAAGAAAGTGTGATTAAGCTGCTTATTTCCCCACCTGAAGTGACACAATATTCCATTCTAACATACAGTGAACACAATTTTAAAGAAGTGGGGATAAGACATCTTTGATATAGACCAACCTCTTTTCTAAAACCAAGTGGGTTTGTGCAGCAGTAAGAAGAGGTCAGGAACTCTGTTGAGAGCAGGTGCTAACACGTCCCTTTGTTCCACTCCACTGACAAGAGTATACAAGAGTATTCTTTGGCACTGACAACCTGTAATTGAGCTGACAAGCAGAGAAAAGAAGTCAGGTAAGACTAATGGCTCTGTTTAACAGCAGTCTAAAGTAGCAGTTGCATCTAAGGTTGGGCACTCTTTCCAGAAAAAAAACCCAGACAATTACTTATTTTTTAAACATGAGAATTAATCTTACTAAAAATCATTTTAATGAGTGGTAGTAAGAAACAGAGTCAAAACCAGGGTGGAATACTGAGTATATTTGGAGTATTTAAAGTAGCAAATGTTTCTCATGATGAAAATATCTGTAAAAGAAATGAAACAGTAATGTACTTTTCCATCTCTCATCGTAGGCCACCAGCAGAGATGCCACAGAATGCTGGCAGGACATCCTCATCTTTATGAAATAACCTTTTCAGTCAAAACCATACATATCTCCTATCCCAAAGTATTATGCTATCTGGTTATGTCAAATAATTACACTCCAACGTTAATCAGCAGACATCAAGCTGCAAAGTCTGCAACAAAATGTTTTATTCCTCTCCACAAACTATATCCTATCTGTAGAAGAACTATGAATATTTCATGATGTACAGTTTTGAGAAGTGAATGTTTTATTTTCATTAACTTTTTCAATCTTCTGGTTTCCAAAGATCTTTTAAATCTGAATGCTCAGATATTTCTGGAGTAAATAAATGCATTGTAATCATCTAAATGTGCCAGGAAGTAATTTGTCTGAGCCCCAAAACCTTCATATATTTTGATCTGTGAACATTAACTCATACCTCTTACACCTCTTGCACTTAACAGACAAGATTTTAGTAGCTTTATTCACATGGACTAATAACTTGGTGCACAAATAACTTATTGTGCAGGAAGTCCCCCTGACATAAATGGATAAGTGAGACTACTACTGTCTTCATTACTACAAAATTGATACGTGCTTAACTCCGTATCCACTTTCTCTGATAAATCACTTGTGGATAAAGACACCAGAGCCAGTAAGGCCATCTTGGTGTGCATAATTGCAAGCACAGATATTTTTTGAAGAATCTAACTTTGAAGAGAAGTAAGGGTATTGGAATGGCTCAAGAAATGGCACTGTTTCACGAAAGCACATGCTTTGCAGACACATCCTAGAAGAACAAAAAACGCATGTTGAAAGCTTCTATAATAAATATGACATACATGCTCTGTGTGTATACAAACCAAACACACTTGTGTTTAAATAAAGGATACATAGATGGGTATTTCCATGTCTAATTAAAATGTCCATTCAAAGAACACTTCAGTAACAAAGTACAGCATAAAAAAAACAATTAAGAAATTACAGGCTGAAAGTTGCACATGCAGTCCACTGACAGTACAATTAGCTGCAGGGGGAAATTACACTTGGTCACATATTCATAAATAGCCAGCATTGTGTTGATGAAAAGTACCTGAAACTTGACAATTTGCGGGCAGTTTGTTTTCTTCCAGTTATTACCTAAACAGAGAAATTTGCACCAAGAGATTTCTTACTAAAAAAACCAAAACACCCACTTGCATAAAAAGTCAGAGGAAAGGAATAAAAGGCTATGGTATTTCTCTGCAATGACAGTGCACCCAGCTAATTTTCTTCCACAATATCACCTCTGCTTTCAGTGGAACAAATAACCAGACGAAGTGTCAAACCTGTTTCAGCTGTCCAAGTGAGATATAAGGAAGGAAGAAGAAACCATGAAATTACACAGGAAGAGTCAATAACCTGTTATTTGACTTTACAGGCAGAAGTAAACATCATTCAAGCTGTAATTGAATTAATGCAGCATTTCAGATAAACCCAATTTGCATAGGATTTGCTGTTGGAGGAACCTCTACCCCGCAATGTTAAACCCAGTCTCCCTTGACAGTATTTTTGAACTGCTGACCAGGATCCCTGCACGAGCAGACAACAGTCCCATTCCTCATCCTATTGACATTCACTCACATTCTCTGGGCACTAAGAAAACATAAAGGTATGCATATGCCAAAAATGTTATAATAGTTGTTAAAGAAAGGACAAACTTACCTATCCTATTTATGCAAAAGGGAGAAGAAATAAGCACTGACTAAACTAGGCTAGTTAAGTAGCAGAAGGACTTGTTAACGGGATTGACAGGATCATCTGACTTGTTAACAAAAAATAAAGGAATGGTGAGAAAGGTCTGAGGGACAAAGAACACTAACGCTCTTGAGCACATGTAGCGAACTGGGAAATGAACAAGAAGTAGATGAAAATTTATTAAAAACCATTGCTACTTCATATCTGTAGCATCTGATTTCTGACACTAGTCATCACTTACATAAAAATGTGACAAAAAGGACAGCTTTTCAATTGAAGTAATTTGTCCACTAAACGCCCTGTGACAGACCTGAGAGACAGTCCTCATAAAGACATACCCATTGCTTTTTTCTGTCTGCTGCTCTACCATAGCAGACATTGAAGATGAGCTGACATCTCAGACCACATTAATGGCCTCCTGCAAGTGGCCAGGGCACCCCTCGGCTTACCTTTCTCAAGACTCCTCAAAAGTAGGCTCACTGTAAACAGGAGCTGCATAAGAGGAGGCCAACTCCAGAAGAAAGGACTTGCGCAGTAAAGAACAGACTGCCAGTATGCCATGCAGAATCCTACCTTGAAGAAAGAGAGTAAACAGCACTTAATTCCAACTTCATCCCATACTAAAATTTTATTCTGCTCTCATATATATACATTTTATGATAACTTCACAGAACTACTATCAATTAGCCTTTTCCTGAATAATGGAATTCAGGTAGACTTAACATCATCTACCACAAAGTCTGGTAATTGTTAATGCAACAAAAATACTGATATGGTTTTCTTTTTTTTTTTTTTTTTAAAAAAAAGCAACTTCTACCATGTTTGCAACTCAGGGTTGACAACAAAGAGAGACTGGTAAAACAGTCATGGTAAATTGCAAACAAACAAAAAAAAAAAAAATCACACTAATTCCATCTGAGTACTGCTTTTTAATCAGCAGGGAGTTTGCTTTCTTAGAGCATTTTATACAGATTTTAGATAATCTTTGTTTTGGTCTGGATTTAAGAAGCTTCTCTGGAAATCTCCCATCTTTTCCCAGCCTTCACTCTTGAAGGAGAAAATTATGTACAAAGAAACAACCTATGATTAATTAACTACCCTCTAAAACTGCACTCTCTACTTATCAGGAAGCATTCAGCTATTTCTAAAGTGGTTATTATTCTCAGCCAACAAAATAAATATGAAGGGTATCAGTTAAGCCTCACCTTCAGATTACAGGTTATCTTGCCTTCTGCAGGACCTTGATCCCTTGAGAACGCTTTGCAGCCTCTTGGCTATCCAAGGATCATCACTTTAACATCTAATTATCATTGTGAGCAGCCACTGTAAACATCAGCAAACTTCAGCAGAGCTTCCAAAGGGCAATATGCAACGCAGCACAGCCAGTTTATATTAAGGTTAATTGGTCTTTCAGGAACTCATAGTATTTGCTAAAATAAAATACAACTGTAGCCCAATAAAGTGATTCTGTTCCTTTGTCTCAAAGCTGAAAAGCGAAAAAAGGGCAAAAGGGAAGCTTCCTTCAAGGGCAAAAGGGAACCATCTAGGGCATATTTGGCCATAACTGATAAGTTCCACACTTAACTTTGTTCAACAGACATTTAAAATGCAGTTGCAGACTATAAAGCTGATTATTCACTAGTATTCTCTGATGGGACCATTTCTCAGCAGAGTTTTAAAGGGCAGTTTTATAAATAGACAATAGAAGATTCTTATGAAGAAATTGCACTTTTGTGTTTAAGAGGCATATAATAGAGCATGCCAAAAAAGTCAAACAACATTCAACTAACGCTACAAGACTATTGGAACGCACCAGAACAGGCGTCTAGAGTAATTTAGGAAACGTCTGCTGTAATCTTTGCTTTATGCTGTAACTTAATGCAAGAGCTACACCAAAGCTTTGAAAGGGAAAGGTCAAAAATTAAATGAAGACTCAACAACTTACTAGTTCTAATGCTGTTTTGAGAAGAAGGAATGTTAAATTAAGTTGGAACAGGCCTAATTTTTCCTATAAACCCATGTAAGGAAAGGGTCCATTCACATACATCATTGGAGTGGCTCTGAAGTACTCTCTCCTTTACTGCAGTGATGAAAATGGCAAGCCCAAGGATGAACATGTTTGCTGTTCACATTGTTGGATATTAGTCCAGCTGTTGCTCCAGCTCATTATACCCACAGTATGCTTAGGATGAGCAGAGTGAATACTTGCTATTGATCAGATCATGTGTGTAAGAACCTGTGCTGAGAAAGAAAGTAAGATGGGACCAAATTGCAGGCGTACACCACACTTAACTGGTATCGCAGACACAATTAGCTCTGTGTAGGTTTTTATCAGAGCCTGCCTCACAGATAAGGAACCTAAGATAGAAATTCTCTTAAGAATTTACTTAAGAGAAGATGAAGAGTAACTTCACTGAAAGCACATAATTTATATAAGTATTACAAGACACACAGAAAAGAAATGAGAACCATGCCCAGTAAAATATTCAAAATCAGGGCCTCGAACACAAGCAGTATTTATCTCAGGAAGTAAGACTACTATATATAATTGGAATACTTGCACTGGGAGCTGAGTTACATTGCCCCAGTTCCAAGTAAAATCAACTGTCCTTTATACTTACTATTGCCTATGTAATTCTGTCCTATGGCTGCTTAACACATGGCCAATGAACAGGCTTTGAGATGAAGACTTTGGGGAAGTCGCTAGAAGCTTTATCAGCAGTTTTAACAGGGTTTTCACCATCAGAATCTGCAGATTTGTCTAGACTGACAAACTTAAAACATTTTTGATTAGGCAAAAACACTTAACAGTGAGTTTGTTAAATCCCAGTGTGGTTGCTCTCTTTTAGAATTAAAGTAGCTTGCACTTTTAGAATTAATACAAACAAAAGGGACAACACTTTAATTTAGACTAATTAAGAGCAAATTTAAAACAATTCAGTTAAATCACCTAAAACCCCTGGATGGATGCATCCTATTCAGAATTGACGCTCCCAGAAGCAAGCTCTGAACTACCAGAGAGATCTCCCTCTCACCTGCTTCACCATCTGGAACGGGCATTCAGAACTGCATGGGAAGTTTGTCTGTGGAGATTAAGAAATTGTATTGGTCTAAAACCCAGGGATTATGTATCTCTAATGCTGAAGAAGTCCCAAAGATAAATGGACACAACACTGGTATTTTAAGAGTTTGATAACTCATGCATGTTCAAAGTCAGAATCAAATACTTAATTCTGATGGATAGCTGAAATACTTTGCTTTACACTGATGTAACGTGCGAGTTTAATATATTTTATCAGTAGTTGGTAAACTCATACAGTAAACCAAGCCTAAATAGTAAACCTGACATTATAAACCAAAGCAAAGGATACAAACACAAGGAAAAGCAGAACAGTAATCGAAATAAAGTGAACTTTATGGCCTGATGCCACCTAACCTGCCACTTTGATCAGTCAGTTCAAATTCTGCTAGGACCAGTTAACATTTAGAAAACATCAGTCCCAGGCTCACATCTGGAAAATAAATTAATCTTGGTTTAGGAAATTCACTATCTATCCTTATGAAATTAAGGCAGCAAGAAAGCAGAACTGGCAGCCTCACCTGCTAGAAAGAGCTAGAAACTAGCACTGCAAAACAGTACTGTTCAGGGTTTGTTTTATATATTGCACAGCTACAAAATTGCTCACATGAAAACACTGTAAAATAACAGCAGAGCAACAGAATTCCTGCCTGCTTCTCTACTGCTTCTTTTTTTTCTTTTCAGTAAATAATCATTGCATCATAACAAATACTGGTTGTAATCAGTAAGAACATCCTTGTTAAGTGCACAGTAAATCCAGCTCTCTCCTCTTCAGGTTTGATCCTGCTGCCACCACAAAGACTGACAAAACTCACTTTTCATTTACCAAGCTCAGAATGAAAACACAAGCATGACCCAAATATCGAGCTTCTCTACAAATTCTTCTGTGACAGCATTTAACTTCTAAAGCCTTCCAGAATTAAATAAGGATTAAACGCCGCTAATGTCAAATGCATATGTAAGCATAAGTCTGAATAAGTCTCCAGCGACACCAACCTCTTTGTCCTAATGGTACAAAGGTATTTAAACTATTATAAGGCATTATTTAAGGAAAACCCTAGTTTTGATTTATTAAAAGAGGTGCTTACCAAAATACCTGATTTTCACATTTACTTCCACAGTATAGTAAGTCATATGTAGGTTTTAATATACTCATGTTAAGATACACATTAGAATCCCTCCACACAGGATCATATTTTGACACACCTGGTGTCACCGTCAACCACTCATTGCATCGGGCACGTGGACCCCTACACACAGGGAAGCAGAAAGGCAAAAATCCAAAGAGTTTATTTCTTTGCAACACAAAACCCTTTCCAGAGAGGGGAGAGGGTTCAACAGTTCAAGAGTCATCGGGGCTCTAAGGGCAGTTATCCTAAGATCAAGCAACTCCACGTGGACATCTCTGCTTCTTCCAGATCCTCTGAGATCTCACAGGTATCATATTTGTGACAAAAGGAAAACGAAAACCAAGATGATTCATTAAGATGCATCTGCAACACGCCAGAAACAAATGTTTGCTTTTATCCTGTGTATTCTCTTTAAAGCCCTTTGTGTTGTGTCTTGAAAAACAACAAAAAAGTACCAGTTTAAAACATTTTAACTTCCTTGTCCAGCACTCCAAAAAGACTAAGGGGATGACAGACTGAAGAAAATTAGGAATCGAATTGTACATCTCCCTCGGGCTCTGGCCATACCCCTCCCAGCCCTGACGGCCATCAGGGCATAAAAACAGTGACCCTCCTCGCCTGCTTTGGATACCGTAGACATTGTTGTTTAATACGTGAAAGATAACAAATGTCAGCAATAAAAGCAAAACCAGGAAGAAAATGAATCAGATAATGTTGATTAAGTGCAGTTTTAAAGAAGGTAATTAAATAGGCAGCATCCAACGCCTCCATCCCTGATACTGAAGGCACTTAGCACACAACTGTCGAGGATTTGGAACAGAAAAAATTTGCAATTTTTTTCCCCTTTAGCGGCAGAAAGGGAAAGAACACGGCCCCCGCCCGAGGGAGGGGTAGCGCCGGGGCATTACCTGTGCCCGCCGCCTCAGGCGCCGGCCCGAGGCAGAGCAGCCGGCGCCGCTCCGCGCCTGCCCCGGCTCGAAGCCCACGGAGCGGCAAAGCGTTCCCGCCCTTTTCCTCCCTCAGGCGCTGTGAGGGAACGCGACGGAAAAAGCGGTAAATGGCCGCGGGGAGTGAGAGCCGGCCGGGGCCGCCCCTGAGGTGCCTGGGAGGGCCGGGGGCCCCTTCAGCGAGGCGGCACGGGCCGCCCCCTCCTCGCCCTCGAGGCAGCTCCGGTGTACCCCGCCGGCCGCCGCCTGGGGCGGGGGAGACGCGGAGCGCCGACAGCCCCCGCCCCGCCGCCGCGGGAACGGCCCCCACCTGCGGCGGTGACGGCGGCCTCGCGCCCCTTCCAGTCAGGGAGGAGATATTCACCCGTCGCCGGCAGCGCTCACTCGGAGCCCGCCGGGCCGGGCCTCGCCTCAGCTCGGCGGGCTCACGACACCTTTGGGAGGCGGCCGCTCCCCCCCGGTCGGCCGCAGGTGCTTCAGAAACAGGCGTTAAAATGCCGCCGGTGATGAGGAGGGGAGGCGGGGGGTGACGGGCCGCGGGTGGAGCGGTGCCAGCGCCGCCGCTCGCCGTCTCTTCCTTTCGAGCCGTCGCGGCTGAGCACGCCGAGACGAGGCGCCACTCCGTCCCCAAAAAACATTTTCCTCTCGGATCGTGCACGAATTTTTTGGCTTCTCTGTATTTCCCCTTGTAGCTAAAGTTTCCCTTCTTATGAAACAGGGAATAGCGTAAGGTGACACGTAAAAAGGTTGCAAACTTTTTTTTACAAACTTTAAAAAGTTTGTAAAGTTTTTAGTTATGGACCATAGAGAGTTTTACTGAATAATTTGTCATAGATCACTGTGGAAAGGCATTCCTCTCGGCCACGGGAGCAGAAGGGGCACAGGTGTTGGAGCAGATCTCCAATGGCTCATCATTTTCTAGGAAGTTTTTAAGCTGGTAAATCTTAGCGAAGAACATCTGTCCCCCTCGTAACTTATCCTCTCAGGTGTAAGAAAAAATCGGGTAATATACAAAGTTACCCAAATACCACTAAGGAAACACAGTGCATACCGAAGATAAGTAGATGCAGGATATGCACTTTTTATATACTTCTGCTGCAAACCTGCTTAAGTTATGTGTGATTTTTGAATAAACACTCAGAGCTTGCACTCTAAACAACTGTTATAAAAATGTTCTGTTTTCAAAGGTGAAAAGAGTCCGTGCACAGGCGTCTGCATGCATACAGGAGTGCCTGTGGACAGCCAGTGAGAGCTGCGTGCTATTCAGCAGCATAAAAACGAAGCGTGGGGCTCTGCCAGTCATCCAGCCTTCCTGCTGAGGCAAGGGAGAGCAAGAAGGACCTTCAGAGGGTAAGTCATCCCACCTTGTGCAGATACTCCTGCATGGGAAAGGTGGACAACTGTCCTACACTAGGTGGGTATCTTTTCCGTAGTTGATGCTTGGTGAAATTAATCCTTTGTTTTTATGCTGAAGCATGGAGGATACACAGTTAAAATATCGAAACCGCATCACTCCAGCTCTGTAGTGGCATTTGGTGCTTGAAGCGTGGGTTTTGATTTCGATTCTCCTGGATAATGAATTGTGTGAGGATAGAGGTGGGTTGTGTGCATTCCAAATTAGGCACAATAAAACTACTGTATATTACTGTGGAAGTTATATATTTTACATATAAACTACTTTGTTGGTTTACAATTGTTGAGATTTTTAGCGTTTGTGTATCCTACTGCAATAAATCCTGGCAATTTGGTACTATAAATCCCATCCTGGAAAGTAGGAATGAGTTACATCCAATCAGTTTTATTTGAACATTATAAAAAACACCCAGAGTCGCTTTTATATATATATAAATAATGCTGTGCTTTTAACTTTGAAAATGTTGTGATGCTTCATACCAGGACTACAGCAGGGGAAATGGGGATTTGATGTTTGGAAAGTGTGAGTATATCTGTGTTCTCAAACGGTAATAAATGATTCTAATTCTGATGAATCATGACATACCAGAACCTAAGAATTTCACTGATCAAAGGCTGAGTATTCCTGTCCTGAATCTCACCCATTCCCAAGGGGAAACTGTATTTGCAGTACAAAAAAACCAAAACCAACAAACCCCCACCTAATTTATTTTTATTAACACATAATGATGGCTTGAAACTCACTGTTTTGGAATGCTAATGATACTGTACTAGAAATGGCCCAGAGGGCAATGAGTAGTGTAAGTGGCAAAGTATTCACAAAAAAGGCAAATAATATTGATCTTATGCTTTTTTTTTTTTAATTTTATATATCTTGTAAGTATTTAAAAGAATCAAATATTCTGATTCCTGATGACTTTTGCATAGTCCAAGTTAGGAAACAGGATACGTTTCTTAACAAGCAACTTTATAGGGGAGTTAAGACTGAGAAAATTTGCTCATAATTTCATGTTAAGAAATATCATGGGGATACCATAAATTTAAAAGCCAAGCACTGCATATCCAATTTAGATTAGTACACAATACATGTACAATTACAGAATTTAAAAGTTTACAGTTCTGTATTAAAGTCAATCAACTTTAAGATGTATTTTAGTTGCCACTTATGGCACGATAATGTATTTTAAACAGAACTCAACTTTGTTAGTGGAGCCTTGCCTAGCCTAGAGATTCATTTAAAGAGCCAACTCATAGCTAATATCTATTGTAGTTTCCTTTCACTAGCAGTTGTATAGAAGTATCCTCTCAAAAATTACAGTTCCATTATGTTATGAAATCCACTCCTTGTAACCATTCCTCCAAGTTGATTTATTACATGGCTCATAGTGGCAGAAACCAGCAGAACTCCTGTGATACCTTGTCACAAATCTGGCACTGGGGAATCTCACGCTGTGGCAAGTATAAAGGTACCGGCAGATAAGTTACATGCAGAAATTCAAAAGCAGTGTGTATACGTGGGTGTGTATGTGTGTGTACGTGCACATTATATGCATATACAGCAAGGTCTGTAAAACCATTGAGAAGCGCAGTCGCCCATGGCTGGACGTGGCTTGCGTGACCAAAAGGGATAGCGATATGCAATGCACGAGCACAGAGCCACACAAGGCACCTGCAGGCAGTGCTGCATTTACTGGTATCCTAGTTTGAGGTAAAACAGAACCAATTTTCTTTTCAGTAATTTTACTTTCCATTAAAGTCTCTTCTAACTAACTGCACTTTCTGAAATTAATGTGTATTTTTCAGACAGTGTCTGCTTCCAGAGTGATAATGTCTGATGTTTATAGTTGATGCCAAGGCATGGTATGCAGAGAGGCTCTTGCTTATACTTATAACACCCAAGTCCAGCTAACTCTGTTATGTGCCCCGTTGGAGGGTTGGAAGCGGAATAGCGTAGAGGGGTCCCACCTGCTGTGAGGAGCAGACAGGACAGGTGACCCAAAATTGACCAACAGGGTATTCCATCCTATTTGCCTCATGCTCAGTATAAAAGCTGAGGGGTCAAAGGGTCAGCCCTCTTTCTTCAATGGCCGGCATCCGAGGAGGACTCTCTGCTCATCTGCCTTTGATCCCAATCTGTGCGTTGCTGACTCCAGATAAGGAATCCAGTTCTCATCAGTCACTTAGTCCAGTCTGGGACGTTCCCAGTGCCAGCCAGTGATGTGATCGTCATCCCGGGAGCTTGATACAGGTTGTATATATTGTATATGTTTCATTATTTTCTTATTGATATTATTATATTTTCTTTTTATTATTAATATTTCACTAAAGTAGTTTAGTTTCTTTTCAACTTTTAAGTCTCTCTCCCTTATTCTCCCTCTGAGAGCATCTGTCATGCATTTAGTGGCCAGTCCAGCCCAAACCAGGACAACTGCCTACATTCAGTAAATAACAGAGGAAGACAACAGGAAGAGTCTACCTGGCTCAGCCAGTTCCAACCTCTGCATTTGGTAGCAGCCACTGAGCAGAGGTTGAGTCAGAGGGATTTTCAAAGCTGTTTTCAAGGGTGAACACTATGCACCCTAACAGGCCGCACACCATAAAACAACTAAATGCTTCAGAAGAAATACTATTTAAAAGGCTGTCCGAGAAGATGAAAAGCCTCCATATGCCACAACAGAGAGAAGAAGAATCAAGAGCATCTCGCTGGTTAAAGGAAAATACCCAGATGATCTTGGAAATGACAATAGAGAACAGAAATGAAACCAGTAATAACAAACCCTTCCATTTTCAAGGATGCATGCAGGTTTATTTTCATATTTGCTCTAACTTTTGAAGTTATTCAGTGCATTTATCAGAGCAAATTAACATTCATTGTTCTTCAACACAGATTTGTAGATTAGTGATACACAGAGGAGGCTCATCTGCAGGAAGATCTTCTTACTGATGGGGCTTTTTGCCTGTTACTTAATAAGAATTATGACACCGTTCATTGACAAAAAAATCAAGTAAAAGTTTATAAAAAGATTATAAAAAGCAACCATGTATACCTGCAATAGGAAACAGAAGCCTGCAAATATCACAAAGGAATAAATGTATGCATAATTTTGCATAATTTTGCCTGTTATTCAAAGAATAATTAGGCACACTAGCATAAGAGTAATCATCAAAAATAATATAGTTAGCACGTCAAAAAAGTTATACAGGTTCTGTGTGATTAATAGCATAATTGAAATGCTTTGTAAGAAAATTTATTTTTGAGAATAAAAAGAGATCTGTATATTTTCCACATAGGCAAAATGCATTTGGCCCTTCATTAAACTAAGCTTAGTAGGAGACAAGGCAGATTTGGGGGTGGGGAGGAAGAGTAACAAAATCTTGCAAAACCAATTTGTTGCACTGAAAATGAATAGAAATAATAGCCTTGCAATCACAATAATAATTTTCTTCAAAAAGAGAGTAATAACCTGTTTAATTTCCCAATTCTAGAAAATGCTCATGCCACTGTAGTTTCTGCACATAATAAAAAAAAAATACAATTGTAAGTTTAGCACAATATTCCATTGCCACATTAAAGATACAGTAAAGACTTTTTCTTGAACTTGAGCAAAGTTTTGTTGGTAACAAAGTTTAATCTTTAAAGTACTGACAAGCTTTTTTTGCAAACCATACCACTGTTTGTTACTGATTTTGCATAATAAATCTATTATAACTTCTCCATTACTCACTTAGTAAATAGAAAGGGTATTAGGAGACCAGATCATCCCCAGTGGCACATGCTTTTTGTCCAAGTTATTAAAAGCTGTAGAGAGCCTTCTGAAGTCAACTTTGATGGTGCTACTGATCCATTTGTCTTGATTTATATTTACATGATCATCACTAAAAATCAAGTTTATGCATATGACTAATGTAAGAGATGAAATCCGTTTTCAACCAAAGTAACATCATTGTGGGTGACTTTGCAATATTTTAATGTACGATTCTTAGAAAAGGTAAATATTTGTTTTCCAATACTAGAAACTACTTCCTGCAATGTTTCTTTGAAGAGTTTTAACAAAATTAGAGATGTGGCAAAAAAGTAGGAAAAAAACCCTCCTATAAAGTATTGGTTTTTTACAAGTCTCTGACAGCTTAAGTTTTTGTGCATTTTAACTGAGAAAGGAAATAATTCACATTCCTACAGTTTTCATCTGTGCTTTCCAGCATGACCCTATATATTCACAGTCAGTAAATCCCACTGGAAAAAAGCTATGTGCAACTTATCACACTAACCTTGTCTTATGCATATGACTTATAAACGTACATTAACACATTTCTTCTACTGCCATCTATTTTATTACTACTATTAGGAGCAGAGCAGATAGAACTGCCTTTTATTAAGGTTTTCAAATACTTCTATTATAACATACTATTTTTTTACTTGAGTATAACTTACTAAATTTTTAAGAGATGGGGCCAGAGTTGTAAATCTTTAGGGGACTTAGGAACCTAGATAAAAACTGAACCCTCAGTGAATTTAAAGGAATAGCTTTTTAATTTTCAGCTGCATAGCTCCAACCTCATTCTCTGTGTCACATCTAAACTTGAAGTGGTAAGTTCTGTTTGGTGCCAGGTTTCCTGTTTGGTGCCAAACAAATCTTCGTTTGCTGCCAAATCATATACACTATCTTGTCACAAGCAGTTAGCTTTTTCACAAAATGTGTATCGAGCTGAAATGAGAAAATAAACATTAGTCAATGAGCATTTGAGTGAACGAATGAAGTCTTATCACCACACTATCTTTTTTTGATTTAGCAACTACCTTGTGATTACACAAATCTCACCTTGCAGTTCTTGACTTGCACACAATCAATGTGTATTGCTACATAACATCCAAGAAAAGGCAGTCCTTCACATAGTTTGCCAAACCCAATAAGTTACTAGTGTTAGTTCCATAGTGGGGAGAATTCATGCTTTGTTGTTTGAACGGATTAGTCTTCTAGCTATCACAGATGTCCTTAAAAATCCAGGATTGTATAATATAATCCAGTGTATTCAATAGGGATATTTTCGAAAAAATGTTGACTTCAGCAGAGGGGTTCAAGTCAGATTTTGAAAGGGCACTTAATCCACCAGTTTATATTCTTCCTATTATTTGACTTTATGTTGGGCTAATTTCCTATTCATGCTGTCTTTGAATACAAATACAAAATAAACCTTAATGCCAAAACCATGCATACAAATCAGAATACGAAATATCAGGACCTATAAGTGTTCCTATTATGCCTGTATGCTAGTGGAGATAATTTTGGTGCTGCTGAACATGCAGATATTCTAAAGGAATTTGGAAATGAAGGGGAGACAGCTTGCAATGGTAAATTGCCTATTAAAAGTTCAGCCTCTCTCTGACACTGCTGCCTTTTACCAATGGGCAAGAACGATTGTGCCCTTTCAAGTCAGCCACGGTACAGCTCTGCAAATTTAGATTGCCACGAGATAGGTACATCCTGAGTTGTCAGCGAGCAATCATTAAAAACGTTGTGAAATAATTTAATGAAATGTTTAATGAATATGCAAATGTCAGCCAGGAAGATAACTCATATTTTCATTTGCTGGTTTAAGTAAAAGAATAAATTACTGAAAATTGAGGCAGGAGTCAGCCACCTGTAAATTCACTTAGAAAAGAGACAGTAGGAAACGAAAATGTTCTGTTCGCTACCTCATAATAAGGACATAATGCCCAGGGCACCTTACCTGCAGCCAAATCTATTGCTTTATTGATGAGAGAAGACAACCTCTGTGTCCCGGCTGTGTATGAAGAATGCTTCAGCTCCTTCTGCGTTCTTCCACAGAGAACATTTTGTGGGCTCAGAGATCTCCCAGGGGTGAAGCTGAAGACATGCAGGTTAGGGAGTGGGGAGGCTGAGGGCTGGACAAAGGCATACCATACACTGATACTGTAGGACAATTTTGGGCTTGGCTGCATTTGCATCAGAAGAGGTTTCCCAGGCGAGTTTGAATGTCCTTCAGCCACACCACTGATAAGGGGGACCTAACAGTGGCTACCAGTAAACCCCTGCTGGATTTAATCACACTAGTCTAGCACAAACTACAAACCAAAGCACACCCACGAATGCCATCTACAGACGCCAGTACACTGAAGGGTGGCCAGCTGTTGGCTAACTTCATTATACCCTTCGTTGGCTTTTTTGCTGTATTGATTTTCCCTTTACCTGTCTGAGGCCTGAGACGACTTTGGGGCTGTTGATGGAGGCAGGACCAACAAGTTCATCCGCTCCAACCCGTTGAGAAATTAAGAGAATGCAAGATACATAATTTGCTCCTTCTGATATTACGTGGTCTTCATTTTTTTAATTTTTATTGTTATTTTTACTGAGGAAACACTGAAGGCAGGGTTAGACTCCACCTGCATGGAGTGACACAACAGGCAGAGGGCTCATTTTGAGATGTTTCACTAGGAAATTTGAAACAGATCGTGTCATGGAGAGTGATTTAATTATCTTGATGCCATTATGTAACACAATCATACATGAAGCCAAATCTGAAAATAGCAAAGTAATATTGTTCAGATATGGAACAATCAGGCATAAACTGAAGATGAGTTTCCAAACAACCTGTAAACTAGATTAGCTGAATGGAAGTAAAGTCTGCGTGGTAACCATCACTGATGATAATAAAATGGCCTAAACCCTGAGAATTTGGGGTATAGGATTTCACTTGTTAATTGCTTTTCCCACCAGGTGGTTCATGTCTAATTTGAGTAAACTGGACATTAATATTGATGGATAGCAATTAGGTGACTATGTAACACTTCACAGTTTTTCATTTGACATCAGAAAAAAACTGAGCCCTCTAATTCAACAGGTATATTTTCTTCTTTCTCTCCTTTTTTGACCTATACTTTTTTTTTTCCAAATCCCAGTGCTTGCTATATAAATAGTCCAGAGTAAATATGACAACATGAATTTTTGAGCAGTCTGAATCAGGGTAATAGCTGTAATTGGCATTAGATATGCTTCAACTGCTGAGGAAAAGATGGATTATTGCTATGAATAAACAGCAACCAAACTCCAACACAACATGCCAGCGTTAATGTAATAAGCAGAAATTTAGCTTGTCACACTCATATTTGTTATACTCTCTATTTCCATGTACTATAGTAGTAAGCCCAGCTTTCGAAGCAAAAGCAAGGCCAGCTGAAATATATTAGTTGTCTATTGTACAACTAAGAAAATCATAGAATCATAGAATCATAGAATGGTTTAGGTTGGAAAGGACCTTGAAGATCATCGAGTTCCAACCCCCCTGCCATAGGCAGGGACACCTCCCACTAGACCAGGTTGCCCAAGGCCACGTCCAGCCTGGCCTTGAACACCTCCAGGGATGGGGCCTCAACAACCTCTCTGGGCAACCTGTTCCAGTGCTTCACCACCCTCAAAGTGAAAAACTTCTTCCTAATGTTCAATCTAAACCTGCCCTCTTCCAGTTTGAAGCCATTCCCCCTTGTCCTGTCACTACATGCCCTGGTAAAAAGTCCTTCCCCAGCTCTCCTGTAGGCCCCCTTTAAAAGCAGAAGTACTAATCAAAGTTGAAACGTGTAACTTTGAACCGACTTTGTGTCGTGAAATAATACTGGCAATCAGAATTTATGAACAAGCTATTGAAATAATGTTCTTTCAAATGATGAAAATATATTGTTTGTATGGGATGGAAGTTATGGGAAGAGGAATATATACGATAATTAGAAAAAACAGTGGAGCAGAACAGAATAGTCTACTGACAAATTTGTAGGCTGGGAAGTACACACCAGAGAAACATTTGGCTTATGGGGCAGTAACACCAACAGGATCTCTGCAGTACAATTGCCTATTCTCAAGAAATGAGGTTAAGAAAATTAATTTGCTCAAATGCATAGTTAATAAAATACCTGATGCCTCTAGTGAAATCTTCCCGGTAGATTCTTCACAGAGTAACAGAATCAGCTAACTTGCTTTTTTCCTCTAGTAAGGAGAATCATTCAGATAATAAAAATTAACTTAAAATTAAGATAAAGTAAGATAAAAGTACTTATTTTTAATAGCTTGTGAAATACTCAATATTTAACATTAACATTAAAAATAGAATGCTGAACTACTAATTACGCTTTCTCTACCATCCTACATTTTAGCTGTATGGTTTCAACAGCTTGGACCAGTACTGGTAGCTGTATGCAACAGAGAACATCCATGTTCAGTGCTTCACAGTGAAGTGGCATGCTCAAATTACATTTATATTTAGAAAATTAGATTGCAATTATAAAATTGCACCTGAAGCTGAAGCTTGGCTTGTAAGGCATTATAACATAGATGCAATCTTTTAATAGTTCTAAAAAATATCTCCTATCAAAAGTGCCAAATGTTAAACACAATGAAGGGGATTCACTGGACTCCAATGCCTTCCAAAACTTTTCCCTTCAGATATTTCAAAATACAGTTTAAATATCTACGTTGACTTTTCAAGTGAAATCCACTCCTGGATCACTCCCAATACAGCAAGCTAAGTCCACAAAAAAGATGAAGATGTGAGGAATATTTTCACTCTTAACTAAACTTATGTTGTAACCAGTTTGTGGCAAACTTTTGAAAAATACAAGACGTGTTCATGGTGGAGGGACAGGCAGTCCAAGTATATCAAAGAATCCATCTCACCCCCTTTTCAGACCTGAAAGGAATTGTACTGTTATTTTTTTTCCTCTTGCAAGTCATTGGAGAGAACTGAAAAGCTCAAAATTAATTCTTTCTTTCCTACTGTGTAAGTGCTAAGTTAGTGAGTACACATCATTCTGAGAAGCAAAGAAACATAATTTAATCATGGTTCTTGTAAGAGAAGTTTCTTAATGAGGAAGTGAGCACAGAAACTGAGCTGCTGCTCAAATTGTGAATAAAATACCAGACTTCATTTTTATTGTATATCATCTTTACTGATGGCTATCCACAACCAGGTGCTGACTTCAACTTTTTCTAATCTCATCACGGCAGGAGAAAATAATCATAACCTCACCGTAACTTCTTTTTTTACTCGGCAGTCAGTCATGGAAAAAAAAACAAAACAACCCTGTCACTCAATTTCTTCAGTGAAGCTAATAAAATAGAGATTTTTCCTTTCTCAGGCAGTACAGATGATCAGAAAGAGACCAAGAATAGAGAAAATGCCCGCAGCAAAAGGGGGCTGGAGAAATTCTATTCCCAATTGCTGACAAAATACACATTAAATTTGTCATTTCATTCAAAAACCCTCCAGTCATAATGTATTTTTCAGTACTTTATTTGAAAGCTGTTAATTAAAAAAAAAGGTGAAATGGACAAGGCATACAGAATGATATAAAATTCATGCTGATTTTTAAATGAGGTTCTATTAATTTCCTAGTTTTCTGTGAATTACTGAGTTTTATCCTGTTTGGGGCTTTGTTTGTTTTTTCCCCTCAAGCTGATCTCTTTTGCAAGCAACCGAATGTGAGAAGATGCTCGGAATGGCACTTGGTGGCTCTGATAGCTTCCAGCACCGCCCTAGCTTAACACAGAAACTGGCTGCCACATTGTTGGATGTTCTAACAATTCGCTGCTTGCAAATCTTACCCTTCGGATTGCGGGGGCAATCCAGGCTGAACTGCCCAACGGGCACAGGCCACAAAGCAATTGACTCAATGCATGAAATTCCACGGTATCTTAATATTAGATGATGTGTGTCTGGAAAAGGAGGAGAAGCTCCCTGTGAAAGCAGGTAGCCACATTTACATACCATTTTTAGGATTCTGCAGCCTACTAAGCACCTGGTGGGACCAGATCCTTCATGAGCGACTTTAAAACGTATCACACTGGATATTAACAAGTACCCAATACAGGTAATTATTTCTGCTCTGCTTTCAGAAGGTAACTATAGGTTCTGTAGCAGTGCTTTCCCAGGTTATTAATATGAGCAAGATAAAAATGATTACATAGACATCTCTCCTTTCATGCTGAACTCCCCGTTTCATCTCTGTTTTGTTAAATACAGCCTTTGATTACGTCGAAAAGTAATTATCAAATGTGTCACAGGCATGCTAAAAATAATTTCTCAGCACACAATAGATGGGTAGGTAGGTTAACGTGCTTAGTCAAGATCTCGCCTGCTTTTCATCTGGAGTGCAGAGCTACTTCATTTGAAATGCATGTTTCCTTCCCTTCCATTGTAGGTTTCTCCTGAAAAATTGTGTCACAGTCCCAGTCTTTATAATAAACATAGGAATGAAGCTTTGTACATCTTTAATTACTTCTCCTTCCAAATTCAGTTCCTTAAGAAGCATGAGGAAAATCTGAATGTGTCCTGGTCAGACTTGGGCTGAACAGTATCAGTGCGTTTAGAGCGACAGAAGCTTCACCCCTCGGAGGGTGGCAGCTCAGCTGAGCTCATGTACGCTCTTCACACATCCAGAGTGATTCCCATTGTTGCTCTGCAAGCAAACAGATCAAACACAGCAGTTGTTTTACTCTTTTCCAATACAAACGCTCACTGCTAACTTCATGGTGCATGCCAGATGTAGACCAACCAGGGAAGTGACATAGGCTCATTAAATTCCTACATTATCATGATTACGGGATGTGTTTGCTTGAACTCCCAATAAACCAAACACAGCAACTCAAAGCATATCCAGCTACAATTCCTGGAAAAGTATCTGGGATGCAGGGATATAATGCTTTTAATTCAGTTGAGAGACAAGAACTAAACATGATTGTGCTGGGCTAGAAAACTAGAATCAAAAAGGCTTTTTTTCTGGTTTTGTTTGAGAAAGAGAGGTTAAAAAGATGTATTTGCTCTACTAGATTGCCTAGGTAATTGTCCTTGTCCAATTGCACATTAAAAATGGATGCAGAAATGTAAGAGTTACTAATTATAATCCCTGGAATAATTAGATTCAAGAAAATGAAACGACTCATGCTTAAGTAGGTTTAACAGGTAGAGCGGACATTCTGAATCATTTGGCTGATCAAGAATGCATCCAAAGAATAATAAACCTCAGTTCAAAATATTCAAACTCCTTTGAACTATTGCCTGGCAGGGACCCAGCAGCACTATGTGCTGTATGGTTAACCAGTACATTTTTTATGTGTGTGTGAACTAATAACATCTAATTCTTAGTTGTTGATGAAATATTTATTGTTTCTTTAAAACCGGACATAGCAACAGCAGTTGTGAAGCAGATACTGTCAAATTCAGAGCTGTTTAAAGGGCAACTGCCATACGTACTACTTGAAAAATAACTTGTGAACTTTCATATTACCCCAATGCAATCAGTACTAATATCCCCTTTCTCAGTTCCAATGGTGGAAAAGAGCGTTGGAACAAACCCATTAACTGTGTTTGAGGAAAGGGAGGGTGTGGATTCTCACTCTTATTGCCCGAGAGTCAGTTTAAAAAACAAGAGAAGCATGTCTGGTAGGTGATGAAATAGCCAGAAGAGATGGCAGAGAGAGTATTTGTTTTGTTACTGGGAGGGCTTGCCTGTAGGACTGGTGCACTTTCTGGAAATTGGTTGATTCCTAGCATCTGTTAGGAAAGCACTGACCAATACAACCAGAACAGGGACAAGTTCCAGCTGTCCCTTTCGGATGCAAAGCGTGAATCGTGTGTGTCACCTGCAGACACCAAGGGCAGGAGCCCACCTGAGCCCAGAAGGGGAGGCCCTTGGAAGAATGTCCTTCTCCTGCAGGGGCAAGAACATCCAGAGGAATGAGGTGGCTTGCATCTCCTCTGGCAGTCAAAATGGGCACATGTTTCTCTTCAGCAGGGGTTTGGGGCTGGCTTTCAAGTCTGCTCTGAGGCTTAAATTCACACCTCTGAAGTAAGACACCTGACAAGCTCTAGGCTGAATTTGCTTTCAGATAAGATCACTGCAATGTACTTTACAAAAGGTGTTGATACCTCCTTGTCAAAAGTTACACATGGTGTCAATAGGTCGTTTCTTCGGTTGAGTATTTTTCTGGGAGGAAATTAAATTGATACTCCTTTGTCTACTTTGTTAAGAATGAAAAGATTAGGGTGTTAATTTTAACCTAAAACCACAAAACGGCCTGAAAGCTACCTACTTCTACCATTATAACTGAAGATGTCGGCACTTGAGTCCACACACACAAAATGAGGATGAAACCAGATTTTTCTTAATCATTAGCTTTGTTACTTCCTCTTCCATTGATCTAAAATAGTGCTCATTTATAAACCTCCATGCTGCTGAATCTATTTCCTTACTCTGGCCCTCTAGTGACAGAGCGGAATGATTTAGCGTATTTTCTTCAGCTGAATTACTACTAATTTATATATATGCTGGGCAAAAGGCGGCTACAGGAACAGCATACTTTCAGCAGCAGTTTTCAAAGATGCCAAGGAGGAGTTTGAAGTAATCCTTTAAAAAAGACTTCTGTTAAAGAACGGGTGGGCAAACCAGCTCCAAAGAAATACATACACACAAAAGAAAACGGGTACTCATTTACATGTGCATATTGAAGATGGAAAGATTCTGATCCCTACATAAGAGTCCACAAATTCTTGTACAGAAACTAAGTTGGGGAAAACAATTTTCATTGTACCATAACCCTGTTCGGCTTGATTTGTGTTCACTGCTATGTGTTAGCCAAGATTTTGCCTTACCCAGATATCTATAATTATTAGAAATATTCCAGGATAAGGCTTTTTCCATGTAAGTGATGTATAGTATTTATATGCTAATTGGGAAAACTGAACATAAATTTGAATAATGATAAAATTAAATAGCATTTCCAGCATTCAGCTATTGTCTGTGGGCAGCAATTCACTTTTTACTTAGGACTCACCAGATTTTACTTTGGAAATACTAATTTGGGATTTGAAGGAGTTTTTTTATTATGATAATAAAATATATTAAGCCATATCTATTGAATCAATAATTTTAAAAAATCATTTGAACTCTGTTTCTAGATATGTGAAAATTATTCCAAGAAGTAGATTTGGTGTTTTGCTTTGCATTGAGTTTGTAGAACCAATGTCACAAAGTACTGTTAGAGAGTCAAGTCAGGTTTCCAGTCTTCTACAGAGATTCACTGACCTAAGCCCTGGTACACTTCAGGAATCGCAGAAGCCCACGGGGAAACTGAAGTATGACACTATATATAAGGGTATACTTGCACAGCAGTGTACAAACAGCCCGAGCTCCAGCACCTTGGCTGAGTGACGCATTTTAAGAATTCACACGCTTCTGAGTTCACCACTGTTACTTTCTCGGTTCTCCCAACGAGGCCTCCCAGGCCTTAGAGCAACCTGAGAAATAAAGGGAATAACAGTTGAATGCAACCCACCCCCACGCGCTCATCCTCATTTTATCAGGCAAAACTATGCTAATAATGCCAACAGAAACACACCCGATAACTTTAATAAGGTCAGCATCTCACCCCAATGTATACTTGCTTTAAGAGCTGTCTGGTGGCAAATTATTTTTGATATTTCTGGCATTTCTCCTGCTGTTTCTCTTCCAGAACTACTATGCAGTGTTCTGTACTCTTCACTTTACCTCCCTTATACCTGCCTTTTGTCAGAGAAACATTCTGGTTTTGTGGTACAGGAGGAGTCTGGAGCTTCAAAGTCTCCAGATCTTTAATGAGCAATGCATTCTGGACACCTTTCTCCTCTAATCGACTAAACAGCTTTAGGATTCAAACATGTATACCTTAAGATGTCAGTTTACCCGAGTATTCCCTAATATTTACTATTTTGCAAATACTTCTGTCAGTAACATCACTCTTGTTCAGTAAGGTACTTAAACACGTGTTTCTATTTAAACACAGCGTACCCAGGTAGTGTGGAGTCTGCGTCGGAAACCTTTATAAGAGGCAAATACAAAAAAGAGCAACAGAAGAAAATCACCAAACAGCTTACACGTAACCATCAGCGGAGGTGTTTGTCCAGCTCTACTAGGTTTCTGCTTTGGCAGCCCAGCCCAGCCCAGCCCAGCCCAGCCCAGCCACTGCCGCACAGTGTCCTTCCTACGCGCCGGGTGAGCAGTTCTCATTTCATACCCCAACAGGACAGAACTGCAACAGAAAAAAGAGAAAATCTATTAGCACATGATTTGGGCAAGGAATCATAATGCAAATAAGGAGGTCAGGAAGAATGGCAAACCTAGAGAAGTGCACAACTTTAGTTAAGTTTATAATGCAGATAATTGTACCACAGAAAAATGTGAGCTAACTTTAGACAAGCTATGTAAATGGCTTTAGATCCCTTTAAGCATTTTAAGAAAGTAAGATGCCTTGAAATTAAATCTCTAAGCATCCACTGCAAGTTCTCCAAAGTGCTGTTTCTGGTTTTATCAGGTACAGAAAAAAATGTTAATACACGCCAGATGGGAAATGCTAGTTAAATCAGTCAAAAGACACGTCTAAAGTGGACAAATCCATGGTGCCAATTCTCAACTTTCAACTGAGAGGGCTCATACAGTCTAGGTCTCCAAAAGGCATGATGTTCTGTTTCCCCAAAACA
This sequence comes from Anarhynchus alexandrinus, assembly GCA_008711295.1. Taxonomy (NCBI): domain Eukaryota; kingdom Metazoa; phylum Chordata; class Aves; order Charadriiformes; family Charadriidae; genus Anarhynchus; species Anarhynchus alexandrinus. Next base: position 762,442 of record VUYV01000177.1, on the reverse strand, counting down.
TCGGGTCTTGAAGTGAGTCCAAAGGGTGCCAGAGCTGAACCAGAACTCTCTTCATTATGGCTTCTCTCAAAAGCGCTAGTTAGCAGACCCTGAGGCAATACCTGAGCCAGATGAGAAATCCCTCTCATCTATTAAGAAAGGGATGAGGAGAGAAGCTTTCTACAGTGTTCCTATCTCCCTGTTGCTTGTCGGAGGTGCTGCTTCATCATGAAACCTGAAGCACCATTGGACTACTGCATTGCTTGTGACAGGGTACTCATTGTCATCACTTCTGGGAGTCTTGGGCCACTTAACGGCCGGCCATTCAGTCTCTGCCACTGGCTCAGACTGTTTCTATACTCTCTGACTGCATGAAATTGTCACATACTATCACGCCAGCACTTGGATCTGAGTGCCACTTCAGGGAAATATTTTTTATGATGTAACGTGACCCAGAAGACATTGGTGTTTCCATTTTCTGGCACAGGTATCACTGAAGTTATGCTCCCTGTACGGACACTGCTGAGGTGCCTCCTTCTATAGCTCTGTCACTCTCCTCTTTTGGTGTAACCAGTATGACTGCTGCAGCTAGAATCTCACTGATTGCCCAGCATCTGCTGGCAAAGACTGGCTAAACAAGTAGCAGCACGGTTACCCAAATACTGTTGTTCAGTTTTTTTCTTTCCCCCTTACAGTTTCTTTAATCTGGTGTGAGCCATCTGAAATATTGTAGAACTATGACCAAAAAACTCCAACTTTGATATGAAAGTCTTGTGCAGAGGGGTAAATACATAGTCTCAAGACAAGACAGCAAAAGTTGCAGAGACATAGTACCAGTGTCAGCAAGCAGAAAACCATTTAGGTAGGCTTACTATAAATATCTCAAAGAGTAACTATTGCTTCAGAGTAACTCCAAATTTACTATCATAATTGCAAATAAAATAAATCACAAAGCTTCTGGCTGGCCTCAGACACCTAAATGTTGTTAAGTGCACGGCACGCTGCCACATTCAAATCTGTCTCTCTAAACATGGTTTCTACATGTAAAGCACACAAAAGCATATGAGGTTGCTGACTAAGTATTTTGCAAATGTCATGCTTGGTGAATCCTTTACTGAATATTAACAAGTAAATGTCTTTATTGTTGTTATAGTAGTTACAAATTTTCTAGACATGATTAAACAAAATTCTTCACAGAAGCCAAAGATGTGTGCTTTTCTAAAGAAGCCAGTAAAAGAGAAACTAAGGCTGTATCTCTGTAGTATCCACATGACAACCAGACCAGAGATGAAACAATAGCCTGAAGTATTTCCTGACTGCAAGTTTTGAGGAATCACTTCACTAGAAATCTCTGGTTTGGCTAACTACATATCCTGGTGTTATCTAAAGAAGCCTGTCCCAGGAGAGGCTCAGTGCCATCTTAGCAGACCTCAGCAGCAATGCAATGCCACAAGAAGACAGCACCAGTTATGTGATGGACTTCCATCGACAGGCACGGCTGTGATGTACCAAATCCACTCACACAGGGTATAAATGGAAAGGATAACTCACGCTTTTAGTATCTAGTTCACAAGTGCCAGACCTAAGCCTATGCATCTGCATCTGTCTAAACCATATGGATGTGAGGCACGTTGGGGTATAGGCATGCTCTCTCGGGCTTATCATCAAGAGGCTGTCCAGCTGGGAGCAGTATATTGAGCAGCTGCCCAACTGTCCCAGTTGGAGTGCGCATAAAACCTGCAGTTTTCATGAATACCAAAAGTCTTGACACAGTTATTTCCCTATTCCTTTCCTCCTTCGCTATTTACCCTCAAAACATTTAGGAAAGAAATTAAGGTGTTAAGTATTATAGATTATATATTTACTCAATAAGCATAATTTAAAAAGAAAGTGTATTCATGAAAACGGGTGGCTTTGAGTAGACTTCTGCGCGCTTCCTCCAAGGCAACTTGTAGGGGTTACTCAGCTATGTGTAACGCATAGTTTGGCTCCGTTCATAGATCTCACTTCTCTGGAGATGGGGGATACATTAAATGCATTTGATCATCAAGTTTTAAGTACCATTTCAAAAAAATTGGGCAGTGCTCTGAGGGTGTCATAAAAGAAAGCTCCTAGAGTGAAGTAGCTGCTGCCGAAGAGCTTTCAGAACAAGACGGATTTGCTGCTTCTGTTTTTTGAATTCTTAGAGCACAGTACGCTGCTTTAGTTCTTGAATGTCAACAAGAGGAAAACCAAAATTATTATATAAAAGCCTGCAGAGTGGATACACATGATCATTAGAGTGTTTAGCTTTTCAAAGTGAGGCTTTTTAAAGATGCCAATTCAAGAAACTGCATTCTGTAACCTGTTATTGCACAGAGCACTGAAATGGAACAGGGAGAAACTGAAGCGTGAACAGGGAGGCAGCTGAAGGTCACCTTAAGGAAAACTAGAAAGGACGGCATCGCTAGGCAGGGAACCTCGTTATCGGGGCATTTCTTTATGCTGTACCAGCCACATTTTCAACAGCCTACTGAACAAGACCACCACAGGAAAATTATGGTAGAAACATGCAATTACCTGGTAAATAACCACATTTTCTAAGTAATCGCATGCCGGTGGCAATACCATGAATATAGCTGGCTCTTTCCAGCCTGATGCAGGCAACTGACCTATTTATTTCTTAAAGGGGAATAGGAGATGCAAACACTTCAGCCTGATGCAGAGGCAAAGTCACTTTCTAAGACAAGGGAAAAAGCAACAGGGACATTATCTAACAACATTGTTTTCTATGTCCTGCTTTTCTGTGGTGTCATCTGACAGCACGAGTTGTCTGACAGCATTTGAGCGAAGCAGAATTCCAGAAAATGAAATGCAGAAATTCTGAGGTGCATCAGATTAGCCAGTCTGTGGATGTTATGCTGAGTGACAAAGCGTCTCTCTCAGATACCTGCAATAGTGCCCCGATTTCATCCCCTAATTTATTCCATCACTGACACTGGAACATTCAAAGGAGCAAGCACTTCTCTTGTACACTTTCAGTTTTTCTCTACTTAGGATTCTCCCACGCAACAGGGATTCTTCACAGGGCTGTAAAGGTATAAAGATCTCTTTGAGTTGAAAAATATTACATTACACCATTTTAAATTTCCCTTTATATCATAAAAAAGGAATAATGTTAGTCAGCATTAATATTTCCCCCATTAAAAACATGTTTCATCTATGAGACAAATTCTCTCATTATCATTTCACAAATTTTAAAAACCATTTAAGGAGGAAGTAGGAAGACAGTTACAAAAATCACAGAACCGAGCTCTTCAGGATACAGGCTTTCTGTTTATTCCTTCAGTGACCAACTAAATGGGATCTCAATCATTGCCACTGTCCAAATTATAACACCAATTGCAGAAAGATAAAATAGTACTTATTCCCTGGTTTGAGTCCTATCTTATTATATATTGTTAGAAATGCCTCTTTCACCAGGGAAGTTTTAACGTTTACTTTTTTCCCCTATTATCTCTCTATATAAGTAGGGAGCTGAGCCCACCTCTAGTGTGACTGGTATATATAAACTTACTGACCATGATTTGTAGATGGATGGAACACATTCTCACCTTCATTTTAGCATAAATCCAGTGAGGTTATGAGAACTTACACGAGTTGCGTGGGGAATCAGAAAAGAGAAATCAGGATCCCTCTTATTGCAAAACAGTAGCCACGATGACCTTGTTCTTATGACACTATTTGCATGGCCATTATGCGCTACTGATCTCCATTCATATGTACCTTTCTGCAGTGTGCAAGGACTAAGAGGAGATGTATATTGAAAGTTTGCCTAATGCTTTGATGAATCCAGCTGGAAACCTTGCTGGCTGTGAAGCCATCCATAATGTGCTACCCCTGAGGAAATCAGAGGGCAAATTTGACTTTCCCCCCCGTGCAGTTGAGAGGAGGATTCTTGGAGATAAACTAGTTAAACTAGTAAAGCAGACCCAAAAGAACTACAAGTATGGACTTCTGTATGAAGGATTGCTGTGGTACTGTTTCTATACAGTGTGATTTCCTTAATAGCAAGCCGGATTTTGGAATATTCTTTAAATGCATAAAAAAGATGCAAACAAATGTCTTTGGAGTCTTCCTTTCAAATGACAGCATAGCTGCCTTTCAGACAGTAAGGCAGACTATTTTTGATGGAGCATGAGCTTATCTGTGAGTCTTAGGGAAAGAGGTGCAAAAGTGCTAAATTTCCAGTCCAAGACTGAGACGTGAGAGACTCAGCCATTCACAGGCATCAGGTTTCTTCTTTTCTCCTCTTTTCTCCTTGAAAGCATATGCAGGGCTGCTGTTTTCAGATTAGCACAGCTATTTTGTTTCCATGACTTTGCAAAAGCTTTCACATTTTCAACTGTGGGAACCGAAGCAAAGAGCTGTACTTGTCATTTGTTTGCAGATTTTTGCATAACAAGTGCTTTCTGCATTATTTCAGCTGTTATTCAAGATTAATCATTGTTAAACCAGATGAACATTTAGGGGAGTTTCCCCTAGTCTAATGCGATGAAGATGGGCAGAAATTTGGGGGGGGGTGGGGGGCGTGTGCGTAGACAAAAAAAAAAGGAACTCCTTGGTAGTCTCAAGACACTGCTTTTCTGACTAAGTGCTCAAAAAGCAGTTAAGGAATTAAGTTACTATTAAAGCCAATAAACTACAATCTTGGAAAACAAAGTTTCTTCTGGTGAAAGACATTTGCTGTTGTCATGCCAACAGCACCATCTTACTTGTGCATTTAATTACTGTAACATTCAGCTCCACGCAATAGCTACTGGAGTAGTAAGTCTTACGGCCCTAAGTAACCTATAGAGACATCTAAACATCTAGTGTTAACCAGTCACAATTCACAGTGGTGCAAGTTTTCTTTGTGAGCAGCAGAGCTAATGAAGTCTGCTTTCCTATGCATTCATCTCCCATGACTAATTGAGAGCTTCAGCTGAAGCTTTGGCTGAGATCTCGCTCCCTGGTGGCTTCTCTGATGCCTAGTAATGTGCAAACGCAAGCTGTGGTGTTCTCCTCTATAAGGGCACTTCATTGAGATTCTTTGCCCAAACACCATCTATTTTGAAGAAACTTGTTTGACCCTAATTTTTACTGTTGCTTCAGACAAATTCAACTGAAATTAGCCAACAGGGAGAGAAACAGATTGGTGGAGGTAATTTGAGAGACACAGGACAGACACTGTCAAGGATAATGGGAATTCATTAGTCTTTTTTCCTTCTGAAGCCAGGCTAAAAACAGCGGAAAGCAGGACAATTCCTCTAGCATAATGGGCAACAATATCCAACACACACTAGTTCATTTTCTCTTGATTTGCTCTCAGCAAAATACTGTCAGCTGGACTGCGTCAGTCAGTTCTACAACAAAATGAGCATCAACATCCAGACATTAGTCGGTAGCTCTATACAACAAAGTCCCATGCTTTCCAAGATACCACTTGTAGTGTTAATTACTATTAACACACACTCTTTTCCAATTATTTGTCAGATTAAAAGTTTGTCTGCCTCTGTTTAGACAAGAATATTGGTGGCTTTATTATCTGACATATCCCTGACATTACTGTTATTCAGGCCCGTGAAATGTACATTTATGCGGTTTACTATTTGTGTTGCTGAAACCAGTGCCTCTATACGTACCTAAATATAAGGATACTTCGTAAAGGTAAATGCTCTTTTTTTTTAACCCAGCTGCTCAAGTGAGCCTTATGTTTTGATTGCCCAAACACTTCCCTCTCTACCAGTGAATGAGGCAGACTTACAGAGGGGCGCCTGGAACAAGAATATCCCAGGAGGGATGTTTCTGGCTATCCAACATAGCAGCTGGCAAGATTTGAAGGCAAGAAAATTAAACCCTTTAAGGATTTGATATTTTCTGAGGTCACGATGTGCTTGCTGTTTGTCAGCTGCAATGAAAAAAAAAGAAGGAAAAACATCCTCTGGAGGGAGCATACAGTTCATGTGCTACGAAGAAGTATTGCTATATCACTCCCCGCTTACCTTGTAAGCTGGGCCTAGGAACGAAGTGGCCACCTTTCAGAGTTCTTTGATATGCACTTTAATGCTTAAACTCAATGCTAGTCGTCAACCGATGGAGACCCGAGATCTCATCCTAAGCTGTAAAGATCGTATGAAATAAAGCAAAACCTTAATCCTTACAGACACTTTTGCGTTAAATGCCTAACCCTTACTCAAACCAAACGCCAGCCACTGAAATAGCCGTGTCAGCAGTACTGGAGGAAAACAGGGACAGGGACCCTGCTGACTCCCGCTGTTGCTCTTCATCTCTGAGCCAAATAGAATTGAGCAAAAAGTAGCAAAAGTTTTCAGTCCTTTTCTGAAACTAATTTATTTCCTTAGTTGGAAATAAAAGCATGTAGCCACTCCTTTCAAAGATAAACAGTGCTGACACCAGCCCTCATCTTGGGTCTCCAAGCCCATCTAAGACTGGGCTAATGATTCCTTCATTTTTAAAAGCCAAATCCTAATCCAAACCCTACCCATCCACATTCCCAGGTGATCAACATCCACAGTGAAACTATGACATAAGGCATAGGCTTAAGACCCTGTCTTATTCTACACTAGAGGAAGACAGAAGATTCAACTGCAACCTAGGAGATTCTACCCTTTTTTTCTTAAATCCTAACCCTTACAGTAGCCCTAGCAACTACGGAGACAACCAATATCTGAAATTCAGTGTACACCTGGCACCATCACCTAAATTTAGGGAAGAGCATAATCCAGTAAAACTGACATTCTTAAAAATGGTTTTGCAGAAGAAAACCCCAGCCCTGACCAAACTCCAGACCTAAATCTAAGTGTAAGGTAGGACCTATCACGACATCACCTACTCATCCTGGCACAGAGCTGTGTACATAGTCTAGCCAGACTCCTGTGCCATGTATCTCTAGGCTGTGAAACAGCAACCACAACAATAAAAAGCCAGCTAATACCAGAGGTAAATTTAAGTGTAAGTTCTGGGTGCATGCTGGTACAGACAAGTTAAAAGTCTGAGACACAGAGAATACAACACGGGCTGCAGATTTTCAGTCCTTTTCTGAAAGCCCATTCTAAGCTCCACCTTTAAATCTAAGCAAAGACATTATCAAGGATACATTTTCATGAAAGAATGCCCACAGAAATGAAACATTCTGACATCTTCCCTGCAAAAATGCGCTCTGCGTGATGCACTGTCATTCCAAAGGTATAACTCCCATTCCATTCAGAAAGAGTTTTCAATCTGTACAAATGTATTTTTCTTGGCTAAGACAACGCACAAGCTTTGTAAGTGAAAATGAATGTGGATAATTCTGAAAAGCAAGATAGCTACAGTTAATTTAACATAAAAAGAACTTGAAAACAGTGCCAAACTTCTCAATCATTGGAAATCCAGAGAATAAAATATATATATATTATGTTGATTAGATAACATATGCCCTGAGTTTTAACATAATCTTCTTTCATCACCATCCACTGCAGTATTGTCAAACAGAATAGTTTTAAAGTAGCACCATCTGTGTTATCAGCAGGGAAAAAACCATTTGCAAGTTTTCACAGCCCCTTAATGGACCCACTCTGCTTTTGACCTTGACGCTTCAGTCTATGCCACCATCCTAACCTTGGATCACGCCAGTTCTGGATTATGCTTCAAATTGCATTCAGTTAACTAAAACCTCAAGCGCGTTATCTTTCAACTTTAAGTGATTGTGCTTCAGTGCATCAAGATATATCAGATCTTCTGTAAAAATCTCTGCTTGGCACAAGCAAACACCTCCCAGAAAGCAAGGCTGCCTGGAGAAAGGACTGATTAAGAGACCAGAGAACAAACTGTCCACATAGCTCTCTTTTGAAAGAGCACTGCTTCCTTACAAATCTTTGCAAAGGAGAACTAAGCTATACTGTAATGCCTTCACAAGGCTGAACACCTATACACACGTTACAAAGGCTACAGTGGAAAGATCTGTACCTGCACTAACTCGTTACGTTACCATAACGATTTTGGCAGAGGTTCCCATTTTGTGATCAGAAACCAGTTAGTGCCTACAGAGAATGGACAGTCCATGACGCTGAATCGCTTTGTAGTACCTACCGGTTAGTTTACATCAAGGGAGAGCTGAAAACCAGGCTAAACCCTCCTCCCTATAAGTGACCACATTGGAGTGGATTCACTGGGAGGTCCCAGCAGGTCAATTCCTTACAGCGTAAGCCACACTATTAAACAATTTGAAACCACCTGCACTGGCACAAGCTGAGGCTCTCATGCTCACTTGTTATAAATGGCACAGACAGCAGATAAGTTTACCTTCAAGGACAGCATGCGTTACCATGTTACCTGGAGGCAGGCTGTCATATCTGGCAAATACTACAGCGCAAATTTTAAACAAAAGGTGTCAAGGCTACAAAGGGGTTTGGTGCAAACCCTACAGCTATTTCTGCCTTACATTGTCTTCCAAGGCTGCACCAGGGAGACACTTGGCAAAACAGAAAGCCAAGAGAACGGAAGAGACAAGTCTAGTGTATTGCTTATAGGGCATTTTGTGAACTAACAGGAAAACGCCCTCCCTTTCCAAGCATTAATTGTTATATTTACCTGGTAACACACCTATTTATATCCTGTCCCTGACTTAGGGATCTGTCCTTTGGATTTTTTAAGACCTTAATCAATACTTGGCTGCATTTTACAATAAAACATGCGGTTTTCAAAATAAAATTCTTCTAGTTATCTATCTCTGCAACGATTTCTAAACTTCTTTTAAAAGCATGTTTTATTTTCTGCATTTTGAAACTGGCTTCTTCTATACAGATGGCATTTGCAGATGAAAAGTAGGACTAGCAACTCCACGAGCCTATTTCTGTGTTACAGCAAACAAATGCAAGAATTGAATTGATAGAATAACTCATTATTTTCACCTACTTACTTAGTTGTCAACTGCGAGGAAACAGAAGATTTCCAAGTGCCGCAAGTGTCTGAGCCTGACCTGGAAGATTGCTTTGTGCTGTGCATGTCCAAATTTTATGTTAGCTGTCTTTAACGGTGTGAATTTTTGCCCTTAAGAATTAGCATGCATGGCGACAATCTAGGGATTGTGCTGGCCTTGCACTTGGGAGGCAGGCAGACAGATGGGACACAGTTATGTACTAAAATGAATGGAAGACAGATTGTCAGTCTTCGTTACAGATTTAGATGCTTCTGTCAGTTTCAATCACAACTCAGAATGGGGAGTATGTTCACAGCAACTTATCAGGAATACAGTTACGGGAGTGCTACTCACACTGATAGGAAATGCCTTGTTATAGCCGTAGCTGCTTTTGAACAGTTACTGACCCAGATGATGTGTTCTAGCACAAAGACAGCATCGCTCAGCCATACGCTGGTACTGCTCAGAATATTATTTCATTAGTCACCATCCAGGAAGGAACACCAGCTCAGGGAAACAGATGCTACAAGCTGGAATAGTGGTGAGAAAACGATGCCAGGCACCGTGTAGGTCACCAGAAGTGACACCCTCTCATAGGCACACATGTGCATCTTTATCTTGGCTTCTTGACTGTCCTCGCTCTTATTTGTTCCTGGAGTGAGCAGAGTCTCTGAGCTGCAGCAGGAGAACCTTGGGACAGCAAATACGACAGCTCTAACTTGAGAATGATTTTACTGCAGCTCCTCTAAAAATTATTTTTAGACTTCTGAAGAGTGGCACTTCCTGCCTGGTGCACAGACTGTATAGCATCCACTGTACAGACACCTTTTGATCCATTCACCAGCTCAGTAGATATTGATATGACCACTGCAATGGAAAGGTTGTCACAGAGATGCAGAGGAAGAAGATGGCAATTAAACTCTGACAAGTGACCTGAAAGGACCCAAAGGGAATTTGTCTCTTCTTTTGCATATCCTAGATTGCTCTCCTCTCTTCTCAGGTTACACTTGCAGTGGTTATAGTGAGTACATCTACACATCTCTGCTGATAGAAGCGTAAGTAAGGATGCAGTTGTTTTACTGAGCCAAATTTCCCAGTTGCTTAGCCTCACAAGTCACCTCAACTTCCGCATTAAGATCAGAACTTGTGCAGAACCCCATAATGCCAGGAACACAAGTGGAAGCAAGTCTATATGCAGGCACTGATCAATCCCTCCAGACCACACAGCCCTACTTAGATGCCTGCAGGCCCATGGTTAAAGACAGCAACTACGCACATGGGAGCTCAGCTATCTCTGAAAGCAGCTAAACAGTTTTTACCACTGAGTATTTTCTGTTGTTTTTCTCTATTACAAAGCCTGTGTAATTCCAGCTGAGAAGATGGCTCAGGATGTTGGATGTGGAAACTTGAGAACAAGAGATCAAGACCCCAAGTCTGTGCCACGCTGCCAGGAGGCTTTTACAATGATTTAGGATTGTACTTAGGCTGCTAAACACAAGCTCCTCTCCTGGGTGCTGTGATTGCTCTTGTAATGCCCCTAAAGAGCCAGAATTCAATAGGCTTGGGCGAAGGCCATCTGAATCACCATCATGACACCATCGTTTTGCGGCCTGACTACAGCACACAAAGTAGGTGGTGTGTATATGGCCTTTAAGGTTCCCCATTATATACAGTGAAAGTTGCATATAAAAGTTAACTTACCATCTAAACGTCTGTAGCTGTGGTTTGGTTGGTATTTCGGTGTTTTTTTGTTGTTTTGCCTTTTGTACTGCAATGAACCCCAACAGAGCATCCACATTGGAAGCCAAGGACTCTTCGGGACACGATTTACAAATTCTACATAGTGTGAGGTCAAACATATTGTGTAAATAAATTGTTCAAAGCCATAAAATGGGTAAATCCAAAACGCAGTGAAACCAACCAAAAAAACCCGACTCTTGCCTTCATTAGGACTGGGATTTAGCTCATAGTCTGATGTGTCCTGCCACACTTTAGACTGCCACTGGATTACTACAATGTGTAAAGTCAGCTGAGACCTGAAGGCACTTCCCTGTCTACAGAAATTCAGCATTAAGTAGTCTCTCTTCTCCCCTATCCCTAACGAAATTCTAGCATTTAGAGGACTGTCTCACACATCCATTGCTGAAATATATCTGCTAAATCCAAACTTTTAATACAGCTTTGCCAGCTTTTGCTTTCAAATTCTTTAACCACCACCAAAACTCCCAACTCTCAGTTCCATTTTCCAGGATGGCTTTAAAGACATTTATTTCCATAGTCCGTTTTCTGCTAAATTTAGCCAATAAGAACACAGCTATGAGAGATTTGAGATATCTTGAAGTACAATAGTTTAATGCCTCAATTATTTCTCTGACTGACCAGCTCCACGCACTAAGACTGCCAGGATCACTATGGAGACACGAGCAAAAGCTCTGCCAAAAATCTGACAGATTGATTATTTAAACATTTTTAGAAATGTGTTGTCCTGAGGCCTCAGTTTGAAGATCTCAAACCTTGACTCTAAGCCCAAAGGGACCTCCGGCTGGCTTTACTTCTCACAAAACAAATACAAACGCTTCGTAGTTGTGGAAACAGCTATATTTCAATAAATTCAGGTTTGCTTTAGCTGAACCGCAGTATTACTTTCAAATGGTAATTCCAAGCTGTCTCTGCACTGAGCATGTGTAAGAGATCACTACCCATTTTGATGAAAACTAAAGTTTCTCCTGTCTTCCCCCAGGTGATCTGCCCTTGTTTACAACCATTGCACTGCTGTGCCCCGTTGCCACTGAAATACTGCACAAGAAGGCTGTAAACACGCCTTATTCTTCTTATCTGTGATCTCCAGAGAGCCTATAAGCTTCACACAGGGGCTAATCAGTATCTGGATGCAAGACTCGGAGGAGAAATCCAGCGTGCAGCGATAATTAAAGCTGGGAATCTGGTCAGCAAGGGTTTCTTGGATTCTTGCCCAGAACGGCTTGACTGGCAGGCTTCACCGGTGCCTCGTGGGGTACCTCTCGGTCATGGATCCCACCAAGATCACAACACAATAAGTGATCGCGTGGGAATACATACCATCAGGAAATCAAGTCTTGAATGGGATTTAATCCAACAAATGTTCTGTCCGTTTTGAGGGATGCGCAATTTAGCACAGAAGGAGGAGGACAGCACTATTCACTAAATCAATGCTCACGTCCTGGGTTTTCCTTCTCAGCCTCTGAACCAGACTGAAATACGCTTTGTTTGCAAGAGCTGATGAAATCATAGCTCCAGATGGGACAGCTACAAGCTACTGTATCCAAAAAACAAACTTGTACTAAAAAAATGCTTATTTTTGGATATTGCAACAAGGAGACTTAATTATTTTGTGTGAATTTACATTATGATCAAACTGAAAAATCTTACCTGCACTGAGATCAACAGCAAGTTTCCCACTGACTTAAATGGACAGGATGTCAATCTTTATTTAGTAATGGTATACAGAAAAGAGCGCTGAGTTGGTGGGGGGTGTATTGTGGGGTGCTCTGTGTTTGGTTTTTAAACTGCCTGCTTTACCCCGATATCTGAACACCTCTGAACTGCACCTGAATTCCAGTGTGTTTGTCCTCTTGACACTTGTTTAAGAAAAGCCTTTTTACAGATGATGGTCAAAGATAAAACTACTTGCCAGCAATCTTACAGGACCTGTAATGGCTTTCAACAGCAGTGAACTGAAGGCAAATCTCTCGCATCTTTGACAAGCAACCTCACAACCACCTTATTTTGTATCAGTGTATTCAAAGCCTTGCAGGGACAAGGAGTCACACATTCATTTTGGTTTCTGGATTCTCATACGTTAATAAAATTTTTTTTAAGCATCTTTTGTGATAAAACCAAATTAAAAATGTATTTACTTCTAGATTCAGCAGCAAAGAGATGATGTGCCATTTTCCAAATTTGCTGATGAAGAGAAGGAACAGAGATTTAGTGTCACAAAAGAAAATTTAGTGCAAATCAAATGCAACTCAAGCAGAAAAATAATTTATCAGCTTATCCTCCTAATGAGAAAAGAAAGAGAGATGGAAGCACACATTTTTGGCAGCATAACAACATTAGCTAGAGAACATTAAATAATTAGTTGGCAGTGGTAAGCCTTTGATTCAACTTCTTTGCTATGAATGAGTTTTGCATTGCAAAGCAGGTTTGTAAAATTTAAGTGTTTTCACACCATAAATTTTCCTCTTACGTTCAGTATCTCAAAATTAGCCAGGCCCGCTGGACTTTAATGCTGTTGCACACTGGCAAAGTAAATTTTTCAGACACAAATGGAAGTTAAACATCCAGCTCCCGACTTTCAGGATGACTTTTGACGGGAACAAAGTATTTAACTATTATTTTTGCAGGAGAAAGTGTAACGTGTACAGTAAAGCACAGCTAAAAGATCCCCTCCCGCAGGTGTGGTAGCTCTTGCTGTACACCTCAGGGGGTGGTCAGTACTGTCTGGAACACATTATTACTCCAAATCCCTTCTCAGCTGCTTGCACCACCCCTTGCTTTTGCTGCAGCACACCACCACATATAATCATACTCTCATGTTTTCCTGGCAAAATGATCAATTTAAAAAACCCACTATACAAAAAACAGTACAGATTATTCTGAACGATTTGTGTTAGAAGCAGCTTCATCTAGATGCATGTGCCAGCGCACCTAAGAGGAAAATTGCCTTCAATAGGGAATGGTAACAAGCAGATGGACCGTGCTGGAAAATAATCTCTTCAAGCTGGCCCAGGAAGCAGCACACCCAAGTACAGCTTTATTTCTGCACAGCTGCTTCCAGGCCAGTGGAACGGTCAGCTGCAGGAACATCTCTTCCAGAGCAGCCAGGCTGCATGCAGAGCGCTCAAACACAGCCTCCAAGTCTGAAAAGTAGAGAGCTGGAGAATGAGAGACTCGTGCAAGAAAAAAAGAAACCCCTTCATTACTGCAAAGGACACAACCATCCCTATGCCAAGACAATATCAAAGCTGAATTCACAGCTCCCCTTCAGAACAGAATGCTCGATGCAACCAAATTTACACTGTTTTGTACTTGTTATCTGAGTCTACTTATAAGTTCATTTTAGAACCATTTGATTTTTGTGTGGTGATTTTGAAAAAGCCTGCTTTTCATTCGACATTGTGGTGACAGTTCTTACATTAAGACACAAGAAACCAAAAATCTGTCCAAAAGTTCTGTTAATAAAGCTCCTTATAAGTAATACAGCTGATCAGATAGCTTCACTAAGATTTAGGGAGAAAGCCAGCCTTCCGACTAAGATTTGGAAGGAAGCCTATAAATGGTCTAAATACCAATAAATTCAGCTGTTCCCCCTATCCCTGGAAGTCCATCCCATGAAGCTGTCAAGTTGTACTATCTCAAGACCAGGCACGATGTCTTTCAAATATCTGATTGCTTCTCACTCTCAAATACCTCAACCACATACCAATTCATCTTCCTGCACAGCACGTGTCCTTAAAAGAGTGCCTGACCTAGAGAAACATAACGGGGAAGTCTGCTGAGAACTGATGACGTGTATCACTTGAGACAAAAAGTCGTCCCTATTCTGAAATGTACTAGTTTGAGAAAACTGAGATTACAATACCTTTCCATTGTACTCACTGATCACAGACCCTGAAGCAATTCCTGGTTTTATCAGAATAGGGGCAAAAATGCAAAAGGTTTTTGTCTGCAAATCTCAACTGAATTATAAAAAAGGAAAACCCTTACTGAAAGCAGTCCAGCACTAGAATCACAGAGCCTGTCATTTATTTGGGTTTTTGTACTCTTTCAATGATAAACAAACTTCATGTCACCAACATGAAAATAAACTCAAAGCATGAGAATCGTAATTAGGTTTCACAGTGAAAGCGTTCATAAACTGTTAAACATCAAATGATTCACCTCAGTTTCATAGGATTCCCCAAATCCCAAAGATAATCCAAACAAAAGTCTAATAATAAAAAGGAAAATTAACTATGAATTGGCTCATTTAAGTCTATAATTTGACTGCTCTGCATCTGTAATATTTTTCCCATTGGGTCATGTCAGTTTAATGGTTTCACTTATGCAAGATCAAAGAGATGCAAGTTATTTTGAGCACATCACTTGGAGATTTCAGACATCATAACTGGATTTCTGCATCCTTTATGCCTATTCTACTACTACTACTTTGTCAAAGGCAGCATGTCCTCCCTAATAAAGTGTTAAAAACTAGCATAAAAAAAAAGGGAATCAGCTTACATTGAGAAGGTTGAAGAGCATCTAAAACAGTTCTAGATGGTGAAAGTTCTCTGTGATGAAAGGAGAGAAGAGAGAGGTTCTGGCCAAGCTCAAACCTCCCAACTCAAGCCACTTCATCAAAGTCTTCGTAGTAGAGCCCTGAGCTGCTCCCACCGAGCCCTGCGGCAAACCCCTTCAACACATCTTCTGTGATGAAAGGAGAGAACATGGCGAGCAGCAGAAGCAGCCATGGCGAGCAGCAGAAGCAGCCATGGCATTTTCTATTTCCCTAAAAGGTGGAGCACATCAGCTTTCATCTTGGGCATGCTAAAAGATACCCATTGCTCAGCTCTCCATCTCATTTGTAGCGCATACAAGCAGGTGTGAGACAGAGTGGTCCCAACCATTTTCTGTGGTGCAGTCAGGAGAAACCTCAGCAAGACATGTAGCCATTAGGAGTGTCGGAGGGGGGTGGCCACAGCCTCAACAAAGAGCTCAAGAACAGTTGACTGCAGTGCCTTCACATTTGCTTTCTTTCTCTTACCAGTGTTAGGACTTATGGTTGGGCAAAAGTATCCTCCTTCAGGTCGTGAGATAATAGCCTGAGGGCCAGAGGAAGCTGGTGTAAATTAAGTTATACTTAGGTGGCTCTAATTTAAAGCTTTTTTTGAGCCCAAGGTGTATAATCCCTTTTTAATGTAGCAAATTCTCATCTAGGTGAGTCCAGGAAACCAGCCTGAGTTCAGAAACAACAGTATAGTGTCTACAGAAGAGCGGAAAACTATTCCTGTCAATGGCAAAAATAAGAGACAGCTTTTTAAGTAGTTCACTAAAATATCTGTAAATCTATTTCGCTTCAGTATCAACAGTTATGCAAATAAAGACAGATTCTGCATTTTTATTTTTTTTTTAATAAGAATCGGTAATTTAACTCTACAGGAAGTGCTTTCTTCCCCCGTGCCCCCCAAAGTCTTTTTCTATTGGCACTAACTTCAATCAATACAGTGCAGTCACGTGTTTTATGAATGATACAGTCTCCAGCAGCAAATAATGGGAAAGGGAAAACTTTCTCAGGGAAAAAAAAGGAGGATAAAAGCTAGCCTCTCAGTAACAGTGCTAAAATTTGTAATAAAGACTAGCTGCCACTGAATTCTTTTATTATCAGACAGATCAGTTGAATCCACCTTATGTTACACATATATTGTTATTTATATCTGCTGCCTGTCAGTATATGGCTAATTTCTACAGAGATGGCAAGATGATTCACTAGGCACGCTGATGTACGTGGCACAGCTGCACAGTCGGGAATGGAAGTGCCGACTCTCTCGTGACTTTTAAACAACCACCAAAGTATTTTGTAGTCTTGAAGGTCAGACGGACACTATGCAATAACATTAGGACAGTTTTCCCCAACGTTACAGTTGTGAGCATACAGCAGTGAGGAAAGAGATAAACATTGGAGCGTTTGGCACTCATTTCAGGATAGCCTTATATTGTATTCCCCAAAAAAGCCAAAGATGATGCTGTGCAGTGGCAGGCTAGCACGAGCACTTCACTCGGCCTTCCTGAATTAAATGTGGTCCAATGAGTAGTGTTTCCTTTGGCAAGTTAGGATAGCAGAATCAGGCCTACAGAAGGATGCAAGTAAAATTATTACAAGGTTGTATTTCATGGTATTATAACTCCATGTATAACCAAAAGGAAATTTAGCGTTTGTACAGCAATAGAACAACTTCTACAAAATGTATGCGTCACTGCTGCAAAACAGCAATTTAGACAGAAAATACAGAAAAAACAATCCAAGAGACTCAGTCTGAAGTAATTGCTGTGGATGCATAAAAGCTGAGCCAGCTGTGCTGGTCCTTAACTACAAGATGCAGTAACTGACTGATTATTCATATTGTCTGTAGAAATATGAATAACTATTTTAAACTATTAATTAAAAAGACAGCATTATTACTATGCAAATCAAAGAACAAGACAACCTGTTGCTTTTCCATATGTAAGATACTTCCCCAGGCTACTTAAAAGCAAAAGAAACCCAGTAACAAAAGGGAAATCAAGGAAACTGCTTGTCTCCAACATAAACAGCATATGACAGAAGTGACTCTTTAGAGGGCTGTCTGCACTTACTCTTGGCAGTTATATCAATGGATATGGCCTGTTGCTAGGACAGTAAATTAGAGCACAGTTCCGACACAAGAAAGTCAGGTTTTGAGGCAACCTCCCAGTAGAACTAACCTAATTAGTTTAAAGATGAAGCCTGATAGATTTATGAATGATATTATAAGGCCACAAGTTCCCATAACAAGAAGGACCTGGATTTAATCACACAAGAATCCCCTTTTGGTCCTGCATTGCTAAGCAAGTAGGGACTAATTTCTTCTTATGTGGCTGTAGAGTGCCATGGCTGCTACTCAGTCCTTCCACAAATGTCACACAGAACAGTAATAACGCAGGTTGGCACCGGGCTAACAGAGCGGCATCCCCTTCGCGAGAGCTGGGTGAGCACATCTCTGGACTGCACAAGTTATTATTCAATGTTCTTGTCTAAGCTTTTACTAGGTGATCTGCAGTCACCACTCCCAGGCCACTTTTAAACCACAAAAGGCCTGCAAATCACACTGTTTCTTGGTAGTAATACTACACCTACACATTAAAGTTCCATTTCTGTAAGTTTTATAAATCCTTGGGAGATGTATTATGACCTATATAAGCAGCAGTGCCATAGGACAGCATGACAAGGTGTTAGATGGTTCCATCTCATAAGCAACTTACCAACTTCCTAGGATCTACTAGGTTTACCAACTACAAAAATTCTCTTTAATATTCTCTTTCATATTAACCCATAGCAAAATATCGACAATGGAACTTTAGTAAAGTGTGACCTACAAGGGATTTTCTCTTTTGACTCCTACATCCACTTCCAAATGATTACCAGTCATATAAAGAAAAGTTCTAACATTTTCATGATATGTAAATATAATTATATTTATACATTGATGTATTCAAGCTCCATCCAGGCTATTCTGCAAATGTACAGTACCATACTATTTTGATACGTCAGCTCCACTGAGACCGTAGTCTTGGCTTTGTTGCCTTTTGTTAAAATTTCCAGTCTGAATCACACTTGCATATTAGTTATATTACACAACTTTGTCTTTCTAGAGTCTTTTGCCCTCATCTCTGGAGAGCAGGGATATTTTAGACAGACAGCTCTGCAAATTGATTCAGCAGCAAAAAGAGTAGATAGTTCACTTGATTTGTTAATTTAAAACTTGCTGGTTAGTGCCAAACACCTACAATGCTTTTTTTTTTTCCCTTAAGTAGTATGGGTGAAGCTTTTTTGATTATGTCAACCTAATTAGCAATCATAAACTACAAATACAGCATGAACCCTCCATCATAAAAAGCTCAATAAAAAGTTAAAATCCAACCCTAAGAACTTGAACCTACTGATTTATATGTACATCTCTTCACAGTCAGTCACCCCAAATAAGAAATAATTCCCAGAATGTTTCACATACTGAGGGAAAAGATGGTAAAGCTCAAACATATTTCTTTCAGTTCTGTGGGACAGGAGAGATTTTATTTATGAATGTGAATTTTTGTGGCACTTCTGTGAGTGTTATGACATGTTCATGATTTACTGTTTGGTGACCCTACCTGTGCTGCATATAATTTTGACTGTAAGATGACATTACTATTGTCTTTCACCTTCAGAATTCTTTCTTAGTCTTCATCCTTTCATCCTCTTATATACCTTATGTTCATATCACTAGATTTTTGATTGCCTGTAAACAAGGAAATAATCCTCGTAAATTAATCTTCTAGGCATTCATGTAATTTTGCCTCCATTAATTCTGTCTTACTAACTTCCTACTAACCTGGAAAAGTTTAAGTGGGGGTGCGTGGAGAGGTGGAAATACTGCTTAGAGAACAATGACTGGAATTGCTTTAGCTGGTATGCAATTCCCATGAGACCATACCACTGTTTCTGCACAGAAATGACTAGAAAAACAGTGGGAAAACCACGTTTCTGTATAAAAAGCTGCTTTTGATAGAAGGGGGATAAAATTTCGTCATGAAAAGAAATATTTGCGCCTGAACAAATTCACCGTTTTGCCCAGAGGGAGAAGTTCAGTCATTTACACTGTGAATAGGAGTGTTGGCTGGCAGAAAGAGCAAACTGTACACTGGATCAAATTTTCACATACTTGCAAAACTATCAGTTTTCATATTAAGTGAAAATTGGTAGTTTTCTATAGCTCTGTTTTCAATATTCTCAATCACCATCAGTGCAGGGACCAGAAATCCCAAGGTCAAGAACAAGACCCCACTTACAGAGTCAAAAGTTCAGAATGACCTTTTGCAAAAATAGGCACTTTTTCACTAGTCCCACTAGGTCTCCTGGAGCTACACTGCTTTTTCGGTGAACGACTTTGTAACACTTCAAATTAACAGGCTAAACAAGAGCTCTGTTAAAGAAAATCAGAATATTACAGGTGGAAATGCTTTTCTTCCCACTAAGACCCCTAAATCTTTGAAAACTAAACCAAGAGGAAGCTAAATCAAGAATTAGTTTGACTACACCATTTACCCGACTTAGTTTGCAGAAAATTAATTTGTATCTATTAGTAGTAACCTAAAATATTTGGCATTAATTGGGGCCTGCTTATAAGGCGACTGACGTTCCTCTCAAAAGGTGTGTGTCTGTGGCTTACACAGAGAGGTCCCAAAATCCATGACTAACACTCCTCGGCATTAGGATAATAGTGTTCCTCATAATCCAAATTCCCTCAACACAATTCAATAAGGGACTCTAGCTGGCTTAATGAGTTTTTAAATCATCTCGCGTTATGGTCACCTCATCAGTCCTGTTTGTAGAAACTGAACGGGAAAACCCCAACCTGGAGCTGAACCACCCCGGTTCACCCCAGCCGGCCTCCTCGGTGAGCCTCTCAGGGGTTGCAAAATACCTCAGCGGGTTGGAGTTTTTACTTTTTTCAATTTGATTTGTGCTCATCTGAAGGTGTCAACTATTAGATTGGAAGTTGTGTTCTTGAACTACAGCAGTATCTCCATGTTTGTTGACCAGTGGCAGTTTGGGGCTTTCCAATTTGAGGGTAGCAAGTAATTATTTCTTTACGGAGGCTGATAGAGAGGCAGCTGCACTCCTGCACGCTGCAGCAATTTCTACCTGCAAAAATCAATCAATAATGCCAGAAAGAGAGTAAATCAAGGTTTGCGTAAGGTAAAACACACATATAGCGTTCTTACCATATCCTCCATGCCCCTGCTTGTTTCCTTCTGTTGTACACCAGCTTTAAGCACTTCACCACAATCTTAATATATGCTGACAGAGAGCTCTGGCAGAATACACTTGAACTGGGCGCTGGTGTTTTCCCACTGCAATATAGTAGTTTCTTTACGTGGAGTCTCCTTTAGTTGGTGTTTTCATGTACACTAGTTGAAGTTTATCGCATCCTATACCTGCAAAAGTAGTTAAGACCACAGCATAAGGAACCAGAAAAAAAATGTAGCGGTATTGAGGTCTTAAACTCTGCTTAGCAAAACGTTACTATTGACCAAAGCTAAGAGAAGGACAAACTACTTGTATCAGGCACAGTAAAGGACTTAAGTGCCAGTAAGTCAGTTTGCTGCTTTGCTGGTTTCCTGTCCTGCGAAAGGACCATGAATTCAAAGTGAACTTCCAGAGGGCCCCGTGTAGTCAGCGTACAGCTATGGGCAGTACAAGATCTCACAGTCTTAACGTAGACTAAAACCATCAAAATTCTGAATATTCACATATATCTGTATAGCACAGAGAGGAGAGCAAATCCTGAGGCAATGCCTTAACCTCCAAGCCTTAGGAGCCCATTGATTCAGAGCGCGCTATCCCTCCAGCCTGGGAGGTTGGATGCACTTTCTTTCCAATGACCTCAAGGAAGGCAGACTGCTTTCTGCCATGGGAAGTGGCACGGCAAATCAAAGTCTCTCCTTCGCTAGAGGAAATTCAAATGCATCTAAACTCATCTATCTTGGGAGAGACAGTCTCAACTTCTAGTGCTAAAGTGGAGTTGCTGTGCAGAAAACTAAACAAAAAAAATCTTTGGAGAAGGGAAGTCAAAAAGTGTGCTTAAGGAGGAAAATAAACTTCATGGCAAAAGACAAATCACTCTTAGGGAGCAAAGCCATGATTTTGTTCTTTGTTCTCCATTGTTGCCAGTGACTTGAGAAAAGAGGCCAGAACCAGCCAGCACAACACCCATCTCTCCCTCCTTTCTTTTCTCCAAGTTTCCTCAATTCTTTACAGCTGTGATGCATGCTGGACAGAGAAGCAGGAAAGGTTCCTCTGAACCACGAATAGCCTGTCAGATGCTTCTGAAAGGCAACAATCTTCTAGACAGAGAAGGAAGTTGAATCTGGGTCTCCTCTGTCTTCCCTGAGCGCTCTCGCCTTTACTTTATTTTTGTAAAGCAAAAAAGCCCCCACCCCACTCAAGCAGAATGACACCAGCCATATCAGTGAGGAAAGCAGCAGTCATTCCTTGCATTTCATTTCATACCTGTTTCCAGGCCAAGCTCTTTAAGGAACCTGAAAAAAGGAATGCTAAGTTTCAGGACCTCAGATGAGCTTAGAGCTGAGCTGCATGTTCCTGTCCCACTGAGGCATTTGTGGATATGAGCAGCAAATAATTTCCAGATGTTTGGCAAAATAAAATGCTCGGGGATTTCGGCAGTTCATCTACCTTCAAGACAAAGCAGCAAGGGGTCTTTGGCAAAACGTAAGTGCCTAAGTCTCACTTTATACACCCAAGTCCTTTTTAGTCTACAGCATCAAGTGTCCAGATAGGCTCTTTTTAATCCCTAAATTTTAAGATTAAGTAGAAGAGGGGCTCACTGTAGATTTTACCTGTGCTTTGGGTATCTCTGGTTTTGCACAACTACACTGTTGTGGTGCTTTCTACTCGTGTTGATCGATGTGCTGATAGCAACAACTTGTAGAGCACATAAGACTTTTCACAAAGGTGTTTGTCAGTGAAGTTTCAGCTTTGGTTCCAGCACTGGACATTTAGCCAACTGAAATCCATCAACTACAAAGTTATGCAAAAGCATGAGCCTATCTTCTCTCTGGTCTGTAACGCCTGGAAATATCTCAGCTTCAATGCTTATGCTGCAAAGGAAGGTCTCCAGCTTCCAAGTTACTGAGGGCTGACGTACTCCTTTGAGAAACAAGCTCTTTGCAGGGGTATCGGAACGGCAAGGCGAGGCTCCTCCACCTTCTGCATCGTGTTCCATCAAGTACAAGGGAATTTGGGCATGCAAATTACATAAAGCTAAGTTAACCAAACTCTTCATTTTGATATAAAATGAAAGAATAAAGGATCCTTAAATCAGCCATCAGAAGCTGCACTTTAACCTATCATTTTGACGTAACACAGGCAACTGCAGACACGGGGAGAAGAATGCAAGTAAAGTTTCTCATTCGTAGTATTCCAGGAAACAGACATTATATCACGAGGACTTAATACTGTATCATCATATTATGCTCAATATCACCAAGTCAGTAACAAAATGCTGTAAGTTTGGTACATGCTGAGGCCTGAATGCAATCATCCATCACAGCTCAAGAAAAACTGCAAAATTAATCAGTCTATTCAGTGGTGCCTTCATCCAAACATTCCAATAGTCAGCTAATATTGACATACTGCGTGTGAAAAAGCCCTGGTCTACATGCTAGGGTCTACTGCATCCAGCAATATTCTCACTTCAGTGCAAATTTGCTCTTTGACTCCCAAATAGACAACACACAACTTCATCCCTAAACCTACTTAGGCATAATAAGCATTTTGAGAACACCCCTGTTAGACCATGCCCTGCTGTGGAGTAAGCTGAGACAGTTCATTTTTCCTTATGCAAAGCTACACTGACTCATACCTCTTTTTTTTCCCTTTTGTCTTGGCCTTAATTTAATGTAAGAGCGAATTAGCCAGGTTCAGTATGAAAATCATTCGGCCTTCTCTTATCTATAGCCCACCTCATTTTTTTCAGGGTGACTCTGCTGACGTTCCGCTCTTACCCTGCCTTTAGCAGAGACTACCGGGCTTCTTCCTCAGTCACAAGAATGCTGTTTAGTCTGTCAGCTCAGGATGTTTGTAGATGTTACTGTTGAAGCTTTTTTTTGCAATGTTGACTGTACTTAGATAGTCCTGCTTTCTCCATCCATTACCCCTTTTAACACCAGAAGTCTGCAACTCAAAGGAAAACTGTACAACCTCGCACAAGGAAATAAATAGATGCAAAATCAAATCAGGAGGAGAGCTAGGCAGTTTCTTTGTTCCTTGTTAACAGTTTAAAGCCACTCCCTACTCCAGTTTACTCTTCTATCCGGCTCGAGCAGAAGGGCAACACTGAGTGCACAGACAGGTCTAGGAATTGCTGCAGCTTTATTCCATCTCCCTTCAAAGCTGCATTTGGACACAAGGCTGAGGAGAAACCAGGTATTAGGGAAGTTCCTGTACTCATTCCACAGAACATGCAAACTAGAAAGACTGGCTATAATTGAGTAAGATGCATATAGTATGTAACGCTGGATACAGATTTCGGTTTAGAGCCTCATTCATCCCAGGGACTCAAGCAGTTCAAACTGTAGCAACTCCCCGTTTTCTCCAGATACCATCTCTTTGCCTGTATCCTTCTTTAGGAAGGGATTTACAGTGCTGAATCCCAATGTTATTTCAACTTTAGAAAGGAACAGGGAGCTTGGCAGATACTGCCACCAGAGGTTGCCAACTCTGCATTTGAATAGTGAGAGGTGTCTTTCATAGCTGGGGAGGAATACAGGTCTAGGTTTCTCAAAGATTTGTCTTTCTTGAGATATTAGGGGAGGGTGTGTGTGTGTGTTACATCTTTTGGTCTTTTTCAGTAATCCAAAACCCTTATACTTTCTTACTTATCTTTCAGAGCCTTTTCATGTCTGTCATCTCTAAAAATCCCATCCCTCCCAAATTAATTCTGTGCACCTTTTCAGAGGGGGAGAAGGGTGAGATAAGTGACAGCCCACGGAAGAAGCTCGGATTCTGGGAATTATCAGAATGCCATCCCACAGAAATACACCATCACGTCTGAGGGCCACTCTGGTGCCCCTGCCTTGCCATAAGGAAACAATTTTTTACCCTGGGAAAGAAGGTGATGGGAAGTAAGTATAGTTCTGGCTGCACCGAGCGATGGGGAATTGCAAGCTCAAACTGGTTCACCCCTGGGTGGTGAAGGCATTTCAGTGTGTGTGGTTTTAACAGCTCTGAGCTGCTGTTGCTTGAGAGGTAATATTCCATTTATGTCCAAGCTATAAAGTTCTGGCAATAGTCCCCTCGGTTTATAACAGTTAGGGACTAGGGCAGATATTCTTCTCTCTAATGGGGAAAGGTCAATATTTTTTATACTGGTTTTGTGATTTTTTTTAGTATTGCAAAGAAAGCACTTTAAATCTTTGTCTATTGCCTGTATGAATTAGGGAATAATATAGGACCACCCTACAAGCATAGCTAGATGGTTGTCGTTTTTCAGTATTTTCCCTTAACTAGTCTCTTAGGAAAATGTGTGAATGATAATAGATCATTCTTGCTTCAAGTAATTCAAACCATATTCCCAAGTCTTTAAACACATCCAGCAGGAATCCAGCTGGAGCTCCGCACAGCAACTTGCAAGTCATTCAATCACTGCGAAGGCCAAGAAACATTTGTAGTGGCAGAGCAAAATAATATAAAACTCTGTAAACTTTTCCTGATAGCTACATTTCAGAAGAGACAGAAGGGAAAAAAATACCTCAAGGAATGACAGAATGGAAGCACCTGAGAACTATCACAAAAATCTCCCAGCTCAGAAAGAAACTCTGCTTGCCTGCCTTTAGCACCCAGGGGAAAAAAGTCATTTGCACATCAGGAAGAATTTTCTGTAGGAAACAGTGTTTGTGGACAGTGGATGGACTAACAACAGGATACGTCTTTAGCTATTTCCAGAGGATGAGGAAGGAAACCCCAATTTGTTCCCCAGAAGACCCTGCTCCTGGATATGGCTGAAAACAGGGAATGCCTAGCAAAATCCATTGTGACTTCCCACAGAATTCCTTGCAGAGTGTCCCACCTCTGGGAAGAGATGCACCTTACTGGGGTTTCTCAGTAAAGAACAGAGGTGTTATTTTTTTTTTTTCAGCATTCGCTTCCTTCTTCTATCCAAAGGATAAACTAGAGAAACTGGGGAGAATTTTCTCTCAAGAGGTGTGCCCTGCCTTCAGTATCTGTCTCCACACCGCTCTCACCAATACTCGTTTTAGCCAAAGCTTACCTGGAGTGAATCTTGAATGGTCCTACGGGAACTGGTCTTCTCTTTAGAGGAGGGCAATCTGAAACCACAGAAATGTTTGTATTCAACGTTCTTTGGGAGACATTGAGGAGTTGAGACAGCACAAAGCCAGATGTGGCCCTGAAAAGTATTCACACTATTACCTTCTCGATGAAAGAATCTGGCACAGCTAAATTGGGATAAAAACTCTGCAAAGCTGTGCCTGGAGGGCTTTACTCCCTTAGGTAGAATTGCTGGCAAAGGGGACCATTTTCCATTATTTTAAAAATGTTACACATCTAACCTTAAATCATGAAAACAAAAATAAAAATAAACCCAATCACATTGCCTTCTCAATGTGCAATCACATTCCTTCTGGTCTATTTTTACATGTTTCTTCTTGTTATGGCAAGGACACTACTTACTCTTGCTCTAACTCAGATGTGTCAAAGTAACTTCCAGATTTTTATACTTTCCAGATAAATTCTTAACCTGTAACTTGGAAAGGACAGCTTCTCACTAACTTCTCTTGAAACCTTTCCAACACCCCCACTTACGCCCGAGTCAATATTCCCAAGTCCTTGCCCTCACTACGTACAGGCAGAGTATCAAGTGATTGCATGATTGCATACAGGCAGAGTTAGAAGTCACTTCAAAAGTGCTAGATTTCCCATCTGTACCTGTTGCAGTAACACTCCCTCATTTTACCTTTCGCTAAAGCCCAACCAGAGCGAGCACAGAATGATTTCATGGGAGTCTTGCTGGACCTCATGGGTGTGGGATGGCTGTTTCTAAAGAGTACGTGGCACATTCGTTGTCACAATCCATTTTAAATCTACAAAATCCTTTCCCTGGGAACCTAGAGGAAAACAACTGTATGCAACAGGAATGCACTAAATTGAACCAGCAGAAGAGGGATGTACTTACAGCTCTGTTTGCTACAGACGTGTGAGTTTCCTCATTTACTTGTTTTCCATGTTAAATACTGGTACTACATTACCTAGTCTCTAATCATATAGTGACAGCCCTAAACTAACAATCCTTAACATGTTTTCTGCTGCACTTGCACATTGCATACCTGTTTTCAGACTTCTGGATGGATGATCAAGTCTCAGAACAGACTGCTTTGAATTTTGTTTACACTCCAGACACAATAATTTCAATATTTACATCTTCTGTCTCACTACACAGAACCACAGAATGGTAGGGGTTGGAAGGAACCTTTGGAGATCACCCGGTCCAACCCTGCTGCCAGAGCAGGTTCTCCTACAGCAGGTTGGACAGGAACGCATCCAGGCGGGTTTTGGCTATCTCCAGAGGAGACTCCACAGCCTCTCTGGGCAGCCTGTTCCAGTGCTGTCACCCTCAAAGTACAAAAGTTTTTCTTCATGTTGAGACGGAATTTCCTGTGTTCCAGTTTGTGCCTGTTGCCCCTTATCCTGTCGCTGGGCACCACTGACAAGAGTCTGGCCCCATCCTCTTGGCACCCACCCTTTAGATATTCATAAGTGTTGATGAGATCCCCTTTCAGCCTTCTCTTCTCCAGGCTAAACAGACATTGTGTCTGCTGCAGGAACAGGATTAGGTAAAGCTCCTGACCTCTCAACAGCCACAGTTAAGGGAGGAAACACTCCCTTGGGTAGAAATCTATCCAGAATTAGCAGTAAGTTTCACCATCTGGAGCTCATCTTTGAAAGCTTCTAGTTAACTTCACACAGCTCTATCATTAACAAGTATCTCTGCATTAGTGAAACCAGTCATAAAAGCGTTCCTCGAAATATTCCATCTACAAAACCAGAAGGTCCTCCTCTCCAATGTGTCTTCCACAGTTCAATACACCATTTTGTTTGCATCAATTTACTCCTGAGAACTAGATTTCTGTTCTGGCATTTCCTGCCTTTGACAGAAGTTGTGCAAGATAATGATGTTCTGAGTCAGCACAAAGCACACTGGCTGGCAATAGTGCATAGAAGATGAGAGCAGTATTTGTCTTCAGAAGTACCTTTTTATTTTAGTGTTAAGTGCATTACCAAATTCAAAGGCTTTCTCTTGTGAAAGAGATCATTGTTAAACCTCATATGCTTTTAGGTTGCATATGCTTTTAGGTTGCAGACTACACTGCCACATTAATGCCCAGCCATAACTCAGTTAGGACTTTAAGTATACCTTCATTTTACATATATTCTTTTTGTCCAGGGCAAGCTTCATACAACCCCTCCAGGAAAAGGGGTTGTAAAGCAGCACGAGTGTCAAAACATCCCCAAACACTTAACCTGAGCTCTGCCCTGCCAATCTGCTTCTTCCAGAGAGTCAAAGATCAACAATTACAGTTATGTCAGTTAGAGGCATAATTTTGGATGCATCAAGGATAAGCACGCTGGTTGCCTGTACTGATTGCAGAAGACTGATAACCTCTAAGCCTGGCTGACCCAGAAGCTAGAAAGTCTCAGAAGCAGAGCAAGGTAGGTCAAGTCACATTAACACCTACTGAAAGAAAAGAAAAGTTATCACAGATGTGCTGTTTTAATGGAAGTTTTGAAATAGTTCTGAATAGCTGAAAGAATCAAATCACAGACATCAAGCCTGGCTCAATATTAGAGGCTGCAAAGGATTCAGTTCCAGAGCACACACTGAGGGTAAAACACACAGCACACAGCCACCACCAAACAAAATCTAAGTATATGTTTGCAGAATGACTTCTGAGGAAGTTCTGAGGACAGACTTCAGATCAAACGCCTACTGTTGAGAGACAGGATACCAAATAACATTACAGATTTGAGGACTTGGTTATAACTGCATGTGCAATTAAGTCTGAACATTTTAAGGAATTACTGCTCTTCATTTTTGCCAGCAATGGCCTGCGCTAGCTGGCACTTTAAATGGACACGAGTTTTCTGATCACTAGTTACCAAATCTCAGTTGACAGACAGTGACGCTTAGCTGTACAAAGGTAACAGTATTCAAACCCAGCTGCAAGAACACCTCTGACTAATTTAAGTCATCCATGAACGCCTCCAAGAAGAACATACTATAGGTACAATACAGATACATTATTTTCAGCTACTATAAAACGGCACAAGATAAAATGATTTACTGGGATCTCCTAATGAATTGCTTGTTTTTAATCTCAACTGTCCAGGCACTGATATATATCAATAATAAAAAAATTAAAGGGTTAAAAATAGTGTACAGTTTAGCAGAAGGCAACATTTGAATAGAAGCACATCATTTTAATTTGCTTTAAAGTTTAAAGCAATTCAAACAAAAAAAGTTTGCTTTTACAGAGTAAATGCACATAGTTTACAGCCAACTACATGTATGCAATAATAATAGCAAACCTCACATGAACACTGAAGTATTCTCAATCTGTCATTTGTGAGCATTTAGCAATGACTCTGAGGGCATAATTATGTTCACATATGCAGGGTAGGCAGACTCTCTTAAATAGAAGAACCAAAAACTTACATAACTGAGTCTTAACAGACAGAAAGTTGAAAAAAGCAGTACATTTACCTAGGCACACTTCAGTGTTCAGCTTGTTTTCCAAATTTAAAAAGTTTAAACAGGAAGCAACATTTATAGAGGCTCTCCAATCTTTTGTCTCTGGAAGCATTCTTTTAAAATGTACAGTCTGAGGAATGTTACAAATGTCATAAAAACAAAAACAGACTAGCAGAATGTCATTAACAAACACCTCAATCAGAAAGGAAATATATGGAGTGCATTATGTAAACAGGGAACTAGATAGACGCAATGTCAATATACACGTGGACAGGCCGATGTTTCAGTTACAATCAAATCAAAAAACTCCATAAATCCCTAGTGTAAACCTACTTAAAACAACATAGGCTAGCAGATCAGAAAATCAGACACAAACAGCAGCTGTCTGTTAGTTTGAAGGCTGGGCTCAGCCCTCTGCAGCACACAACTCACACAGCTCTACAGGGACTGAATGGGTAACAGAGGGGCTGTGAAATGTCATGGCAATCACTGAAGTCTACCTTTTACTGGCTTTCCAAACTTGGACCGCTTTTGCCACGTCCCCCCAACGTGGCACAGGCCCTCAGTGACAAGCAGGGCACTGTAACACCACCGAGCTAGCCAGGCCCTGGCAGAGCAGCCCCTTTTCCCTCTGAAGACTGCATCCTCCAGTGCCATCTTTTGACTGGTTCCGGAAACTGCAGTCTCACAGCGTTTTCCAAATCTAACTGCTCTCCGAGTGAAAATTTTAACAGCTTGCAATAACGTTTAAGTTTCATCTTGGCAAGGGAAATATGTGGAAACTAATTAATTACTGAGAGTTTTTCAGACATCCAAGACTGTTGCCTCTAGCATAGAAAAGTGTGACATAAATACATTACATTCAAATATAAATCAAGATGACCATGTAAGTTACAAGAAAGTTTAAACCCACTCCTTTCAGTTCTGTATTTAACGATATTACTCAATGTAGCATCTTCTTATTCCCTTTGAGTTTTTATAATAAATATCAAGAAAACTACATAAATAATTTAAAGATCTTTGGGAAATATTTCAGAGGTAACTTTGTATGTACTGGTAGTTCAAAAATAACACAAAATCCCGAGAAACTTTGGGTTTATATCTTGTTATGTAAAGCAAGCCAAAAAGAAGATCACCCCTGAAGTTTAAAACATTGCTCAAACACCCATTAAAAGGGTGGAATAATAAGCTGATTGTCTGTTTTTAGCTGTTGTCTCCCATATTCAGTTGTCCTTGTTAACATTTTCTACTTCGCAACTCCAGGGGGTCTGTTCTCACCCAGACAAGGCACACAGAGTACCCAGTGAATTAACGGGGGATGAACATGTAAACCAAGGGAGAATGTATCCAATAAACAGAGTATAGTAAGTCTGATGAAGCCTGGGCTAATTCAGGTGTTAACTGTATTCATAAACTCCAATATTGTCTTTGCCAATTTACATTTTGGCTATGACTGAATAATCTGGATAGTCTGAAGAGTAATCCACTTTCTACAGAACAAAAATTACAGTAAGTAGCTATTCCTGCACTTGGTTGAGTTATCTGAACAATAGCATCACAGCAAGACTTAAGTCAGAGTCATGAATACTCCAGATTTTTCCTAGAAAGATAACTGGAAAAAGCCTCTTACAGCACACATCTAAGTGCTCCCCTCACTTCTTTAAAACAATCAAGTTCACCTTTGTGGGCACATTGCAGGCCACGCTCTCTGCCTTTAAAAAGGTAAGATCACATTTTCCAAGAGAAGGAAGTTAAAACAGCCAAGCCTCCGCTGCAAGGTCGCCACACATACTATAGGTGGCTTTTAGAAGTATCAGCAATTAGTAGAGCAAATTACATGAAGTACTCCAATACTTTGACACTGTGTGGAGAACATGACAATGGTCAAAATAAAGGAAAGCAAATGAGAGAAGTCCAGACTGATTGTCTGTAAGCTTCAAGCTTTTACATACAGCCTACAGAACTACTGCAACAGAGATGCTATGGATCTACAGCATAAAAAGTTTTATCCTGCACAGCTCACGTGGATATCAAACCACATGCTTTGTTTAAGAACAAACTGCATGTTTTGAACATAGTTTGATTACAGATAACAGAGGAAGAAAAGTCATGAGCTGTAAGAAGGCCACAAAGTGCATAAGGAGTCATTCATAAAATAAAGCCATTGCACACAATGCACAGTTTAAGTGAACTGAAGTACCACACTGGAAGAATTGATAGCACAGTTCTGTCCACACCAGTGTAGCAGCATTTATATGTAGAAAGCTATTGCCCCAAATTTTTAATGATCATCTTCCTCATAAGGATCATGGATGCAGACTGAGAAGTACTCAAAGTGCAGATAAAAGAATTCTGTTTGGAAAGCTGAACAAGTTCTTGTAACATTAAACTTCTAGATTTTGACACGCCATCTGTATGGTTTTGGAAAACCCTGTAAATTATGACAGAATAGACTAGCTAAGCCTTGGTGCTGAATGGAACACGTGGTTTCCCAATTGGCTTATAGAACAACAAAAAACAATGCCTGAATATTCAGACAGTTTGGAGGACAAGGTTATACTGTCAGCTGCAGTTCTGTACACAGGCTCAAGTTGGAAGAAGTGATACAGCAATTATCAAGGGGAATGCTTAAAAGAAAGTCTCAATTACAGTTTTCTCCATCTTTCTGCACAGGAAAAAAAAATCTACCACAACTTCTGCAGTTTTATGCTTTCTGGTCACCTTAGCCATGGTGATATGTGTTCTTCCCCTATACTCCCATACAGACACTGGTAATACAAGTCAGGCTTTGCCCGACATTTTAGGGTAATACAGCTTGCTCTTAGGTAGAATGAAACTATTTGAGTGAATCCCATCTTCACAAATGGCAGGCTGGACTACTTGAGACTTCTCATCACATTAAGAAACCTTTAAAAGTTATGAAGTAGCATTCAGCAAGTTCTTCCTTAGCTGTGTGCGTGACCTGACCCTATGTGGGTGTCAAGGAAGAGTCATGGTCTCTCTTGCTTAAGGAAGGAAAAGTTCCAGAAAAGAAAAAGGATGATGCAGCAGAACTAGAAATCCACATACACCAATATTGAGATTGATAACCTGAAGAGTTCAACAATCAGATCCTCTCTCACTAACCTACAACACTGCTCAAACTTCAAAGAAAAAAAACAAGTATCACCTTTTCAGTGAAGAAATAACTCTGTTCTGGGTCCCTGCGCCATATTGTCTTGAGGTAGCAACATGGGAAACTTTACACACTGACTACTACCTCAGTCTCTATGAATCTTCAGAGCAACTAAATGGAAGTTTCAGGTATGGAAAGGTATGAAAGTCCTGTCTTCCCCATTCTTCCAACAGGTTACTGTGCAGTAAAACAGAACAAAAAGGATGTAGTTGAGAGCAACCACTAAGAGAAGTGAATAAGGCTGCCCGAGAGTGTATTTTATGCTCCCTCCCTCACCCATCAGGTCTCTGAAGATGACTGAATGGCCTTGTCTAGATTAACAGATGTAAAGAAAGTAACAATTTTGAACTAATATGTATAATGGAATTCCCTAAGGGGCAGTTCCCATTTGTCACATTGCCAAGAGACCATACAATAAGGCAGCAAAATTATTCATAGTTGCCCACAATCAACCTTCTGTTTTGTCCGTAGCTGCATGTTCCTCATA
Source organism: Anarhynchus alexandrinus (assembly GCA_008711295.1). Lineage (NCBI taxonomy): Eukaryota > Metazoa > Chordata > Aves > Charadriiformes > Charadriidae > Anarhynchus > Anarhynchus alexandrinus. The sequence continues at coordinate 729,776 of VUYV01000177.1, read as the reverse complement.
TAACTTTCCTTTTGCCCACCACATTGGCACTGATATTCAGTGGTCCACTCCAGTCTTTCAATCTTCCACCTTCTTCTAGGAAGCCTTGTCACGCTGCTATCCATCGAGCAAGTAGACTACCACTTCATAGGTTGACATCATGATAGCCGTGTTTGGAATCTGTCTGATCAGATGTGTAGTTAAACCTCGGTAGAGGGATCCATACCCTTCTTCTCGCACAAGCAAAGATAATGTCTGGAAGAAAGATCTGTATTTTGTTCCCTCTTCTCTTAGTCTTGTTCGTACAACCTCTGTAAAAAGAAAACCACATGTAGTTATATTCACTACTTTTCATTATTTTTCTCAGAAACCAATTAGTGATTTTACATTACAACCTTTCCCCTTCCCCAAGATTTCAGTCTCAGAAGAACTCGTTAAGAAAGGTGGAGGAAGACAGAGAAGCAAACTAAGTATGTGTAAGAGGAGAATAAGTTACATTTTTGGGCAGTATTAGATATCTAACTAAGCAAAGAAAGTTCATTTGCTTAGTTAAAAATCCAGAATAGGACTTTTGTTTAGGCTTATGTTTTAGCTTGAAAGTTAGCACTAATGAAGTATTCAATCCATTAACACACTTAATGTATACACAACTAATTTGCAGAAAAACTACATGCAACTGAAAAATCAAACCAGACAGGCTGTTTTCCTAGAAGGGCAACAAGAACTTGCTGGCAAATTATGTGAAATTGCTGAGTATATAGGGAGAGTCCAAGAGAAAAAAGACCTTCTCAAGTACTTTGGGCCATACCCTGGCAAATCCTTTGGAAAAATATACATAGCCTAAGGAGAGGGCGTGCTAGATATCCACTTAAATACTTCCATTTCTGAATACCACACTCACATTGACTCACTGAATCTGATGTGAAAAGCTTTAGACAAAGAAATAGCTCTTGAGCAAGCGAGCTAAAGTCTGCTACAAATATCACTCAAAAGACTCCCTCTGATCCCTTCGACTCAGGCTCTCAGCTGTACATGCCCCACTTACCATGGGGATATGCTATTGACGTTGCACAAGTTTTAGAAGTGGCAGCAGCCATCATCATTCCAACAAAGTCCGAAGCTTCTTTTGCCGATTCATCCTCATTGTCCATGGCAGAAGCAGTCTTATACTCCAGTAGTTTCCTCTTGATACTCTCATAAATAACAAAATGAATAACAGTCTCAGATATGCCTGCGTAGGATGCTGACATTCCTCTGTAAAAGCCTTTAATACCATCTGATCGATAAACTTTTCGGACACATTCAAAAGCACTCATTCGCTTTTCTCCACGATTCCTAAAAAGGAGAGAGCAAGACAGACATCAAGCTGGTGCAACTTGAGACTGGAAAATAATTAAAGTTTTGCTTGAGTGACAAGAGGATTTAGGAAACATCTCACACTGATGCCGAGGGGCTCCAATTCAGATACATTTAAGAACACACAACCTGAAGTGAAAGTCTGAAAGGCCTTCAGCACTAAACACAGGTAAAGCATTACACTGAATCCAAGCCAAACTTCATATGGTGACTAAAGAAAAAGTATCACATAGGCAAGTTGAACAGCTCTAGGCCTCCCCAAGTCTTACAGAATAAAGGACTAAATTGCTTGAAAAGAGACTCCCAAATGAACTGTAAATGTCAATGACTCATGAAAAATGACCATTTTCTTCTGCATACTGAGAGTGGATTTTCCCTAAATTTTGCTTCAAATATTTCCATAGCATAGCAATTACCCATCCTGTTCCAGAAGCACAGGTTTTGCAGTACAGCCCAAACTAAACGATTCTATGGCTATATGGCTGTAAGGCATACGAATATAAAAGCAGTGGCTGAGTTCAAGCAGCAGACCTCAAAGCATCACAGCTATCAGCAAACAACTAGGATATCCTAAGGGAGCATAACAACCAATATAACACAGGTAGCTTGTAAAATGCTCATTAGACATGACTGTATCAACCAATATTTGATAAATAAAATCTTATTCCCATTTTTAGCTTGCTTACTAAAGTGATTTGTGCATATTTAAATACTTTGCATACTATACACAGCTATGCAAAACCATGACGAAACTATGTAAAACATGCTTCAATGCAGCAGTGAGCGCAGGCACTTGCAGGCATATGAATTCTGCCAGCAGAGGTCTCTCGAGTGAGCAAGTTACACAAAGTAAAACAGCAAATAACCTTGTAAGAAGTTATGGTAACTCATATGGCTACTGTCAAAGCACAACAGCCAGTGGCAGTAGCTATTATGCAGGTAGAATGAGGCATCACTAGATGGCAGAATTTAAGTCCTGATGGTTTGAACCTGGAATGCAGACAGCTATGAAATAAGGTATCAAGCACAATTAAGAGAAAGAGTGGGCACACATAGCTGCAAATGAGATCCTGAGTAAGCATCTGAGTAGATGCTGCAGAGGACTGGGGGGCTGGGGCTGATCCACCAACAGGGCAAAGAGTCAAAGAAAAACTGCTGAGAAGAGCAGTTGGACATACAGCTGCCAGCTCCAAGGGCACCCTGATCCTCACCCCCCTGGTACACCTGGATGGGTGCACTGACACAAACTGCTTTAAGAGTTTGTTCTTCTGATGCGCAAGACACACAACATTGTCGTGAAGGCCAAAGCAATTTCATGCCTTCTGCAGCTCTTACTGGGATCAGTGGGATTTTTGAGAATAACTTCAACAGAAACAAGACCAGGCCAGGACAATTGTTTTTATGCCTCTAATAAGAGCTGAACTAGAAGAGCTGAGAATGCAGCATGTAATAGATTAGCCCACTTAATTGCAGTGTCCTACACAAAAGCAGAATATACTTCCTTCTTCAGGTCTCACACATGAACAATGTGCTTGATATAATGTACAGAAATAATGTGCAGAAGCAATCCATAATTTTCTCTGATTTCCTTAAATCCCTATAGTTTAAGCAACTTAACTGATTAATCAGTAAAAAACAAGCAGAGGCACGACATGCCATCAGGTTGCACATCGCACCAAAACCCCCTTGGAATCAGTCATGGAATTATCACTGCAATCGTATGGTAGCATCACAAAAAATCTCATGGTAAAACTAGTTCTGGAATATATTTACTATGGTCACCTTGGAGCTGACAATATACCTGCTGAGAGGAAAAATGCTAATATGCACTTAATACAGAAAGTCCAACAGATCTCCAAAAGAGAAGTATGTGGCTCATTAATGTATTTAGGATAGCTGAAGAAAGAATTTTATATTGCATGCTAAGTGTTCAGTAAGAAAGTCTATAAAATGAACAAGACGCATCATATCAGTCTCTCCCTAGAGTTTTAAATAGATGGGCATATATTCTTCCTTCCTTGTTATCTGCATAAAATTTTATTTCTTTACAAGTTTTGTAATAACAGTTTCTGTAATTGCTTCTGTAATAAGTTTAAACAACTTCTATGACTATCTTGCATTAAGACAATTCCTGTGTTTGGATCCATGAAAGCAGTCTTCCCCTTTTTATAGTAGACTAGAGCTCACTGTATGTAAAGAAAATGAAAGGCAGGATGTTTCAGGCATTTTTTTAAACTTTTGCTGAAATACTTAAGTTCTTATTTTAGGGATGTTTAGCTCAACAGCTAAAAATAGAGAGAATGTATTACTGAAGAAAAAACATAAGCATATGGTTGGTACAACATTATTTTAATGAGACTGTAACCTTGTAATTCATTCCGAATTTGCTAGCCAGTCTACTACAGTGCATCAAGCATGCCTTAGAACACGGAGATTAAAATAGAGAAAAATGACAGTGTAACTTGTAGCTAGATCAGCATCAACTTTCTAATTCAAAATACTGGGATATTTAAAGAATCATTCCATTTTGGGATGCAGAACAGATTCACAACATTTAAATGAAGTCTTATCACAGCAGTGAGATTTCCCATTGTCACTAGTAGATTCTCGCATTAAGATTCTTACCTTGCATCAAGCTGTAATCGTGTCTTTACTAGCCAAATGGGATTAGTTGTAGTGATGGCAGTAAAACCTAAAATATTTAAAAAGAAAAGTTAGATGTGATAGCATCATAAGAGCAACTGCATCTAAGTTCGAAATGCACACGGTAAGGTACAATGGATGCAAAAACTCGGACTATACTGAATTTTAGAAAGTACCCATTGAAGCTCTTTACTGATATTTTATGAATCCATACAGCCAATAAACATTTAGTTTATTTTTTAATTTTACATTAATATTGAGTAAGTTTGATTCTTAGCAAGAGACGCCCCATATAAAATAAGCCCAATTGTGTACATTTCTCTGCCTATATAATAATACCAACCCTGTTTTGACACCATAGAACAGCAAAACTAGCTAGACTAATACTAGCCAATTTGGAAATCACATCAATAAGAACACACTGCAGATACAGCTATAGCAATTTGAGATGGTATAAAACATTGTGTCAATTTAATTTGCTACCTGAAATACAATCCGAGTTTAAAAGCATGCAGACTGAATAACTACTACTTTTGGTGCAGTTAAAAGGCATGTATTACTGTAAGTTAAGAGACCTTTTAATACTGAACTATAAAGAGCTGTTAAATTTGAGCACTAATGTTTTATTTATTATTCAAAGCAGAGATTGTTGGTTGGCCCAGGAATACTTTTACATGGATATGAGTGTTTAAATTGGTAAAGTAAATAGTATGACTTCTAACTATCCAGACAGACAGCAACTATTCAGGCTTGCATAAGGGCTAAGGGTTAAAGCTTTGATTTTCAGTCCACTAAAGAAAAAGAAAAGGAAGAAAAAGAGAAAAGGAAACAAATTTAAAAAAAAATAAAGGAAAGAAGTAAGAATCACTCTTACTTCTGCACAACCGTGGAGAGAAAAAGAGCAGAGTGAAAGGCAGCTCTGAAAAAAAAAATAAAAAAAACATCTAGAGTTGTAATACCACACGTGCACCATTAATGAGGTGACATGTCTGCAGGAGAGAAAAGGAAAAGGGAAGAGCTGGAACATGGCCAGGCAAGAGATGATAAATTTAGACACTTGCTTTCTAAGTGACACACATCACTTGTATATCTCTACAAAGACATGCTGCCCTCCTGCAGGGGAATGGACTGGGGTTGTGGGAAAGCAACAAAGAGTTATCTTGTTCAGTGCATATCTGGTGCACAATACTTATAGAACAAACAGGCTATCGATTAGCTTGCTTATGGAGATCATTAACAGCTTACATAAATATATATATATTTAGCAGAACTGCTTGCATACATGTTACTTCTGTTCAATCACAATCTAGGTTTACATTGCACACAAATGACGGCAATACTTGGAGAAATGCCAGGGGATCTTAACTGTTTTAAGGTTTGTTCCATCTCCCGCCCCAAATCTTAAATAGGTCATCAGGATTTTCAGTTACAGTTCGAAAGACACACTATGAGGTTTAGCAGCCACTAAGATTTAGCTATATTTCTGTGCCAAAATAGTGAAACCACATTAGGGATTTCAGTTTAATCTTTTGATTAAATAGATTTTTAAACTGACTCAAACCTCTTAACTAAATAACTTCCTGTGAATTCATTGGGTAGATAATAAAGGTTTGGATTTGGCTTTTTTTCCTGATCCATTCCCCGTCCCCCTCTCCCCCCATGTCTATGTACATGTATGTCCTTCATACGATGGATTGAAATCCTAACAAGCCAAAAGTGTCTTTTATCTCCATTTCATGTAGGCATATAATTGTGTAAAAACTCAAAGCATCGGGGAACTCCTCTGCCATAACAAGACACAGGATGTTTTTAAAACATCCTGCAAAAAAGGTTCTGCAGTTCTACTAGCTAGAGCCCTTCTGACCTGTCACTTAATACCATAGGAACTCCACTGATTCCAGCAGCACTTAACCCTGGGTTCACCTAAACTGAAAGAAAACATTGTTCTTGCATTTTTTATACTAGCATTAAGAAAGCTTTAATTTTCTTTTACTTCAAATCAGAATCTTTCCATATCCATAGTGCAGTCAAGGGCACCAGGAATGGACAGGACTGCAACAAAGGCTTTTCAATAAGGTCAGGAAAAATAACTAACTTCCCCTACCAACACACTTTCCAGGAAAGATGTTTCTCTAGAAGAAAAAACAAACCAAAATTAGCTCTTAAGTCCCTCCTAGCTCTTAATTAAAAGTGAACAAACAAAAAAAAAGTGTTTTGCATTCCTATTTAAGTTACACACTTTGGAATTTTGTTACTGCTAGACAGTATGTTACAGTGTTATCTGCTCAGCCCTTTCTCCTTCCTATTCAACCCCCAAAAATGGTCTCCTGTAGATCCTAAACCTGGAACAGGAAGCACACAGGTGAGACCAGAGGCAGCGAGTGTCTGTGTGGCAGTAGTGACTGTATTTGCCCACAACAGCCGCCTGATACTTTTAGGCAGGCTGGGAAAAGTATATTGGAAATGGCCAGTGAAGCGTGGCTGGCACAGGACGCAACTTACTCTGAACTTGTACTCCCTGGGCTGCTCTAAACATTATTTAAGCATAGCACCCCTAACAGTAGGATCAGACACTTATCAGCGTAGCCAATTTTTTTCCCCCTAGGGATGTCATAAGCCTAAACGGCATGACAGTTCAAACCAAAGCTTTCAAATCAAAGAGCCTTCAATAATTCAGGTTTCAGGATGAAATGACTACAGCTTAATTCTTACAGGTAATGTAGTAAATAGAGTTAGTGGAAGAAGAAAAATAAATTAAGAATTGAGTGATGCTGACACCCAAGGAAAGCACTCCAAAACATGAGACATCCAGAATTTTGGGATCTTTGATAAGGCAAGCTTTTCTTTTTAAATATGGAAAATCTGTAGCAAAAATACCGGTTAAAAAATAATGGTGGGGGGATTTCCAGAGGTAGTATGAAGCTCTATCAATTGTTTCCTTTTTCTTTTTTCTTTTTTTTTTCTTTTTAGAAGTCTCAGTGAACTTTATAATGCTTTACAATGCTCAATGTGTTGTATCCTCAAGAAAGATTAAGATTCCAGATTCACTAGAAATGTAGATCAATTTGGCAATACCAGAAACTCCTGTACTTTTCTGTTTTATTCTATCAAATTGTATCCCAGTTTCAGATGGAAAGAATTATTTCAATCTACTTTTTGAGCTATGTCAGCTGCTGACAGGTAAGATCCCAGGTATTCCTATTATGCATCACATTTAAAAGTTTAGGGATTTTTTTTTAATCTATAAGCCAATGTAATTGATAAAGACGCACGTGAATATGAAATGCTGAATTAAAATCCAAAGTAGTAAAATAAAAACAAACCAAAAAGAGAAAACAAAGAGACAGAAAGGAGATTGTATACATATTAAAAAAGAAAAAGAAAAGAGGTCTTTGAAATAATGTGACAACACAGAATATCAGCTGCAGCACTTAAAAGGCAGCTCTGGGACACTGAAAAAAGTAAAAGGCCTTGTTTAACCCAGTAGGGACATTCAATTAGCCAGAGCTAAGTAAAGCAGCAGCTATCAGTGAAAGGTATTTTCCACCTTTCTCTGAACTGCACAGAAAAAAATAACTCTTAAGAGAGTTCAGTAGTGATGTCTTTGCACAATGCACATCATTTGAGTTCAAGATAAAGAAAGTGAATTCCCCTTATTTTGTTTATTTAATATATATCACAAACCCAATGTGTGGTTCTTACACTAGAGGCTGCAAGAGACGCTCAGTTCAGTACTCACGAGGTTTAAGTTAGTCCATATTTCTGCAGGAAGTGACCTGCGGATGGGGAGCATGAGATGACACGATCTCACTCTTTTCACGGGAGAAATGTACAGTAAATGCCTAAAATAGACACAGGCTTTTCTGTATCATAACAACAAGCAGTGACCTCATCAGACACATGTGTACAAATCGAATCCCATTGGAAGGATTTGTGAATTAGTTATTGTGAGATCTAACTGTTTTCAGGTAAAAGTTTAGGAAAAAAAGAAAGAAAAATAATCAGAACAGGCCACATATTAAAATAGTTGTGTAAAATGCACTGAGTACTGAAATTTCTGCTCATTTGCAGCAGTTCAATTTTTTATCTCCAAATACTTACCTATGTATCAAATTTACAAGTGAACCCTCCTCCTTCCCCACTCCCTCCCCAAACACCATTCAAAAAAGCTAGCCTTGTCTTAGCACTGAAAAAGATAGATGCCTTATGAAATCAAACTTTCTAATATCAATGAACTAACTATGCATTTTATTTGGTATTAAGTAACTGTACATACTAAAGACTTACAAAAGTATGGTACCTCTGTAATAATGCGGTACCAATTTTTTTTTTTATAAAGAGTCTACACTTGGGTTGGTTTGCCAGTAGAGTTACAGAAAGAACAGCAACAGTATACAAGGCAAAGTAGTTTTGCAGCAGATTTGCAACCATGTTGTCTGAATGAGGCTACAAATCATTAAAAAGGCAAATCAGAAAGCCATACAGGAATCAAATATTTCATTCAGTTCTCCACAGAATTTTTTATTTTCTGTGACAAAAGAGATTAAGCGCAATGAGAAGGTAGAATTTACAACGAATCTGAGAATTTTGCCTAACTGAAATGTACAGAGAGAAACTATCTTCACACAAACAAACATTCTCATTCTTTTAGTATGCTTCAGGTATAGTCACTGTCCAAGTTTGCAAAAGAGAATCATGTGATATGCCGAGTGGTAAGCAAAAAAGATTGCCAAGTATTTCTTCATGTCGATACACAAATATTTTACATATGAAGGTGATGTGAATTATATGCAGGAAGCTAGCACACAGAAAGAAAAAAACCATTCATTTCTAATTGCATAAGGCATCAGTTACTAATATGTAGCATAATTCATCCTCCTCGGGATAAAACAAACTTAATAAAAGAATCTTAATAAATCCAGAAAATACATGTTTTATCTTGAGAAGGAAGAATCAGGCCTAAAACCAAACAAAAATGCTTAAAGCGCCATACCTTATTCTTGCTCCCCACAATGCCACGTGCATAAAATAATCCTTATTTAACAATGTCATCAGTCTAGCCTGAGGTACTTACGTACTAAGATGTGATACAAGTAAACAGTATTTAAAGTTGACTGAAGTTTACTACTTACAGTACTTTCATACAAAAATGTTACAGATTTTTAATTGTATTTTTGCATCATTATTGTATTTTGCAACCTACAGAAAAAGCTTTGTAAGTGCAAACACCACCTCATGCTCATTAGGTATTAAAAGCCTTAACGTAACAGAAAAGTTAAATCCAAAATAAAAAAATCCCTCATTTAAGACTGAGTTACTCAATTCCTTACTGAAACCATTGGCAGCTGCAAAAGAAAAAACCAATACTGATTATTTTTTGCTAATTATTAGAATTGTTTATTCACCTTGCCAATTTTGAAATCTTAAATTCCAAAGCAAATATTATGGTGATCTTCTATGTTAACCTGTTGAAGTTAACCAATTAAGAGCTCACATTTGATCTTGTCCCTGTTATTTTGCCATTTGCTTAAGTTGATTTGCATCATATAGCAATACAAACCTTGCAGGTAAAACTGTTAATAGCTGGTTTAAGTGCATTTTCTGAAATATATTAGAATTACAAAAACATGGTTAGCATGTTCCCAAGAAAGCACTGTTAATTTTAGCTACAGTCCTTTACATATAAATCAGAATACCACCCGTAATGAGTATGAAGAAATTGTTTGTCAAAGAACCTTTTAAAGCTCTTCCAGAGAATGTCTTACACAGTGCCAGTCAATTTCAAGAGAAAGAAAATTGTGACCTGTAGTGTGAACCTGCACTGGGCATTCAGTTTCCCCGGCTATCTGGTTTAGGAATACAACTGCAGAACTAGGTAAGTGAGAGAAAGATAACAGCCACAGAAGTGTTCAATTTTAAAGCTGGTATATGAACATAAAAAAAGTCAAACAGCAATTAAGGGTCAAATACATTTACCGCAGACTTCTACAGTCATAAGTACAAACGCAAAATACCAACCTCCTGAAAGGGAAGCAAGTCAATAAGCAGATACAGAACTCCTTGACAAACTACAGTCTGTGTCTGCAAGCATTTGGGCAAAGTCACTACAGCACATCTCCATAAATGTTCGTTTCATTATGGAATGAGGGCAGTAACTTCCAAAGATAAGAAACACTTGGAACCTTTATTTGTCTGCAGCATTGCATTAGTTACACAAGTTGCCTTCAACTGAGGATAGACTTGTTTTATTGCCCATACTTCCCCCCCAATTTGAAGACATGTTTTATCCCCTTGACACAGAGCTGAGACAAGAAAAATTAATTACATAATTAGGGTTTCTGAAGCAATTAACTGATTAGGATACACTTTTCATGAAATCCCCTTCCATCTCATTCCCCATGCTGTTCACCTACAAACAAAACACACGTTTCCAGGTGATAAAAAAATACCGCATCATCTAAGCACCTTATTTTGCCTATTTAAGACAAAATAGCTCTCCTTATATCTCTAAGTCAGAAGATTAAAAACTGCCATCATATTTCTCAGGTGCTAGAGATAAGCATTAGTGTGTTAAAGTACAAAGCTAATGTCACTTAAATTTTCTATGCTATACATCAATTTCTTTGTATCAGATTATTAGTGCGTATTAAATAGAAAACTAATCCTATTCATTACTCTGACATCACTTTTGGCAGTCCATTCGTTTGCTAGTACTCACATTATATACACCGATTGTAAAATCTGACAGGAATTAGAAACTTCAACAGGCTACCATAAAATTGTCAGAGTTAATTTGTGAAGTGTCTATACAGAAAAAAAACTTTTGAAATTTTGTTTTTGTGTAGGAAAGGCACAGGCAACAATAGGCAAAATGTTGCCAACCCAAGTTTTGATTTTCCCAGCACAAGTCCATGACCATAACTCAAGCTCAGTTGCCTTTAGCTCCCCTTGTTAATAAACCCAAAGCACAGAACTTAAAAATCAAGCAACAAATACTGGTAGTTACTAAAATACACCAAAGTTACACTGCAGATATAAAGTAGGAATTCATTTCTTGAGATGAAAATATATGAAAACTACAGAAGTCTGCTCTTTTGTGTCACTTTAGTGGTAGATCAAACTTCACAGAGACTGGTATTTGAGCAAAGGAGGGGGCATGTTACATATCATTTATACAAATATCTGTAGGTGTATTTCAGAAAGAGAAAAAAGCTGTAACAGAAAAAGTTATGATAAAAACAGATTATTAAGCATTAAGCCAGAGTTCAGCGCAAATAATGTTGTTTATAGCTTGCAGAGCAAAAAGTTACTGTTTTGAAAGTTTTCATTTTACATTTCATAAATTTACAATCGAGCAAGCATGCAAGTTTTCCTAGAAAAGACTATTCACACACACAGAGTTTAAGATCTTCATTAACACTAAGTGCAATGTTTCATACACATATTCTCCAGATAGCTTGTCTAATGAGAGGTCAACGAAGGTAACCACTACGAAGAGTTAATTCAATCACTGAACTTTTTCATTTTTCCACATTTATTGCCACCTCTCATTTGTAGACAGGACTAGAATAAAGCTAAAAAGTTACAGTTCCTTACCTGCCACACCAGCTGAAATCATGTGTACCTGGGTAGAATCTGGATTGAAAATATTGTTCAACTTTTCCTTGCAGTTTGAATAAGCAGCAAAATATATCGCTCTAAAATTAGAACAAAATCCAAGTTATGTTTTGCTTGTCGATACCCTTACGAGCAGTGCCACTAACTTCACCCACTCAAGATGATCTTGGTTCAAGCCTTACTTCCTGAGTAGAAAACTACTCAAGGAATAATGGTTGCAAAGCAGTGGGAATATTCTAGGAGTAGGGAGAGCATACTTTATAATTGGAACTGTTGTGGAAGGCAAAGTTAACAGTCAGTGAAAGGAAGGATAGATCATTAAAAATACGGCAGTGATTTTTGTGACACTAGGAAGTTTAGCCAGGAAAACCAAACACTGAAGAACCAAGTGGAATTACAGAATTCTGTGTCTTTAATAATGGATCAAATTTGTACTAATGGGCATAAACCAATTCAATAGAATTACATCCTCAAAAACTAGCAAGTATGTAGCTTTTTTAAAAAACCAAACAGCACACTTAATACTTATAAAATTGTTATAGCACTTAAAAATTGTAAATATTGATAACTTGAAATTATACTTTGTAACTTGTAGTTATAAATATTTGTATTTTAAATGCTAGAACAGCTGTTCCTTTAGTTTTGTATTTAAACAGACATAGCTTTTTTCCTCTGAATACACCACAAAGAAAAACATTTGTAAACTTGTACTACATTCAAGTCTGTGAGCTGATACCAAGACAAAAGGTAGACATAAAAGTCAGCATGTCAATGTAAAATATTAGGAAAAAGGCATGTTTTCATCCATTAAAGCTAAAAAAATCCAACTTATTTTAAGCATATCTAAACTCACATTTAAGGTTCTTAGTTATTAAAACTTACAGATAACCCCCTACAAGAGGAAAAATGAACATGCAAGTTTTCATGTACAGAACATTAACCTCATTAGCTGTGCAAACATGTTTTTCTTTATTATAAAAAAGATAAAGTGCTTGCTTCATGGGTGTAATTTCTAAAATGGAATCTGAACTCAGTTAAGTATACTGATGTATTATGAAACATGCTTCTCTACAGCTTATTTAAACAAAGAGCTGCTGTTAAATCCACTTAGCTAATGCTTAATTGAAATGAAGTACTGGATGAAAACTGAGTCAGCTGGAGGCGAATGAGGATGTGCTTATTTGTAAGACTTCACACATTATACCAAGTTGGCATTTTTAGTATGAACTGGGGTGTGGGGGGGAAGCAAGCTATGTATTTCACCTAGGAGAAGGGAAGGGAATTAGAAGATACAAATTAAAATTTACTGAAAAGAAATACAGTTTTTTTGCAATTGAGAATATTTTTCATTGAGGATAGTCCCTTATAAAATAGAATTAATTGCTGTATAAGAATTGCTGTTAAAAAAATAAAAATCAATGTTTAACAGTCAGATCCAGACTGGACTATCAAACAAAAGTCCAGGCTCTTCAGTTTAAGAAGTATCCTGTATGTATCAAGAACAAAGAGAGCTACTGGAATTACTTCAGCTTCTCCAAAAAGCAATGCTAACTTAGTGACCAGAAAATCTCAAGCATTCCTAATTTCTTAAAAATCCTGCTCAAATAAAATTACTCCAATTCCTGAATTACGTTTTTCTCATATTTATGCAGAGGATATGCATAGCAACACCTCATATGTCAGATTTAAGTAGAAGGCAGATCAATGCTGAATGGAAAGTCCAGTTTAATAAAATTTTCCAAAAGCATCCAAAGACCTTAAATCAGAAAAGTTAAGATACTCCCCACATGGGTAAGGGAGTCCTGTCTCCTGCAGGAGACAGGAATAATAATGTCTTCTGTTCAGACTGAAAAAAAAACAAAAAAAACCACAACCCCAAAAAACCCCAAAAGCACAGCACTAAGTCAAGGGAAGAATAAAACCTTTGTGGAATATATTCCCTCTGCATAAAGACACTTCTCTTAGAAGAGAAGGAAATAAAAATGGGCCAAAAGATGATTATAGCCTCTTCGAGGATTAAGTAGTTATATTAGTTTTACACAGCTTTGTTTCCATATTCTTCCTTAGGTATTCTCCTATTTTTGGACTGAACTTAGGCTAACACTTGTATGTGAGGATCAATTCAACCTCAGGCATAACCTGCACCTCACTCTGACTGCCTGCACCAGCCAAGTAGCTAGAGCATTTATGTCAATGCAGAGCAACTGGCAGCAGCAATACCACTGCCAATTAGACCAGATTTACATCCTCATCCACTGCACTCTGACACTGCCCCAGTACCCTTTGGATTCCAGCCCACTGCTGGATCTGCTAGCTCTAAGTGTGTCATCCTACCCAGTCTTGCCCTTTTTGAAGTTTCAGAACGGGCCTCCTACTGCAGGGGGACAGTAGTCTGTGCTTCACCAGAATTCGGGAAGAAACACTCAGTGTTTTAAAGCTACAGTCATACAGTTGCTTCCCAAAGATGATGGATTAACTGAAAGCTAAACCTACCTTTGTATTTTCAAAGGTACAAACTTCTTGTTTACATGTGCAACTCCTCAAGCATTTTCTTTCTTAACCAGACTAAATTCTGCATATGGGATAGTATACAATACAATAGTAAATACTATTACAGTAGCGTATAGGACAGTAAATGCTGAGAAAGTTGGTGCAGGGATGTGGGACTGGAGCTGCTGAGGACACAAGTGGCTCAATTTCTCAGACAATGGAATTACCCCGGGAACCAAGTGTTATTTGCTATTAAGTATTTACAACTGCAGATACAAAAACTCGCTTTAAATCTTAAGTCCTGTGAATAACGTACAGCAACCAAAATTTCATCAAAATTATTTCACTTACCTGGAAGGAGCAACACCTACTAGATTAGGACCCAGCCCTCTAAACAGAGAACGAGGACCTTCCTTTTGCAAGATCATCCTAGGAAACAAAACAGTGACAATACTGTAACATTCACATCAAAACTAAGGAATGCACTGACCCCCGTAACTACCTCATTTTAAGCTTTACTCTGTGTAAAACTTTCATAATATCTGACAATGCAGTGCTGACCACAAAAGATTAGTCATTTTCTAGAATCAGCATAAAATAAAATTCCATTACTGCTTGACATGTCATAGAAATCTAGGAGCTAAAGTGCAGTAGAGCCTTATGATGTCAACACAGACTTACCTCAAAGATAGGAACATACATATACACAGAGTTATCGGTTATTAGGAAATTAAAGAAAGGGTCCTTTTATCAGGGAGAAAATACTAAGCATGGAAGTGTACACATTCCTGTAGGTTCCAGATTGTTCGAGAGAAAAATATTTAATTCTGTTCTACATTCCTTTCATCACCCTTTAGCTCACCATGATTTTTGGGTGGGAGGGACAGGGAGTGAAAGGCAAGAGAGAAGAGAGACTTGTGAAGTTTCAGTTACAGCAAGTCACATGCCTTCCAAGAGCAGATCAGGAAGATGTTAGCTCTACTGCTTATCATGCCCAGCCAGGCACATCTTTTACAATCTATTATCTAATCTTCTCAAAAACACAGAACCCTCAACATGGTTTTGCATGTGCTACTCTGGTTTGATTCTACAAGACTCCTAACAGTATGTTAAGTTACATGTCAGAATTTAGAGGAAAACAGCCTTTCAGATACAAATCCTGCCTTCCCCATCTCCATATATGATTTAAATCCACTAAACATTCAGCTAGAAACCCATCCTTAGCTTTACTCATTCTGTAAGATACTGTGAGTATTCTGACTATAGTAAAAGGAAATGGAAACCTCCAATGTGAGAAGTGGCCCCTCCTTGAGACCAGCAGGGATTCCCTTATATCAGTTCTGAACCGCTGCCTGTGTGCTCCTACCCAAGCACTGCTGCTGGGCTGTGCAGCCAGCCCTTTGTCCTTTTCAACTCATTCCAGAAAAAACAGTCTTTACCTCCTCGTGCAAGGTAACACACTTAAGTTTGAGCTTAACTGAAAAAGGAACTTCAGCTTAACTGAAAAAGAATGTAACTCATGCAGAGAGTCACAGCCAGAGCACAGCCCTAACATCTCGTGGGGAACACATCCACTATACGCACAGCTCTGGAAAGACAGCTTGGGTGGCAGGGGGGTGTTACCTTCCATCTTTGTTGGATTTACAGAGAAACACAGGGATATGAACAGTGAATTGAGAATTCAAATGAGGCATTACTAGTACTTAAGTTTTGGGGTTTTTTAATACCTATCTCATGTAACTGTGGTTTTTAGAAAGAGCTGAAAACCATTATGCAGCAAGGTACACTGGCATAGTAAGAAGATACCATTAATATTCAGGTTTAGTGAAATAAATCTGTCTAGCAATCTAGATGCTAATCAGACATGGTATTTTAAAAAATATGGTACGACATGGGAGGAGAAACAAGGACTATCTGCATCCCATCACTGCAAATTGCTCTAGCCATTGCTTTAGAACCAGATTTAAAGTTAATTCTTAACTACTTCACTAGATGTTGCAAAACAGAAGTCTGTGCTTATTGATTTGGAAACACTGGCCAATACATACAAATAGTTGTCCTGTATATTTCTTCTTCAAAGAGACATGCAGGTTAATGACAAGTCAATTACTCAATAAAGCAAACTACCCTTGTATAAATAACTATTTTGTTTGGAATTTACTATCAGAACAAACAGGTGAAAACCATCTATAGCACCGACGGAGATTCCAAACCCATTCTGATTTCCAGCAGCTGATTCACCACAGTTCTGCTGCTAAATCAATTGAAAGTTTACATTTGTTTTCAGTAAGTGGAAATAAAATGGTGCTTCTGCACGGTTTAGGAATGCTGGCACATAATGTGTCCGAGCAACATCTTAACTTTGTGTCCATAACAATTAGATATGACATGGACCTGTTGGAGCAAGTCCAGAAGAGGGACAGAAAGATGATCAGAGGGCTGGAGCACTTCTCTTACGAAGACAGGCTGAGAGAGTTGGGGTTGTTCAGCCTGGAGAAGAGAAGGCTCCAGGGAGACATTATAGCAGCCTTTCAGTACTTAAAGGGGGGGCTACAGGAAAGATGGGGAGGGACTCTTTATCAGGAAGTGTAGTGATAGGACAAGGGGTAACCGTTTTAAACTGAAAGAGGGTAGATTTAGATTAGATATTAGGAAGAAATTCTTTACTTTGAGGGTGGTGAGACACCGGAACAGGTTGCCCCGAGATGTTGTGGTTGCCCCATCCCTGGAGGTGTTCAAGGCCAGGCTGGATGGGGCTTTGAGCAACCTGGTCTAGTGGGAGGTGTCCCTGCCCAGGGCAGGGGGGTAGAACTTGATGATCTTTAAGGTCCCTTCCAACTCTAACCAGTCTATGATTCTATGATTTTGCTATGTGGGTAGAGTTGCTCCACAGCAATAATTGCAGTATTGAAAACATACTCAAATGCACTTTGGAAATACAAATTAGATATGTCTGTCATCCTGAAAGCATTTCTAACACTTAGGGAAGGAATTATTCCAAAAATTTTACCATGTTCCAGAGCTCAGCATCAGCACAGCATCAGATTACAGCAAAGCTGAACCCAATTTACAAGATCCATGTCCACTTAAAACACTAAAACAATCACTACCACTAACATCATGTGTTACATATATGTATATATGCACATATAACATATGCATGTATACAAAGCAGCAGCAACCTCAGTGTCTTAAGAGAAAGTTAGGAGCGAAATGCACCAGGTCTATTTGTTTCTTCTGGATCTACAGTGTCCCAAGACTTGACAGAGCAACAAAGAGTTAAAGAGAAGTTGCAACAGGATTTATGAGGGTGGTAGTTACTGATGCTCTTCTGCATTCACAGACACCAGCTGGAGGAGTTCCAGAGGCTACACTGAAAATAAGACACAAACTTTTTGCATTAAAAAGCAGATCACAGAGCCTGCACTGTTTTATTGAAAGCAGTAAATGGCAAATCCATGGTTGGAAGAGCAGCACAAATGCTCGGTATGGAGTCAGCTGACCTGTGTATGTCACATGGGGAAGCCTGCATTGGGAGGCTGGTCAGATTTCCATTATCAAGGCCTCAGGTTTAAACTCAGCAAGGTTAGTTACAAGAGGCATCCGCAACATGATATATGCCACAGATATTTAAGAATAAGGGAATTCGCTTTCATTGCCAGAGAATGCAGTCACCTGTACAGTTCTTCTGAGTTTGTTTCCTGACACAGATGCCTTTGAAGTCACCTGTGCTCACGCTTAAGATGCAGAAGTGATTCCACAGCAGCCAGTTAACTGAAATTCTGTCACCATTTGCCTTACCCACCCTGCTTTTAGACTAAGTATTAAGTCTTGGAGCACTGCACTGAATTTGTTAAGAGAAGAGACAACCAAACCATGACATTGACAAGTCAGAAAATACCAAGCGACAGTAAAGGCAGAGTGACAGAGGGATCCAGTTTGATTTACCCACTAAACAGTCCTATTTCCTTAACTAGCAGACACCAAGAATTATTATGTCCTGCACCTAAGTATTTTTATTGTTACAGTCCATTGCCATGTCATTTGGGATTTTTTTCATATTTACTGTATTTTAAGAACTTCAAACCCACAAAAGTTACTTGGCATCTCAGTTGTTTGATACTGACCTGGAAGAAAACACATCTAAGCAAAGAACAAAAGCAGCAGAAGATACACATTCTTGTACCACAGATAATCAAACAACATGTCTAAGCAGCAGATTAAAAAAAAAAACAAAACGAAACAATAAAACATACAAGGCCTACCAATTAAGTTCCTCATGGACCACCTGTACCTCAGTCTGAATCTGCTTCCTGGGAAGACCAAGTTATTTTAGGTTACAGGGATGGGTTTAAAGCATAGCGGGCTTCCAGCCCAGGGGCATATGAAACAAACAGCTGTTCATCCTGCTGTTCATTCTAAACATTTCTAAACAGAAGATAATTCATAATCAAATATTCAGGGAAGAAGCTGAAGGGCTCAACTTCTGTCAAGAGAAGCCAATAAGTCAAGTGTTTTGGATGAAGCCCTCCTTCCTTGTCACTGTCTGAGCCCTTCCTTCCCACATACGTGTTCCCAACATGTACACCCATCAGACTATTATACGTAAAAAGGCTCTGAATCAAAACTTCCACAGTAAGAACTACCTTCCATTCAAGGAGTTATTTGGGTACAACCTCCATTTAAGCAAATCCTATTCTCTAACCAGATTAAGCCTAAATCCTGCACAGCAGCAGCCAGAAGGAGCTCTCTACAAACTACTATGCACCAATTAATTGGGGATAGAAGATAGCACATCTGAGTCTTATCAAATTCTTTCTAATGCAAGAAGTCCTTTCTGGAGGAAAACTCCCCTCTCATACCCAAATACTGAAGGTACCTCCCCTTACCTGGCTAGCTTGAGTTCCCCACAGTGAAGTGAACCCTGCCTGTGGTCAGTTTAACTGTGGCCATACAACTTTCCTGCTACTGAACATCACAAGCACTGGTGGCAAGGAGAGGAAAGGCAGTCCCCATTCAGTGAGGTGCTATGCAAATAAAACATCGCAGATCATGGCAAAATCTGGCATCACCTCTCTCTTACTAGCTCTAAAAAAGTGTTATGAGTCACACATCCACCAGAAGATACCGAAAGGCAAGGAAGGGTATGGGGTGGTGAAAGTTGAGAGACTAAGAAGCCGAGTTAATTTTCATAGGACTTCTTGCCTCCATATTCAGCAACATCTATGCTTTGGACACAAAACAGTTTAAAAAGTCTTACACTAACACTTTTTCAGGATGAAAATACAGTCTGGCACTTATGCATTACAGTGCTCCCAGCAAGTTTTGGGGACATAGCTTGGACCTGTGAATTGTACAGGGTACATACGCTCTGGCTAATTCAAGGTACAAACTCAAGCGTGAAGAACATTTGAAAAAGTAGAATGTGAAACTTACAGTTAAAAGACAAAACATGGAAAGTCATCTTATGGTAGCATCATGGCAGACATAAGAGTCTGAATCTTTCATACGGATTTGTCCAACACACCTCTCCTCCTCCCTCCCCAAAATGAGCTGAAAACCTAGTAACATGTACACTCACTTCAAACAATGGAGAGGTCCAGGAGAAACTCTAGTTACTCGATTGACGCTAGCACCATTCACAGTGTTGAGATGGACTTCAGAGATGTAGAGAGTCACAGAGGAGGACTGCAATCGTGTTTTCACTACTTCCAGTGGACATGTCAGAATTGCACCAACAGTACCTCCACATCTGCAAAGAGAAATAGGATCATCACATTCTTAACTGCAAAGAAACTGAAGGATACATTAACATTATACTCAACACAGTCAAATTGCAAAAGGTGAAGAAACAACCGGAACGTGCGTGACAACGCTGCCATTATTTGCCCTTGAAGGCAAGCAAAATTAAGTCGGTTTCTTAACCCCACAACATGGAGTGAAAATTTAAACAGACAAAAATAAAATTTCCCAAAGTAGTGAAGGTGCACAGTCTTCAGTACATGCTGTTCAAATCAGTTCTGGAAAGCAGCTCAGTATGTGAAATGTTTAACTTCTTATGGTAAATTTTAACTCTTTTTGAATGTTTAGTGAGCTCCTGACCACAAACAAGGTGCCAAAAATCCTTAAGAGTAGAAAAGATTTATGCACTATGCACACAGAGCTAGATGTAAAAACTGTGGTGTGGCAATATAACAAAATTAAAATAATTATGAAGACATCGTCAAAACTCCATTTGTATTTTGGGCATTGTACCATGAAAGCAATGATTCTGAGTGTTTCCTAAGTCTACCCATTACAGTAAGACAAACTAGATTCTGAGTACAGAATACTGTAGAGTAGAACCTGGGAAGACAAAAGAGCTTTCAGTGGCTAACCAGGTGAAGACACACAGATTTTCCTTCAGTCTGCCACTCGTTTCTGTGAACAAGCCAAGGCAAGCCAAGCATGACTTGTGCTGACAGTGGAGTTACTCCCATTCTGCTAGAGCAGAACACAGCCAAGAACATACTGCCTTTTAGCAGCTCTGCTCAGACGATTCTTCTGGTGCTTGTTCACAACTGACTTAATATCTACACTCCTATCTAACTATGATCACATAGAGCCTCTAAGGGAAAAATATCAAATCCATAAACTCTGACTCTGAAGACAACCCCAAATTCCTTGACATTACCATTACAAAAAAAGTGTTCCCTTGAACCTTTTTTTGAGATCAGTATTCTTAACTTTGCCAAATACCTTTCTTAAAACTATGATCAAGTTTTGCAAGATCAAGCACCCTTTAAAAAAAACAAACCACAAAACCCAACCAAAAAACCCCAACACCAAACCCAGATTTAAATTAGGGTATTAATTAATGCTACTAACAACTCAGTCTGAAATCCACTAATGGACAAGTACAATTTGTACTAAATTCAAAGGGCCCAGCATTTACTTCTCTGAAGCAATAACTAGAGCTGATATTTGATTCTGACAAGATAGTTATCAGCTATTTTGTTGTAACATGAGAGGGTCAAACACCCTCAACAACTTCAAAAAGCTGTAAGACTTGTTCAATAGTATTTTTTAAATAATATTTTCCAAAATGCAAAGAAGAGTTCAGTACAAATTAGGTGTAATAGCTAAGATTCAAGATCTCCCATGAACTTTCACAGGAAGGTAGCTTTTAGTCTGTTGACTCTCTTCTACTGCTGAGAATACCAGAACTAATGGTAGTTGTTAGCACAGCACTGCATCCTAAAAACCTAATCTGTTTGTATGTATTGAACTGACAATACCAAACAGCTGGAAAGATAATGTTTGATGATGTTCACTTAATGCTCCATTTAAACCTATTGACCTAGAGGTATCCTATTACTAAGCCTAAAGGCATCTTGTCCCACCCCTAACTCCAGCATTAGACTGAAGTCTTCTCTCTTCCAAGTTTTAATTGAGGAAAGAAATCAAGTTTCTTAGACTAGAAAAAGAGTTCTCACAGGAAAATGGAAGACAGTCTTCCAGCGTGTGCTGTACACATGCAGTAACAGAGTGATACAGCTTTCAGAGTAGCATGTTTAAAACATCTCTGAATAAGCAATTCACTTGCTTACTCTTATTTTAAGAAAGAGTTGCAGGAAAAGACAGACTAAATGTGCTAATATTTATTTTAGCCAGTGTTGGAAGCAGTAGGAGCCTGTAACGTGTAAAGGTTCATGACAGGAATACCACATGAGATCCATAGGTAGGCCAGCCCTGAAAACAACTTGACACGGAGCTTTAGAGCTTGAGCATCTTCAAGACAGACAGCAAGTTACTGTGTTTCTTGCAGTGCACCAGCAGACACTGCTGTACAGTAATGTGCCTGTGCAGGCAGCGTAGGCAGTTTGCTTTAGAGTTTATTTGCTTTCTTGCAACCCCTCTGTTTCTGATCCCCTCCAGCCCTTTAAGATCTTTTTGTATTGATTTTGGACAGGTTACATGAGGACTTGTTTTCGAGCAACACTAATAGCAAGAGAAAGCACGTGGTATGGTTTATATTAATGAGATAAATACTATGGAAGGGGGAAAAAAGGAGGAGGAAAAAGCTTGGCCTGCATTCTTCAACAGGACTTGGAATTTGGAGCCTTTAACACTACTGGCTCCACAACTACATCACACTGGAAAATTTTTCCAAGGTTGAATATTAACACCGAGCTGGAGCTTGTGTCCTGCAAGCTCCCCTGCACCACACCCAAATCACAAGGGATGCCTGACTGTAACAGCACTTCTGTCAGGCATTCACTGTGGATGCCTTCATTCAGCAATGGATTACTAGGGAAGAGGGCAGACCTACAGCTACTGAATGCTTATTCTTTTTATGTCCGGCTACAGCAAGAGTTGCTCAGTGATAATCATCTGATGTAACAGCAGCCAGCACTATTTTTTACATCCATCATAAGGATGCAGCAGACCAACTGCCTCCCTTTAAGAACTGCGCACCCTTTACCTCCACCACATTCTGCCATTCAAGTAATTTAAAATAATAAGCACTCTTGGCAGTTTCTTACTGTTGTGTTGTTGAATGGTTTGTTTGTTTTTTTTTTTTTCTTTAAACAGTTTAAGATGTCTCCACTGAACCTGAGAATGTTCTGAATGTTTTCCACTATCGACAGTTTGTCCTCTATCCTCTAGATCTCAAATTGCTACTTCCAAATGAAGAAAGCAGAGAAGTTCTATAGTGCTATGTGGTTCTGTATTGCTCACAAACAAGTCTTTGCAAAATCTCCAATTTCTACTCCTGTCAAAGTGTAAGACCTCATTCTCCCAGCCCTCAAAAAGCTCCATATAACAAAGAAAGCATCTGGAATTGAAAGAGTGAAAGTAAGTCCCCAAATGTTGAGGAATCAGACCTCGCTCAGTAGTCACAAGATCCACTGAGTTTGAACCAAACCACTAAATGAAAGCATGATCCAGGAACTACACCGATTTATCTAGTTCACTTGAACTTTAAGATAAACAGTGCAAGGCTTGACAAAAATCTGTTTATGAGAAACTGTCAGTAAACATAGCTTGTAGGTAAACAAAGGAGAGACAATTCAATAACTATGCACCCTGTACAAATAAGCAACTTCTAAGACCCACACCAGCTGTTCTGTAACCAGCATCAATGACACTGTATTTTACTTAGAAATATATTTCCGGCATTGTTTATTTAACACACTACTAGAAATACTGTGAAAGAGACAGCTACTTCTTTGCGCTCCAAGTCCTGGAAGGCCATTAGCAGCCACTCACCAGCTCCAGCTTAGCAAAAGTGTTCTATAAATTGCCAGCAGACTGCCACCACAATTCCTGCTACCCTCCTCACCAGCTTAAATCAAGGGGAGGGGAGTTTTTTTTAGTTTGTGGCTTAACACAAATTAGGGAGTAGTACAGTTTAGAAAAACATTTTTTTTAAGAGTTAGGAAATTATTAGATTTCTTCTCAAAAACACAGGTGGGATTTTGTAAACTACTCAAGAAATTTCTACTACTTAAAAACCCCTCTGGACTTCAGCATCTCAAATCATGTACTAGGCCCCAACAACTGTGACTTGTGAGAACACCTACTACTGTGTAACACTTCCTCCAGGATTAGATGAATTTCACCTGGTAGATTTAGTGGGCAAGCAAATACACCCCTGCTGACAGAGTATAAACTGGAAGAGAAGGGCAAAACCTGAGACACTCCTGCATCTGAATGTTTACAGCAGTTTCTAATGAATGCTCTTCAGAAGACCACTTGCTCATCTTACCTATCCCAAATTTGACATTTGCCTCTAATCAATGTTTACTACAAGCCTTTTTCAGCTTTGCCAAGTGAGTATAAGAAAAATTTGTAAAGCTGACTGATCATACAAGGGCATGAGAATCCACCTGTAGGACCTAAGAAATTTGAAGGGAAGATCAAAGTAAATCCACAAAAATAAACACAGGTGAAAAAGGAAGATTAAAATCCCACTGCTATTCACACGGTCAAATTAGAGAATTAAGTCTGCAGCTTAAAGTCTACAAGAAGGCACTAGACACAGTGAAACAGATAGAGACATACAGTTATCTAACCTGCAGGACTGTGACAAACTTAAAACAGTAAAACTAAGAACAGTTGTCTCTAGTTGACATCTCCTGGACAAAAGAATCTAGGAAGATGGCAATACTCTCCTAAACTGCAGCTTATTCCAGAGAGCTAAATAATGCTGGAATATGGAATAATTTAGCAGAGATGCTAAAAAAAACCCAAACCAACAAAAAACCACCCAAATATTTAATTTGATCCCTAATGTGCATTTAGAAGTCCATCACCTCACCAGATTAACAGAAACAAACCTGAAACTATTTGGTCTTTAAACTCTGCTAGCAATTCAACATAGATACAGTATTGACAACCATTTCCCCCAGATAAACCTGTATTATTTGTGAGACGCTGCAAGGAAATAAATATGCACATGCTTCAAAAACCTAGTCCAGTTTGTCATTCAAATCCCAGGTTCTGTTTCTAGAGATGGCTATGCAATAAAACCTTCTTTTATTATTGCAAGTTGAGGGTATCTGCTAAGGAATCACTGCCTTTGTCGAGAGTAGCTGAGTATCTCCTACTGTCACCTTGCAGGGGTGTAAGTAAAAGCAGAGACAGCTCCAGCACAGATGAGGGTCTCAACTTCAGCCACTGGACTGTCTATAAATGCTCCAAAGCAGATTAATATTCAAAACACCAGTATCAGCTGACCTAGAACTGAAAATGTTAGTGCAAGATTTTTTTTTTTTATTCCTTCAGATAATTATGTATTTTATATAAATAAAAGCCAAGGCTGCATAGTGCTAGTCTCAGATTCACCTTTCACAGTATTTGTAACCACATCCTCAAAGACTCAAAGATAACCCTTGACCCTGTTATCTTGGGTCTACATTCATTCATGTATTTTACCAGCTGTTTCTCTTTCCTATATGAAAATGAAAGTTCCATGCAAATACTGGCTGCCAAGAGAAAAAGCAAGAAAACTGAGCTCCAAACTGTCAAAAGAAACAAAACCCAAGCCACTTGCAAACAGAACTTCTAATCTCTTCACCATTTACTACCAATTCAGGTCCCAAATAGATCAGCAGTTTCATAGAGCTGTCTTACAACGCAAGTAACTTTCACATCAACAGATAAATTGCAGGTTTGGATATTAAGTTTACAGTATCCCTCTTTTGAGGGTATTTAAGGGCTTTAGCAAGTACAACATTTAGAAACAGCAAGAACGTATTTTACTAATCCTGAATTTGCAGGGTTTTCCTGTTGTTATACTGCTAAACTTTCATATTATACACCTTTCCATCTTTAGTATTAATATTATGACTAGGAATACTGGCAGCCAGAAACCCTAAACCCCCTTATTCACCAATGATGTTTCTTTGCTGAAACTTAGAAAGTATAAGTTAAACTAGCATCCTTAAACTAAAAATACTAATCAAACTTGCCATTTCTAATTAACAGCATAAAAATAAAATTCCCCTGATGTGCTGACATATAGAAACCTACAAGTGAAAACAGGAAAAACACCACAAGGGGAACAAGCATCACTGGGTTCCATTATCCAAAACAAACACCAACACTTAGAGTGTAGCTTCTATTAGGAGCCAGAGCAAATAAGTATTTGTAACAACATTTGTATTAAGTAAAAACAGCTGAAAACATGTCATCTAGAAGGCAATAGGAGAAACAACAGCTTCACAGTTTCTCAAGTACTGACAATTTTCATGCACTTTAGTAACCTCACAGAGCAAATCCCGAGCTACTCAGTGCTTTAAACAAACACAGCCTTATTCCCCACAGAAGAGTACCTGAACACAAAAATAACCTGAAGTTTGGACAGGAAGGTACTGACCTTCTCCTGTGCCTCACAACAGGAAGAACTCATTCTGAAAGACATCCAGGGTTATGCCAGGAATGTATTTTAGGATAGAGGGGAGTCCGAGTGCTTGGCAACTCAGTTATGGCTCAAGTGGCTATTTTCTGAAAGGGAGTAAAAAAGCCTCTATCACCACACCACCTACTATATTAGTAACTCATATCTTCTTAAAATTAAAAAAAAAAACAAACAAAAACCCAAGGGTCTTTCACCTTTACTTCATACATTTCAACAGTATGTGATCTTTCCAAAGAATTCAAACATTTACCTTGAATATATTTTCTGAGTCTTAACTGCAGTCCAGCCACTGCAGGGATTTGCTAAGAACCTCTGGCAGAAAAAGTGTGATTTAAATTACAGATCAATTTGAGACAGTTCTATAATCAAGACAGACTCTTCCCTATACTCCTTCACATATTAATTTAGAAAAGAGCCAACTTTCTGCAAGAAACACCAAAAGTAAAGAAAGAATTAAGAAGTAAACTTGAGACTGTCCAACCCTGAACTCAGAAAAGCAGCTGTCCACCTCATAACCCCAAATGGTCCCTGCTTTTGCTGAAGAAACAAAGCCCACACAAGTTCCCATGCCCTGATGGAAGTTTGTATGATATAGAATTACTGTCATAAACTTTCTGGAAATGAAAAATAAATAATGAAAACCTGAAATTATTTTTGTAGCCAACAACTGAATTTTAATACAATGTATCAATTATGATGGCAAGCAGGTATATTCAAAACACACTAATCTTCTATATATAGAAGGTCTTTCTAATACTTTTTTGTTGTTGTTTTAATTAGTCCAAGAAGTAGAAAAGCATATAACTGTGTAACTTACATACTTGAACTAAGTGTTCATGTAAAGCCCACATTTCAATCACAAGACTTTGTAATTTAAGGATGCAGAACGTTCAACTTCTTGGTTTGGTATAAAAGCACATGAGTTTATATTACCAACATGCTGTCTACAGTGACAACACCTGCTATTTGACCAGGAGATGGAAAAACAGAAGAAACGCAAAAAAAAAAAATTGCAGCTTAATTCCTGAAACAGAAGAGTTCCAAGCAAGGCAACCAAGTAACTCAAAAGAAAAAAAAAAAAATAATCAAGTTTCACCTGAAGCACAATTTTCTATTGTGATCCAATGCTACAAGTGCCCAGCTAGTTCCTGCTCCCGCAAGGACAAGATACTGTTAGCAAATGGAGCTGTGGTGACTACATGGTTTGCGGAAACAGAACCCGACAAATAGGGGTATCACGACAAAATACGAGCTAAGTGATTTCAAATGTGTCACAGCATGAAACTGGACTCCAGGTACACTAGTGATCCATTCAGGTATGCTCCCTGCAATTACTCTCCAGTACAGAGTGCAAAATGGCAGTTTTGAGTATAGCCTAGAAAACTACATTTAAGTGCCTTTAGGCCACAGTAAAGTTACTGCATGGAACAAATTACTTACAAATTCTATCAGTTAAAACTGCTTTTCTTTAAGGAATGTATTCTTAAAAGTTAGTAACCTCTTTTTTTATTAAAAAAAGAATTATTTTTCTACCTTATTTCCTAAAAATGTGATGCTTTTCTCATGCTATGTATTTTCTACTTCTAAATGTGATTGCTGTTTTTTTTACATATCGAACCTCAGAGAATATCCTATTTAAAAAAAATCAAGAAGGTCCAGGTAGTACCTGGGGCAGAAATTGTATGCAAATGAAGTAGTACTTTGTTGATGTATTGGCTAATGCATGAACTAGTCCAGCAAAATAATTCAGATGATCTTTCTTTTCTAGGGAAAAAAAAAGCACCACTTCAATTCAATGATGGTGCCAGAAACTACATTAAAGCCAAAATGAGTACGAAATTATTTCTTTTTAGACTTAGAATTAGTATGTCTATCACAAAATATTGGTTGTATTTACAATTAACATGCAGTTATGAAACAGAGATGGAATTCTTAAAAATGAAACTACTTGAGTAAAAATTACTTTAGAAAAACAAAGCAAGTAGTAATTGCTGAGTAATTCTCTCACCATCACTGCCCCCATGGCCTACACTCCTAAAAGAGTCTATCAAACCTGTTGGAAAGGGATAAGGATGCAGAGATAGGAAAAAAGGATTGAGTGGAAAAAAACTATTAGAAATATGAAACTAACTCCCAACAAACTTTTAACAGGCCAGAAATACTGCAGTTTGACAGCTGCTGTTGAATTGGTCATGAAATAAGCGCCAGGCAGCAACAGAAAAATCTCAGGATAGCCCCACCTACATTACTAAAACAGCAATGTCATCAGTTATAGTTTCATTGCAGAAAGCAGGAACTGAAGACTGAACTTAGACATTACAAAAAAAGAACAGATTGAGACAATCATGCTGTTCCCATATTCTCCAGTCATACCTAAAGGAAAACAACACTTTCTTCCTTTTTAAGTTTCACTGAAGACGAAAGATCACTCAGGCGATCTGTAGTCCATCGTGCTCCGAAAGAAGTCACAAGACGACCCTGAATAACTTTCCTACTGCTAAATGTGACCAAATATACACTGTTAGCTTTGCTCAACTAAGGTTACAGGAAACGTGTGGCTGGCACATGAGGAAAAAAGCATTCAGCCTTTTCCTCACAGTATAACCCTTGACCCAACTGGCCAGCAGCTAAACGTAGACCAGACTTCTCTGCGAAGGATAGGAACAAACTAGTTGAGCTGAGGAATCTTCACCCAGTCTTAAGTTTCACATTTATAAACCTGTCTCTATCATCACATACGATTCTGCTTAGTAATGTCACCTTTGCAGAGCTATCAAGGTAAAGTGCTACAATAAGGCAGCACTCCTACTGCTTTTCTAAATGTTTACAAGGATGTGAATTCTGAAGAATTCTACCACATCTTGGGCTTCCTGCTGCATAATCCCTCTCAAACAGAGTGCCAGAAACCGAGGAGGTGAAAAATCATCCACATAAGCACTAAATCAGACATGTAACAGTGAAAACCTGCAAAGTGTGCTGGAAGCAGAGAACATGCTCATGTGTATCCAACTCACCCAGACCTGCTCAGCGTAAACACCACATTCTTTTTCCACCTCAAGTACCCCAGCCCAGCGTCCATGAGTACAAATGGAAATCCAAGCTTCAAGCTCTCTCTTGGGATGCAACGTATGTTCTCAGTCTGTCACTTCCCCCACTTCTGCACAACCATGCTCACTACCCAAATACACTTTTATCATAAAGCCAAACAGGATCCCCAGCCTTCTCTTTTAAGCTCAGTGCTCTTCCAACTTTATCCCTGGAGAGACCACAGGCTGTGTAACTGCATACATCCCAAGCATTACAAATATGATGACAGATTAACACCTGCAAAGGTATAAGAGTTACCTCAAACCTAACCAAGGCTACAAGGGCCACATCTTTACTTCTAACTATATTCTTCCCTCCGATTTCTTCTCTCTTCATGGGTGGAAAGCTGCACGACCATGTCAAGCCCCACACCTAAAAGCAGTACACACCAGAGCGTTGAAATACATTCAAGTGGCCCTTCGACACCAGAGCTAGCAGCCAGCCATTTCTAGACAGCTGAGAAGGACAGGCGTGTTCGGGCAGCTTCTCCGGCGGGGTGGGGGAGCCCATGCACGGAGGGCTCGGGGAGTTTCTCCACAGAAACGCCAGATAAGGGACAAACTCCCGCAAGGGCGGCCTATTACCGAGGTAAACCTTCCCCCCCGCTTCCCCAAGGGCCCACGTACCACCCGCACGCTGCCCATGGCAAAACGCACCACCCGGGCCCGGGCCAGGCCGGCACCGCAGGCCCGCGCAGGCTCCCGGCTCGGCTGGGCCCAGAGGCGCACCGCCGGCCCGGGACAGGCCCGGAAAGGCCTCAGGGCAGCGGGCGGGAAGCGNGGCCCCCCCCCCCCCCAGGCCAGGCCGCGGCGGGCAGGCTCGGCAGCGGGACGGGACCCCCGCAGCAGCAGGGAAGGGGGGACGGGAAAACGCCACGGGAGCCATTTCCAGCGTTACAGCGATGGGGAGGGAGGGCTGCAGGGCGACACCGAACACACGCCCCACTAAAGAACGAAGAGGGGGTGAGCGGGCGGCCCCGCCTGACAGCCGGGCTGGGCAGCGGCTTCACCTACCCGCCGGCGAAGAGATGGACCAGGGTGTCTCTCTGGCTCATTCTCGCCGCCTGCGCCCGGGCAGGAGAGACGGAGGGCGGCCGGGCCGCTCCCGGCGGAGCTCAGCATAAATACGCACCGCGGCCGCGCGGCTTCCGGCGGGGGGAGAGGGGGAGCGAGGGGAGGGGGCGGGCTCCGCCTCACGCTCGGGGCCGCTGCGGCACCCGTCCTCATGAATATGCAACAGCCCCCACCCCAGGTAAACAGAGGCCGCCATTGGCTGGAGGGGTGCGGCGTCACCGCCGCGCTCCGCCTCATAAGCTGGGGCAGGAGGCCGTTAACGGCTGCTGTGAGGCGGGAGCGGCGTTGGTGCGGTGCTGGTGCTGTAACGGGCCCGGTCCTCCGGTGCGTGAGGTGTTTCCCTGGCGTCCCGCTGTAAACGTCTCCCTTAGGAGCCGCCTTCCCTTTCTCCCTCCGTTCTGGCGGGCTTTACTCGTGGCTCTGTGGGGCCCGCGGCTCCTGCTGGAGCTCCTCCTGAGCGAAGGTCGTACGGCGGCCACTGACAATACGGGAAGAGGGACGTGAAAAACGAACCCTGTGCCCTCAGTGTCCAAAAGCAGTGGTGTTAGCAAGGCACTTACGGGCCTTAGTTGTTGTTTCCTATTGTTTTTTGTGTTGTAGGTCATATCCCCAGCTACTGAAGCAATGCATCTCCCCAAAGAGGCACCTAAACACTGGTTCCTTGGGAGTGTTTCAGAAGTGAGTATCACGGCTCGCTGGATGACTTTTGACTTGTTTTTCTTCAAAAATATATTGGTAAGGGAAAGCACATAATGCTACATAGGAAAAGTCTTAACATTGTGTATAAAATTGTTGCTTTGATCAACATTTTGGAAGCCCAAACACCTAAAAGCAAATAAATGACTAGCTAAAATGTTAATGTCCACATAATAAATACAAAATTATTCCAAAACATAAGGAGCTATTTCATAATAGTAAAACAAAATTTAATCTCTGTATTAATAAAACAAGTATGTATTTTGAAGCAGGTGTTTCTTAAAACAAACAAAAAACCCCCTCCTCTGAGAAGGTGAGCTGATGTGGAAGATACAAGTAGGCTAGAAAAGTAATGTGAAATTTTGCAAGAGTGGTGGGAATTGAGGAGGAGGTTGGGTGGGAGAAGGCTTGGAGAAACACATGAGATGTGGAGATGCTGCCGGGAAAAAGTAGTTACGTTGAACGGGGACAAGTAAAAGTAGGACAATGATTTTGCAGTTGATATTCTGCATTGCTACTCCGCACAGCATGTAGTTGAAATTATTCAACAAATGAGAGAGTTGCTCCAAAATAGAAAGACAGGCAAGATTTGCAAAGTGTGTAGTATACATACATGAGACATGTTAAACTTAACATTCAAAAAGTGAGGAAGGAACATGTGCAGTTTGGCATAAGATGTCACATAGGAAATAGCAAATATATTCAGGTTAATTAAAACAGATAAATTATTTTGAAAGTGCTGGAGAACTCTACCAGTGATTTTATTAAATGCTGCATGAAAGATGAAGGGTCATATGCCAAATACTTAGTTTGAGGTCATGGGTCCAAATTTTTTCCAATTCCCTCAGTAGCTTAAGAGGGAACAGAAGATGGGTTTTCTGCAGGCCATGTGATGCCACCCAGTGAGCGCATGTCTAGGTAAACTCAAAAGAAGATTAAATACCAGACAAAGACTCTGCTTTATTCTGTTACTTTATCAGTGAACTCCTAATCTGTGAGCTATTAACTTTGTCTGGCACTTATGGCTTGCAGTGTGACAAATGAAAAACTGTAATTTGATTATTTTTATGAATGCTTATTGAATAGTAAGAATAAGTAGCACTATTGAAACATTTTATTTGCATTATTAGATGCTTTGTAATTTTTAAAAAATTGTATCTTTTAATAGAAAATTTCAATATTCCATTGACACCTTTAAAAGGCCTGAACTGAAATATTTTCAATTTTTATTGGGAGTCTGAAGCACTCTGATTCAAAATGATTTTGCAGCATTTCTTGAGAGCTGTCTTTAACACTACTTTTTCTTCTGTTCTTACTAGGCTGGACTTTCTGGCTGGACTGCATATCCCATAATGTTTGGTGGATGTGGATTCTTACAGTGCATTTCCCCTTTCATCCATCAGGGAGAGGTAAGTGTGGAGAGGAAATGCCACATGGGATCACGCTTGAGAGCTCAGAACATAAATAAAAGCATCCAAATTGCATGAGGTCCCGTTTTCAAAAGATTTTATTCATCTGAGTCTTCACAAGATTCTGGTTTTTTTCCATAATTTTATTGTGAAACCTGAGTAACTCTCCCACTGAATCCTCTGTCATTTTTACCTCTTGATTCTTTAGAATTAATAAAAAAAGTTCTGTTGGGTTTTGGACTTACTTTTCCTATCTGCTCAGTGTAACTTAGGCATATAATAGGATACAGCAAAGTTGCAATAAAGAGAAAAAAGTATGACAAAAACTTAAGCCCTTGTTTTCTAGCTCTGCCTTTTTCTCTGGATACCGTCCACATAGCATGTGCTGCACTTTTCCTCTTGTAGTCTTTGAAGAGAAAACACCCTTTCTTAAATTTCATCAGTGGCTTTCTGTGTAAAAAAGAGCAATAGAAAAACTTTCCTACCTTTCCTGATACAGCTATTTTTTCCTGCTCTCTTATGGCAGCTTAAGATGGGATAATGTATTTTTCCAATGCAGCAGAAATTTTGCTGCTATTTCTCAATTAGGTTTCTAAAAAATTTCATTTGTCTTTCTCTTCTGAACTACTGTGTTGGGTTCTTGCTCTTATTAGGGTTATATTGACCCTCTGTTTTTCTAATATTTATATGACCACATTACACAATTTTAAAATATACAGGAAATGAGATCATAACTCTGCATTTGAAACAGATTTAGTGTACTCATGGCTTTGTTTGCCCTTTAGCGTTCTTTAAACAAGCATTTGCTATCTCTTGCCAGTGCCAAGGTTAACCCTCATAAAACAATAGAAAACAATTCCCCTGTGAAATAATATTTGCACTAAAAACCCCCTATTTTAAAATATTTAGCATTCTTAGATGCTCTGTTTATCTAAGTGGTACATTATTCCCTTTCCTGACCAAGCTCACAGAAATATATTTTTGCCTTTCAAGAAATGTGAAAACAAGTTTTTTTTCAGTTGGGAATTTTGGCTCTGAACAGTTTTAATCCACTTCTTTCTTCTTCTATGAAATTCTCCTGCTGTGGGATAAAATTTTTTACTGATGTCATGCTGTAATGGATGTATGTATCACAGCCTCATGTGGAGAGAGGGAAATTTGTATCCCCAGGGGACCTGAAAAGTAGGTAGGATCCTTCAGTCTCTGACAAATTCCTCAAGTTGGTGTGAATGAAAAAAAGCAAACCAAAAAAACCCAAACACATTCATGTTGATGAATGGGGAACCGAGGCTGAGGAACAGAAGACAGTGACACAAAGCTCACCTAAGGCCCTGGCTCAGACAGTCTCCCGTGACTAAAGCAAGCTGCGTATGGCCCGTGGTGCTCCTGTGAGCTGGAGGCAGAGGCCAGCTGCACTGTCAAGGCCTCATGAAGCACAATGTGTTATCAACTTGCCAGTCCTGAGCTGCTGAGTAGTGAAATGGAAGAAACCAACTTCCCTTAACCAAGGCAATCTGCAGAAGTTGCTCAAAACACAGTAAGTGCCACAGTTGTGGTTTGCCCTGTTTTTCTTCCAGGGAACTACTGTTTCCTAATCTCTTTTCTGCTTTCTTCAAATGACCATCCAATCCACCATGCTCTGTTTCTCTCTAATCATCATTAACAGCTAGAGAAGATGGCTTAAGGTATTCCATTTAAATGCATGTATTCATGAATGATAAGATGTATAAAATTAAAAATTATGATTACTCAGAATTCAAGCCTATGAAGTTAAGTTTTCATTCATTTTTCTATATGCAGTGAATAAATGTAGACTATTCACAGTATTGTGGCTGCTAAGTTAATGTTCTCCTTTTTAAGTTCTTTTCATTTCTGGGAACTCAACCCATATGATTTGAGAAATTGTCAGAGCACTTTTCACTTGGTAGAATACAGCATCTTTTCTTTAAATTTCACATACTTATACTTTGTGTAATAGCACTTGGTGTGGGCTATCCTGAGGATATATGAGGTTCTCCTGTATTTCTTTCAGCTGGAATAACATTGAGTATATCACACACTGCACAGGGAGTGAGGTGGGAGTGGAGGAGGAGTATACCTGCTGAAAGGTGCAGTTTTCCAGGGCTTGCACCCATAGCTACTCTGTTGCACGGCCAGAGTTAGTACAGAGTTACAACAAGTCTAAGCAGAATAGCTATCACAGGTATTGGGTTTGGGGTTTCCACAGGATTAAGTATTGGGAAGGTATCCCATTAGGCAATCCTCACATCTGAACTTTCGTAATGTTCCCCTCTCATGGGTATCATTACAGAAGGAGGCTATGCCTGAATTTCCACTGCTTTCAGCAGTAATATTATTAGGAATGTTATTTCTGATGTAGTTGTTCTTCATCTGAACACAACAGATTTTAATTTCAGCCAATCATGTAGAGCTTTTCTGGGCCCAGAGTTATTTTCCTTCTTTTCACTGTAACACACAGAGCAGACGTGTCCAAAAGACATTGCCTAGCACCTTACTTAGCTCCTTGCTTCCTACAACTACCCTTTAAATCAG
The DNA here is from genome assembly GCA_008711295.1 of Anarhynchus alexandrinus. Taxonomy (NCBI): domain Eukaryota; kingdom Metazoa; phylum Chordata; class Aves; order Charadriiformes; family Charadriidae; genus Anarhynchus; species Anarhynchus alexandrinus. The sequence goes on along the minus strand of VUYV01000177.1, from coordinate 694,968 downwards.
CTAGGCAAAGCAAAATGCCTGTATCTTGTAGGATGAAATTATGTATCAGTGAGAACTAAGATGAGCTTGAAGGTTTATATACACTCAGGTCTCTCCTCACTGCCTTGCTGGTGTAAATAACAGAACTTCTTTTCTTGCACAGTCTTTGTGCAAATTAGGAATGGATTTTTTCTATCCAGTCAGTTTCCAGTGGTCCCTTGAGCTGATGTGGTACCTTTGTGTTTAACAGCTACCTTCCTGCTTTAGTGTCAATTCATTTAAAGTGAATAGTAGTCAGCTGTAAGGTGAAGAGTTGCAAAGCGTGAGGTAAAGATTACAATCTAGCTTAATTATAACTAGAAGATGAAAGACAAGAACTGTGTTCAAGAGTTTTCCTTTGAGGACTGTTTGAGGATGGTTTCATCAACTTCTGTATAGGATTTATCAGCTTGGTATCAGAACTTAAAAATTGAGTAATTCCTTTGCGGAGGAAGGGTCCACCCTAAGCTAAGTATAAACTTGGAGCCTTAGTGTGCGGAAGTCCTAGATCAAAGAGAAGAGGGAGGTGCAGGAGACAATTTAGCAAGTAAGGTGGCAGAGACTGTAGATGGTTCTATGTTGTAAAATGCTAAATGGTAGAAGTTACTTAAAAGCCTAACAAGGAAACTGCTAGGAGGAACAACAATGGGTAAAGGTAGCTGGTACTGCAGGGTCAGCTGCAGCTCAGATGAGGCCTTGTTACAAATACGCTAAGTGAGATAAAGCCCTAGGACTTGGCAGCAACAAAGTGTGAGTGGGGTGTTATTCCGAGGGCGAAAACAGTGAGCTACTCTCACAAGGAAGAGAGTTTAAATTACAACTTTTGTGCTTTGGAAAAGGAATAGTGGGCCTACGACTAAAGCTTCCTGTTTTCACTTTCTTTTCTGTGTTCTATGAAGTGCATTTTTTAAAGTCATTTGATTCAACATTTGTGAGGGGATGAAGTACAGCTTGTTGAACAGCCAGCATTAATTCCTCTGTAAGTCTGGCTGAGAAATGGGGCTTGACCTAGTGTTTATTAATGATACTGAGAAATTGAACTGCTTCATTACTGCTAATGAAGACCTGGCAGAAGGGTTAAATTTAGGTGTAAACTAAGCCTCTGGGAAGAAACTGGATGGGTTTCTTTAGTACATGGTATATGAGATCAAGACAGGTGGTGGTTGTTGTTTTGGTTTTTTTTTTTAAATACCATTTTCCTGATGTTTTGTCCAGTTTGTCTCCATAAACTGTTAAAAATGGAGGGAGATGATGATTGTGCTTTCACATACAGTGTTCTGTTTCTCTCTGCTAATGTGTTCAGAGAGACTTTCAATGAAGAGAAAAGACCTGTAGACATATAAAACCTGAAATTGTAGGATAACTCATTTTCTGACTTGTGTGACTCGGACTTAAGTGATAAATACCATCAGTGTAAACGATGGGATTAGGTTTTTTGTTGCCAGGAGTTGGGCATATTTTAAGTTGTGGGTCTGGAATTGTAACAAGACACTACAAGGAATGTTTTTAGATCAAAGAGTACTGATTCTGAAAGTGAATGAAATGGGTGTATTTGTACTGTTCTTTTGAAATGGTAGAAGTGAATTGGTGTAGTAGTGTAAAGTACAATAGTTGGAGGACTTCTACTCCATCCTAGCAAAAGCTGACCACTCCGAGAAATTGAAAAAATGCTGTAATTCTTATTAATACTCTTCTATGAATTTGTATATGAATGTATTTTTAACTCTATTTCACACATAATGAAGCAGAATGAGACAGGTCAGATGTGTAACCAAAACCGTCGGACAGATCTCTGGTGGATTTAGAAATAACCTTTTGACCGAGAAAGCCATGAGGGAGACTGCGGTAAACAACTTTCCCAATACTTTGTGTATGCTTTCTTTTTCTTGAGAATGAAGCAGTCTTTGTTCCTTGAGGACACATATGTTTGTATGTCTATTGCTCAGTGGCTTGTTTATCAGAAGTTTGTAGTTTACATAATCTCTTTGGAAATATCCAGAACATAAAGCAGAAGATGGATAATAAGTAGGAAAAGAAGAGAGGAGCAGCTGGCTACTTTTAAAAAAGGGTGGGAATATCAATAGCATGAAAATGAGGACTGGGAGTGGTATGTGTAAGGCTGAGAAAGACCAGAAGGCAGGATGATTTGCAAACAGACAGTGGAGACAGAATGGGTTATATCAATACCTGGAGGTGCTTGTTAGGGAGGTTATAAGCCCTATGCGTTGAAGACTGGATTTTAGAATTAAGAACATCCAGATACTTATGAGAGACAAGGAAATAGTTAATTCTATTGTACTTGGCCTTTGTGAGAACTGTGGAGAACACTTTGCAAGACTTAGGCTACCAATTTTCAAGACAGGTATATTCAAACTGAATCAGGTGTACAGAAGAGCCATTCAGGTTATCTGGAAAATGAATGGCTTATCATATCAGAGAACACTTAAAAGATTTGGTTTGTTTAGACTGGGTAAATAAAGGCTAAGACAAGATATGATTGCGGCCTGTAAATACGTCAAGGGACCAGAAAAATAAAATACTACATAAGCTAAAGGTCAATGTTAGCAGAGTTACCAGAGGTCATGAATAAATTTAGGTTGAGAAAAAGTGAGTCTGTAATGTGGTTTTCTACAGGACCTGGAATCTAGAATGCATCCTATGTATGCATCCTATGCTCAGATGAGTCTCAGATTGTGAGAAGATGGGTAGGTTACCCTGTCAATGCATCCCTCTTTTGAAAGATGCAAATCCATCATGCAGTTCTGTTTCAGCCCATCTATAAAGCACGGGCTCCTGTCCTTAGCTTACTTTGAGAGTGGTGTGTAAACAATGTCCCATGGATAAGAGATGAGATTCCTGATATGAAAATTTTCAAAGATTTTAGGAAGTTACTCCTAAATACAATGAAGCAGAACCTCAGCAGGTTTTCATGGAAAGGCAGAAGGAAGAGTAACTCATTTACAAAAGGTGAACATATGACTGCATAGGTTTTGCACAGCTGGAGTAAGCAAAACTAGGGAGCTTAATAGTAGTGTGGTTAGTAACCACACCTCACTGTTGTGTTTATTGGACGAGGCTGAGTGTAAGCAGAGAGGAGGGATCACAGCAGCACATGTTGGTTTCTGTGGTGTGTTGGTCTTTAGGATTTAATGATTTGGACAACTGAGCAAATCCAACCATCTTAGATGTGCGTGAAGGTTATAGAAGTGTTTTCAGGCCACTAGCAGTTGCCTAGGTAGTCAGCCACCTTGCTGCTCTCACTTGATAAATGTGGCTTAATAATTAATTCCATCTGGAGGAGATGTTACTTCTCTAGCTTGTCTAAGCCTGGACAAGGAATTTGCTGACTCAGGTGTACATTAGGGAGCTAAGCTTCATTATTGCTAATGAACTAATCAAGGCAGTATTGCAAGAAGGTTGAGCATTGTTAATAGCTTGTTTATCCTAACGAGGCAAATATTGTTTCATATTTTATTTTCAATGTACGAAGTCTTCATTATTTTCTACAGGCTCTGGAAATGGCTTGTCATGTTCTAGATTCTTTTGACAGACTCTTCATTTACTTCCAGAGGGGATGTGGGGGGGAACAAAGTTTGGTTTTGTTTTTTTTTTTTTTAAAAAGGGTGATAGGTTATCAGTTTGTAGGTGGTGGTCTTCCCCTGAAAAACCTGTGGGAGTGATTCCTTTGCCTAGAAAAAGCATAAGAAATGGAGAGAACCTACTTACAGTATAAGCAATGCCAGTTTAAAAGATGTTTAACAGTGCAATAAAGGAAACTTACAAGTTGATCGATTTTATTCAAGACTTTATGGAATACTGGTTTAGTTGACCTTTGAGAACATCTTAATAAGATTATGATGAGCAATTAATGGTAGCCCTGGGACAGGGCATCAGGTCAAACAGATGAAATCCTCACTTGTTCTGGGGTTTATATAGCACACATAGGCTGAGGTAAGTTCTGGGGATACATTATGGCCCCACAATCAAAGCCCCAATAACTCTTTCTTTCTCAGGGCTGTGACTTCCTCTCTTGTGGAACACAAACTCACTTTTTTTTTTTAACCTGTTCTCTAATCACAAACAATCCGATCAAATGATTTATCTTCCCCTAGTTCTTTGAAAATACTCTGGAAAATCTTTTGCACATTTTTGCACAATGAACCTCGAGTACTTGCATTCATATCAAGTCGTTTAGCCTTGGTGAAATTGCAGCTTGGATTAATTTGGTCTTATCAACATTGTGGAAACAGCAGTGGATTTTGTGGTGTGATACAGTGAGATCTGATGAAGATGTTTTTGACAAATTCATCTTTCAAGTCTTGACTGAATTTGGAGTGGTGGTGTTCGTAACTGTGGTGAGAAGAATTATATTTAATTTTTGGGTATGACAAAGTAATGAGGACATTTCACTGATTCTCTTGATTAAATGATAAAACATGTCTAACAAGATGTATTTTTTCCTATAAATGAAACAAATTCTGTATAACCCAGCATGATTTGGTGACCTACATTTCAAAACCCCTATTTTTAATCATACTATGAAATTTTCCATCTCTTTTTTAAAGAAGAGTCTTTTCAATTTCCAGCTCTCAAAAGATAAGAATTTCAGGTTAAGAATATACTCTTTATTCTTTCCCACAATGTTTTTCAAGTTATATTTGAATCTTATCTTAATTTTAGTTTGCCATGTGAGCAAAGCAGCAGTCTATTATGTGTTCACAAAGCCAAGTCTGTGTGTGATTATGTAATACACATGCACTGCAAGTATCTCCAAACAGAATTTAAATGTTCCTAAATCCAGCTGTGTAGTACAGTACGGACTTTGTTTCCTGTTGGCCTTCAAGTTCTGAGGATAGATCAGTAGAGGTTTGCTTCCTTGTCTGTTACTGTGTTTTATCCAGACTAGAGCACAAGGTTGAAGTTCTGAGATATTTGACCACTATTTTCACATGAAGTGGAGTCTGATGGGAAGTTTACTGTGTAACTTGAGGCTTATGTCTGTCTTCTGTTAGAGCAGATGTTTTGAATTATTTTTTTATAAGTTATTAACAGTTACTATAAATCAAGCTCTAGTTACTAACCACCACCTGACATTGCAAAGAAAGGAAGGGATAGCCCCACTGTAATAATGGTACAGACCTAATTAAGACAGTGGGTGTGAGGAGCGTCTGTATTGCACTTTTACTTTCTTTAGAGATGGGAAAGAATGTCAGAGAGAAAAAAAGGCTGAAGCTTGTAGAACCCAGTGTGAGCTTGAGTTTTCAGCGGTAGGTCCTAGAAGAGATGGCATGGATCCAGCTACACGGCATACGCACCACCTGCCCATGGATCCAAAAGCCTTATTTAAACTTAGACCTGGGCATTCAATCCTGACCTGAGCTATATTGCAGATATATCCCAGTCCTATTTGTGAATTATTGTTTGTATTTCCCAGTTTGACCTCGGATCTGACTTGTTACCTTACTTTTGCCTGATGATGACAGACCTGTTGACAGGACCTGTTGTCATCACCCACCTTGGGTGCTGTGGGACTGTGTCCTGTGAGTAAGCTTGCTGCCCAGCCAGTGTTGGGGCCATCCTTGGCTCCCCTCTGGCCTTCTCCTAAAGAGCAGCCCAGCTCTTACTGCTCCATCCCACTGTCCTTCACAGTCTTTTACTGATTTTTATGGTGTCAGTAATAAGAATACTCAAATGATGAAAGTTGTTATTCTGGATGTTAGAATCATCCTCAGAAATGGACATGGTCCATTCTGATATATAAAGGAGGATGTAAGCATACAACTTTGTTCAAGTAACTGTCAAATTTGTAGGTAGACCCTGCACCTGTTGGATGGTGGTGGCAATGTTAACAGTGAATTCTCATTTTGACTTTGTTCTGAGGTAAATGTTAATAAAATGGCAGTTTGTATTTTAGCAATGTGTAAAGATCTCTTTTGAATGGCTTTATCTTTTAGTGATTTTTTTAAGGAACAAGCACTGAGTGACAGTACTCAAGTAGTTGGCTTTATTCTTACAAAACTGAATTCATAGTGTTTAGAGGAAAAGTTACTGTCCATTCTGCAACATCTATTTCCAGAACAGTAAGCTAATGGTGACTTGGATCTAACATTATGATATCTGCTGCTTCCTTAAGGTAAACATAGACTTAATTTAATAATGTATCATCCTCAGCGCTTGGCAAGTAGCAAGGGTTTATCACAGTAAGAACACTGATTGCCTATTGTTTAAGAAAACCAGAGAAACAAACCCTCTAGGTTATAATCCAACTTCCCTATGATTATTAGGCTGAGACCCTATAAAAGAGCTACTGATGTAACCTTCATAAAAAGTATGTCCAAACCACCTTTGAAATATATGTGTGAAAAGCATTTCAAAATATACTGGTGAGCATTACAAGAAAAAAAGTATGTGGTATTTACAGGAAACAGTCATTCCATATTATGCAAAAGAGTTACTGAAACCAATTGCAGTGATATATTTAAATTGTTTGGAGGGGTGGAGAGTGGGAATCCTGAGATCTAAACATATGCTAAATGTTAGAAGTGAGACTTTCAATTTCACCTAATGTATAATTAGTGTGAACAGATGGAATTTTTGTTTCTTAATTCTGTGAGTTGCCTTTAAGAACTCCATCCTAGAGTGAGTCCAAGGCACTTTTTTTCCCTATGACTTAGTCACATATTAGAAAGGACTAGAGATCTGAGAATATGCTCCTATTTTTCTCTTCTGTTCAGAATTTCATAGAACAGCAAATGAATTGTGCAACTTTCTTCTATAAACAAAACCTATGGAAAATAAATAATGAAAACTGCTGGATCACCAGTGAATGAAGATGATATATTTGACTTTTTCTGTTTCTTTTAAAGACAGCATATAGAGGAACTAACAAAGGGTTCTTGATACATTATGGCAAATATTAACATAGAATCACTGAAAACTGTTCTCTTCTGCACTTTTTGCATTCCCCTGCTTGTAGTTATTAGTGAGATTTTCTGAAAGGAGGAATTGTGTCTTCAAAATCAGATGACAAATACATCCCAAAACCTTTATATGAGAAGAATTTTCCAGCACTGCCAGCTGCTGATGTCATTTCAGAAACATACTTAGTTTTGCTTGTGATATCACAGTGGGTTGCTGTGGAAGTCAATTTTCAATCTTAGCCTAGATCTGGAAAGAAACAGATAGAAGAATAGCTTAGAAATATAGATCAATTTTTTTTCCTCATTTTTGTCACTGCTTAGAAGAAAAAAAAAATATTGCTTAAGCAGTATGTTGCTCATATATATTTAAACAACATTGGTGTATAATGCTGCAAAGGAGCATGTACCATGATGTCAACAATGTGCAATTAGGCAGCAGTCTGAAAAAAAACCACCAAAAACCAAACAAAAAAAATCCCCAAACCAAACAACACACACACACACACACAAAGACCAAAACAAAAAAACCCAACAAACTACTAGATGATCGGAAGACAGGCTTATGTTTCACCAGGTCAGATAAGCATATCCACTATTTTGACTACAGTTTCTGAGAACTTCAATAGTTGGAATTTGGGTTGCAATCTCAATAGAGGCTTGACTTAGTTGACTTTAATGATCTTTGGCCAGGCACTAAACAGCACAGATTTTGACTATACCAATTGACTTCTCACACTGGTGGTGATGCACATATATGTGAACGAAATACTTCAATTTGAATAAAACTGAGCAATCCTCAAACAATGTGACACTTCCAGTTCCTCAGACTCTACATAGAACCTAATTCACACTGAATGTAATCAGTTACAGTTCAGTGTTGGCTAATCTTCAACTGAAATCAATAAATCAGCCTGGACAGGGAGAGATTAGGCAAGTCAGAAACATGTGCTGTGATGTTTGCTTTTGTAGTCTTTTTGAGAGGTCAGATAATGGAGACACCAATTAGAAGCAGGATAAATGTCAGGCTCCTTCCAGTGCAATAGCCTTTTTCTTTTTTAAATGGAAGTGTGAATTTAGCTTTAGAGCAAGCTGCCAAATCATTGGTTTTGTTTATATGCCATATATCACAGACATGGCCAGTGAAAACTTCAGTATTCAAACTTGTTTAATAGAAAGTAGAGTGTCAATTTTGAGTGAAAACATCAATGTTCAAACCTACTTTACAGAAAGCAGTTGGTTTTTTTTTTTTTAACCTCATTCATTTTCCTGTGTTTGTTCCAATTATATCAGCATGACTTCAGCATTCAGGATGCAAGTTGGTTGTGATGCACGTATGTGTGAAGGCAGTACTTCAATTTGAATAAAACTGAGCAAACCTCAAACAGTGTGACACTTCCAGTTAATTCCTCAGGCTCTAATGGAACCTAAGCGTGCTATCTCCTAAGTGTCTTTGTCAACAATGATAATTTCTTCTGTGGGGTGAAACTACAATATTTATCCATTGACCTTTGTTATCCAGGATGTTTCATTTAGATATGCTTTTTTCCTCCACTGACTTGTAGTCCAGTGGACTTGGTAAATACCATGGTTTCATCTTCCTCAGATGTGGTTTTGCTGTGTATCTTTTTTTCAGGACAAAGGGGATATTTTAGTTCCCAGCCTTGTTTTATAGGCCCCAAACAATGGTGCCTCCAGTAGTCAGAGGTGCCATCTCTAAGGCTGTTGTTTAAGAGGTAAAGTGTATACTGAATCAGAACATCTGTTGAGAAGTGGTTTGGCAGTGAATTTGTCCTCAAAACTAGAAAGCAGGTTGGCTGTTCTGATTCTAAGGGCCTGTAGTCTTGGGCTTGCAGAGAGGAGAGAGAAGTACGTGAGGGGCTTTACAGGCTTGTGTTCTTCTCCACAACAGATGCAGTCATTTGGCTGTAGCTCAGAAAATTTACAGGCATCTTATCTGAAAAGTGAGCCAAAATGCAACACGCTCTGGTAGTTGATGGTGGTTTCTTACATTGTTTTTGATACTGCACAATTATTATGCAAGAAGGCATAGCCAGCTGTGAGACAGATGGAGCCACATATGTTTCCACACCCAAGAGGGAAGTTTGTGTACAGAGCTACAGTCAGGAATAAGGCTGAGTGAATGATACCAAAGGTTTTTCATACAGAAATGTCTGGATTTGTAGATGAATTCACTTGGATTGTATGGGTGATTGGTTGTTTTTGTGTAACCTTTCTGACCATAAGAGAGTTTTTCTTGCATTGAAGTCTATAAAGCAGTAAATAGTGAAGAACTACTTGGTCAGCAGTCTGAATTCAAGAATATTGTATGATTTGTGCACGTGGTCTCTTTCCCAAACTGCGGGTGGCTGTGCCACCTTCCTCCTCCTCCCCCAAATCAATGGCACCTTGCCACCAACAGCACCTAGAAAAGTCTAGTGTGAAAAGAGATGCCACATTCTTTTCCTCTCTTGCTTGCTGCAGCACTGAAAAGCTCTACAAAATGAGATTAGAGCTGCTGCTGTGCTGAGTGTTCAGGATTGGCTGAATGTGAGGATGGATTCATTGTTTATTTACGGGGCCTTCTTTTCTCCCCTAGATCAATCAGAGCACAGAAGAGTTGCAGAGGCAGGAAAGCAGAGAACAGTTACCAGCCAGGCTGCTGCTTGCTTGCTGTAGTCACAAGTAGAGAAAAGAAAGTTTATTCAACATTACTCTGTTCCAGTCAGCAGTACCCTTGGGCGCTGGTCAGTGCTAATAAGCAGGCAGATCAGAGAGTGCTGGTGTTACCCAGGACACCTAGAGTACATACCATATCATAGCCAACATGTAAAGGGAGTGTTGTTTTCAGCGTGAGTTAAAGTAGATATATTTTTTTTAAAGTAACTGTTCAGATTGTTATTTTCTGTTATAACTTCCTTCTTTAATCTTTTCTTTTTCTGTTTTGGAGACAGTGGGACAAAAAAGATTTGTCCATGTTTCAGCCTTATTAACAGCCTCTTATGCCAATATAAAATTAGAACAGTGTTGTGGAGAATTGAGCTCCCAGACTGCATACAGCTAGGAACTGTTGAGGGATGAGTGAACGCACCAAAGGTAATTTGCAGATAGATATCTGGATTTTCCCAACAAATCCCCCTCTCCTGTTACAGTCAGTCTAAGGCACTACTGTTTCTTCCTTTTGTAAGTAAGAAAAATCACAGAGAATTTCAGATGTGGGAGAAGACAGTAAAGTTTACAAAGCCAAATGTTGTGAGTAATCATAATTGTAAAGCTATTCAGTCATTTCCAAAGTGACTTTTAAAAAGGCTATAACATTTGGGGACAGATGTTTTATATCTTTTCCAGTTCATCCTAGAACAAATCACATGCATATGATCTATAATTTGTTTTTATTTCTCTATTATATATCACATGCACTTCCTCGAAGAGACGTTCGTCTTTAGAAATACTAAACATATCTTTAAGCTGAAATTGAAGAGCTGCAGATAACTGGCACTGCTAAGAAGTAGGTTGTATTGTCTTGGGTAAGACTAGTCTGCAAGGGATAGATATTAATGCTATCAACACAAGTAATGCTTGAAAGTAGGGACCCTGTAGGCCGAGGGATTTTGCTTGTATTGTAAAACTTCAAGAATACTGGCCAGATAAGAGTTTGAAAGTGATTTGAGGTGGGCTGTAAATATTAGCATGCCTAGCCGATTAGTGAATCACTGTTGAAAAGTGGAGGCACAATTCAGGAAGATGAATTAGGTAATGGTGTCTCAGTTTAGCTGTGCACTTCCAGCCACAGTCCTACTAGAAACAGCAATCAATGAACAAATATGAAAATACAGATTCTATGTGACATTGCACACTGGCTGTGTTAGGTCCTTCCTTCTATTGCAGTGTTGTCCTATAGAACCAGCCAGCTAGATTGTGGGTTTTTTTTTTAACTATTTCCTGTAGCATGATTTATTAAGTACTTCTGAGGATAAGAGACCAGATATAATGCTACATTAACCCTGTGGTAGTTTAGCTTACTTGATTTCTAATCAGGATGTATCAAGCACTGTTTAAATTGCCTAATATTAGATAGACATTTAAAGTTCTCTAGATATATGAAGTTCTGCCTACTTTGGGAAGAGTTGGTAGAAAGGTACTTAGCCAAAAGATATGATTCCCTTTACTCTAGCCTGTAACAGAAAAACAGGGAGCTGAACACCTGATATTTTGGTACCTGTCTCTATTCTTGCTTTCTACCCATTTGGCTTCCTTTTTGTTACTGCTGTGGTCCTGTGGTGACAGTAGGAGCTAGAAGAGCTGTCATATTTGTTCCTACTTGGCTTTCCTGGTAGCTGAGCTGAGTAGCTGTTGCACCAGCAGCAAGTGCTCCTGCTTGGAGCCTGCCCAGAAGAATGGGAAAGGCAGAGTAACTAGAACTACTAGATGCAGAGTAAGAAACAACTTCAAAATACTGAGCAATATATTTCAGCCTAAATGTATTGCAGTAGATTTGCCACAATGTCATGGGAGTTTTTAATTGTGCTTAAGGATGTAGTTGAATTCAAGCAACTTGGAGATTTGCAGTCAGCAGTTACATCACCTGCAGTACTCTGAATGCTTCAACATTAATATGTTTGACAGCACTATACTCTGAAAGCCAACTAAGTGATCAAACTTCATAGGTGCAGCGGGAGAGGCTAGCTCTTTACTTTGGAAATTGCTCTGTCCTTTTGTGAGTGTGCAGGCACTGACAGCAGAGAATGCCAGTAACACCAATGTAGCATGCGCCTGCATAACACCTCTCCATAAGCTGGTGGCTTAGTTTGTTGCCACTCACAGTTTCCAATATGTGCACTATCACCCCACAAGAAGTGTGAGGTAGCTCTTCAGTTTTTAATCAGAGATAGATAGGGCAAGGCCCAGAACAGAAACAAGCCCTTGTAGTCTTCATGTTATGTTCCCTTCATACAGAGGGAAAGAGGCACTGTGGGTAGTTAGTAAACTCAAGTAGTTGAGGGAACACCACTGTGGTTCTTGTTAGAGCTTTCATTATACCAAACAATGTGCCTCCATCTTGACTGAGCTGAACCTTGGCTACCTTTCTGCCTGTCCTAATATGTGCTGGTGAGATGCTAAACCATCTATATTCAGTTAGAGGGACCTACACGAAACTGATGTTGGCATTGCCACAAAAGTCTTGCTCAGCAGCTTAACCCCAAGGTCTTTAAAAGCAGGAGTGTCATCAGTCAAGTGCGATGACATTCACCACAATTAGTCAAGTCAGTAACACCATTAGGGGTGAAGTATTCAAGGCTGACAAGAGGCTTTCAAATCACCACTAGAATGCCCAGTTATTCATCTTCAGTTACTGAGGGGGTACTCAAGAAACAAGGCCAAAATAGCCTTTTTACAATGCTATGGTAGCAATTCGTTGTGGGCATCAGGGAATGCCTACAGAGGTAAAGCTTGCTTCTCACTAGCAGTGATTCAGACTAGCAGGCTGGAATGATATTGCTAATGCTGTCTAGTATTTAAGATGAACTTCAGAAGGAAATGAGAGGTAACCTTTGGAATACTTAAATTATCACCCAAAAAAGCATTTGGCATTTGTATATGAAATATATGTTTGTCAAAGCACATGAAATACTTATCAAGCCAAGGTTAGCCAAGTCATCCACCACGAGACCAGTTCTGCTGGACAAGACTTTGTGTCTAGTATTGCTGAAAGCTTCTTGCTCCTACAGGAACCACAGTGCAGGAAATTATGGCTGGTTCAAAACAGGCTGCAGTGGCTGCCATAACCATTTTGTATCATTTTCAGAAGCTGTAACATGAAAAAAATGAGGACATGATACTGAGAATTATGTTATGCAGAGAGTCTAACCAGTTAACTTCCGGTTTTGCCATATGGAAGAGCAAAGAAGTGACTAAATCTTATATAAGAGGAGAAGGACAGCTTTTAGGAGGTTCTAATTTTACAGAAAATTCAGGGAGAAGTGGGACAGCTAAGCTCAGGCCTGACACACTGTCTGTCCTCCTTCCTTGGCATTTACTCTCAGATAAAACCAGCTGGATTCAAAAAAGTGGTTCAGTGCTGAGTGCTTCTGTGACCTGAAACTAGAGCAGTTATAATTGACAACAGTTCCCTTCTTGTATTTGCCTTGATAAGCAAAATCCTTTTCCTTTCAATGATGTTTACAACTGATCTGGGTATGTTGCTCTCATCAATATCAGTGACTGTTTGTCTGCTGGAGCCCTTTGGACTCTGCACCACTCCTGTTCACATGATGCTCTCACATTCCTTCTGGAGGCAAAAATGCACATTCATGCTGCTAGAGAGTGGAAACTTACTGATTGTGCAGAGGTTGGCAGAGGCTCTTGTTCCAGCCTCCCGGCAGGAGCAGAGACAGCCTGCATTTTTGTAAGTGCTAAGCCAATAAAAGCCTTCCTATCTCTGCACTGATGTTTCTTCTCTTCCTGTATGTGCCTTCCTCCAGACTCACTACAAGTGTGCAAGGCAAGAAGGCTTTTTGTTCCTGTGTCTAGTCAGTGATGGAAGCAAGATTTGGAGCAAATGGAGTTCCATTATAATAACATTTCTGTTAGAGCCCTGCAAGTGGAACTGCCTACAGCAAGTACACAGATTATGTTTAATGTCTGACACATCCATTTATATTAACATATTATAGCAGAAGATGGAACTGTTCCTGCGGAGTCCCCAGATGAATTAGCAGTGCAAACTGGCTTTCTAGTGCTTGGAGCTCTGATTACTCTCCTTGTTTTAACTCTATGCTAGCCACAATCCAGACTGTGGAGAAAACTACAGTGAAACCGTGAAGTGCCTGCTCTCTACTGTTACAGTTCAATAACTGCATGAACTTTTGTTTTTATTGTAATATGAATTTACTTAAGTTATTGCCTGTAGTGGAAGTAGATACCTGCGTATTGTAAAAGTGGTATCAATGTGTGCCTATATTGGAAGAGAAGAGCTCAGTGCATAGGATGTTTTCCCATTTTCCTTTTTAAAACATTCCTACTTGTAAGCTTATTTCAACCAGTAAAGAAAGTTGTTCAAACACACCTGCTGACTCCAAAGCCATAACTATGCAGATACTTTTGGGGAAGGCTTGGTGAGTTATTCCTGAAGGTTCAGAGCAAAGGCAGCCAGTTTCTGCCTTTCTTTCTATTGCTTGATGCCCTATTTATGAAGTCCTATTAAACATGCATTCTGAATGAGACATCCTATGGGCACTTGTGTAGTCAGACAGGCACATCGATCAGCATTAAAGGTATGTCTCCAAACTTTCATCAAAATATCCAAGACTAGCTTTTCAACTAGGTTCTGATAAACTTTTATTTTTGCAGGCATGCATTTGCATCCAGTATGCCTGAATTTACGATATATATAAACCTAGCAGAACAAAGCCTTAGTGATCTGTTATTGTTCTATTAAAACTGCCAGTCTGATATTTGGAAATTTAAATCTAAAAGCAGATATTCTTATAATTCTTACAGGATAGTAAGGAATAGTAAAGAACTAAGTCCAAATTTGTGGTAGCTGTAGTGCAGTACTGAATTTAAATATACGGTCAATAAGTCTCTGATGGCTATGAATGCAAGGGAGAGGAGGATTAGTGCTGTACCATTCGTTATGTTGAGATGTACTTTGAAGAATTAAGAATGTGAAAAACTATTTTTGTTATCAGCAAAATCCATAAGCCTTAGGTTCATTTAAAAGGTTCTGCTTTCCCAAGAAATACTTAAAACCCTATTAAACACAGGGATCTGGCTTGTGCTTCCAAGAAGATAAGACAGATGAGCTAAGACTTTTCCCCTCCCCATCTTTTTGTTCTCCTACTTGGCTGCTGACTGTGGCCATGCTATGTCTCACCAGCTGTTCTGCATGGGGAGCACTTGAGCTGGAAGGGAGCTGAGGACAGGTGGGTGGTTGGAAGCTGTCCCCACACTTGTCAGGCTGTTACATCCTCACTTTGGGGGAAGAGTGCACAGCAACGTAGGAACAGCCGCTGCACTGCTCTGCTGGATAAATGGATTAGATATAGTTCAGTCCTGTATTAATTCAGAGAAAGAAGGTGCCAAACTTGGTAGGTTTTTCAACAGGACATTGATAAAAGATTGATTTGTTCTTCCATTTCCCCCCACCCCCTTACCACTTTCCCTTCTCCTAGTCACACTCAGTCATTGCCATGACGTCACAGCGCATTTGTTATGCACTATCTGTGCTGCATCACTTTTCTAAAAGGCAGTTTTTCTCTGCAAGTGCTACCTCTGCTGAGAATCCCGAACCTTTATAGTCTGTAGGCATTTCTAAGTAACAGAATTGCCAGAACATACGACACTGAAGAGGCTACCTTGGCTATAGTTAGGTAGCCTGTGGTTGTAACCTCTATAACACAAGCAGGGAGAGAGAAAATGACAAGTAGTGGATGGACAGAAAGTCAGACAGCTTGAATCCCAATATGCTGTGTTATTGCTTGGGTTTTTTGTTCATAAGCATTGATTTTTTTTTCCACTTTTTTTCAGTGGTTTAATTTTTATTGGCAAATGATTCTTGCATTGTTTACTTTTTATGTGAGAAAATATATATTTTTTTAAATGGAAAACAGTGGAAGGACTTAAAAACTTTAAAACAAAGAGAACTTGTTTTAAGGAGCCATGGCCAATGTGAGAGATTATTTATTAGTGTTTTAAATTTTTAAATAAATAATTATTTATTAAAGTGTTTTTGACTTCGAGAAAATGGAGAATAGTCCAATGCAATGAGTGGCTAGAGGCCTCGTTTTGTTTAGTTTCTTTGATATCAAGAACAAAAAGGAATTTATGGAGACCTATAATGCTATGGAGACAGTTGTTTGGATTTGCTAATGCTAACAACCTGCTGATATCCTTGAGAGGAAAATCCTTGGTAGCAGTGCAAAACAAGCTCAGTGCTTTCATCTGCATTGGCAAAAGCTTTGCTGAAAATATCTCTCCTGTGAATAGAAGAGGAGAGAGAAAGAGTTGTTGTACGGTCTGCCTAGAAAAATAACAGAGATGAAGGGAGCAGTGTTCTGACTGATATGGATGGAGTTAAGATTAAGATCGAACATTTGGACTTGATTGCCCTGTGGTGTGGCGAGTTCCCTTAAGAGTTTGATTGCATCTTTATGTAAAGCGTGTATTTCATTCTGAAGTCATATTGTACGTTTCTCAGCAGGAGATATATCTTTGAGCTTATCTAGGAAAAGCACATAGAGGTTATAGGGAATAATCAGTTCTTCCAAAAATTGCAAAATGGGAAACGAGAAGTCCTAGTTTAGGCCAGAAATAATATTAAAGCCGTAATGTAGGCTTCCCCTCCTTTTAATACGTAGCAGGATTTGGATTTGGCCTTTACATTCTGCCTTCTATCTAACATGTAACAGCTCTGAAGAAATTGTTATGTCAGCAACTCGTGATAAGGCAAAGCAGAACTTGTACTGGAAACGTTCTTTTTTTCAGCCAGTTATCAAAGTCCTTGCAGCTTCACGTCAAAGCAAGTGAATCCACCACAACATGTATTGAACATGGTAGTTGAATCCGAATGCCTAAAAAACAACCAGCATAAAGACACTCACATAATCGCTTTGGCTGATGCTAGCTGTTATTTAATTGTAATGTACGTTTCCCATCCTTCACCTGTATCACTTTCTTTATCATCTTGCTTTCAAATGCCAAGCTTTGAACTGTGCTTACCAACTCCCTTTGAACCCAGCCTCAGCTGCAAGCAGGCTCAACCTGTGGTAGAAAGGGCCAAAAACTAATTTGTTGTAGCAGAGATGTATTTGACTGGAAGCAGACAAGGACGTGCTTTATTAAGTGTTAGGCTTTCACGCTGCCTTCCAGCAAGGCAGAGCTGGAAGGCTACAGCTGAAAACTGTAGCCCTTTTAAAAGCAGTAATGCAATTATGTGTTTTATAAATGCTTTAAAAACCATTTAGTGAAAAACAGCCATTTCTGTTATTAGCAGCAATGCTGGGGAAGGCAGTGTAAAAGCACAAGATGGTGTATTTCAAGGCTCCTCAGCACTGGGGTGAGTAAAACAACCAGAAACACCACCACCCCTGAGACTGGTATGTAAGGCACATAGCTACAAAAGCACCTACAAAAGCATTGTAAAGAGTACCTTCTAGCTACTAAATATGCATTCGGTAAGTAAAAATTTACTACTACTATACTACTGCTACTACCACCACCACTGAGCAGATCTTATCTTGAGGGACTAATAAGTGTAGCTTTTGGAAAGTTGCTACTTGTTTCTGCTGATGACTAAATATGCGGATAGGCAGAAGCTATTTGACAGCATATTTTATGAAATCTGAGACACAATGCACGTTATTATCTGGAAAAACAGTAGTTTCATCTATATTTCTTCTTTGCTCCAGCAAAGGTCCCTTTGAAAGGGCTTGAAGACTGTGCTCTCTGAAGTCCATCTGGAGCCCATGGAGTCAACAAGATTGTTTGTGCTGACTTCATGGGGCTTTGATATAACTGTACATATGAAATGGAATTTGTATATTTCATAAGCATTAGACACAGAATTAACTCTGCAAGGAATTTGAGAAAATACACACCCTCTGTTAGTCTAACAGATTATTGTTTATGTAAAGATGGAAACAGGCAGGTTTTTTTAAATAATCCCACAGTTTGTTTCTAATATTAGTAACAAATTATATAACCCCTGTTGTGTGAGTCATAAAGAAATCTGGATCAGAGATGTAATTTTCCAAATAATGGCTGCTTAGAAAGCTTCCATTCATGTGCTACCCATGTTTTTCTGCAGATTTTGGCTCAAACAATGCAAACTTTATATCAGATGTCACATAGAGGTTCAAACACCGCACAGATTTAGTAGCGGCTGGGATGCTGTGAAACTTATCTTTTAGCAAGACAGAAAAAAAAATGGACAAAGGCATGTTGTGCAGCTTTATGGATGCTTTTCTGAAGCCTATGGCTAGTTTGTATTCCCAGGGGTTGAAGTGCTTCACCTACTCTAGTCCCAACCAACTATCACGCTGTTTGGCTTGTTTTGCCATAGCACAGCATTGAGCAGGGCAACAGCAGCAGGATTACTGCATTCTAATAATGAGGCGTGTTGGCAGAGATGTCTGGGGTAGCTGTCTATAATCCTGTCTGCCAGGGTGCCAAATCCACACACGCACAAGCAGCTGTAGTCACTTACATTCTGTTTAATTAAACCACAGAGCTCAGTTTCTCAAGTGCTTCTGAAATGGAAGAGTTAACAATATGCATGGCAGCACAGGGAAAAAGGACCATATCACTTCCGCTGACCAACCTTATTTGAGTCATTAGGAAGGAAAACAAAAAGGCAGTTCATAAGCTAGCAATACTTCAGACAAATACAGTTTTTATGCTAGGTGTGTACAAGGCTTCCCGTTTGCCTGGTTCTTTTGCCTCTACAGGTGAAATGCTGTCTCAGGCATCCCCTCATGACATGGGGCATGCAGGCAGCAGTTGATCAGTAATGCTGGGTGTAACTACAATGGCTATTCTGATCCCTTCCTTATCACCTCATCCCGTTTGAAAGTTCTGTAGGATAACTCTGTGGGCAGGGAGGGATTCTGCTTCCTCAGACAGGGCAAATGAACAAACCTGTTTGCATGTGAAGCATAGCTGAAACGGGCTAGGTCTTGCTTTCGGATACCAATGCAATAGTGCTCAGTTGGTCATGAGAGCTTTCCGCAAGACAGAAATAGTTGAAAGTGCATCTGAAAATGCATCTAAAAGTGCTATCTAAGGGTTATCAACATCAACCATGAAGCATTTGCATCAGAGATAGATAGAAATTCATAATCTTTTTGAAAAGAGGATTACAGTGGTCATGGAGAACAGAATCATTTTACAATAGAATTTGGGATGCAGAAGAGTCCCTATTCTCTGGAAAGCATAGACTGAGCAAAAATCACTCTGCCAGCATTTAGAAGGATGCTTAGATTAATGTAGATATTTCCTGCACCTCAGGAAGAGATGGGATTTCAGTTTATGAGGCTCCATCACCAGAGGGGGCTGCATACACTGGGTAGGAGTAGGTGAAATAGAGAAATATATGTGCCCACATCCCAGGTGACCTCATGGTGCAGCTTTATGCTACTCTGTGTGATACTATATCTAAGCAGATCAGCCACGATCACAGTTAAATGGACCAAGAATACTTTAGGAGAAATGTAATTGGTAAGACCAAGTAGGCTCAACCTACTTATTCATCCTGTCATAGAGGATGAATAAATATTTGCAAGTGTATAAATGGAATCACTTTCAGCTGTTAACAACTTTGCTTTGACCCTCCTCTTTCTGCAAAACAGAAGAGGTTAGAAGACACATTTGAAATCAGGCATTCACAGAGCTTTGAGTTGATTTCTGACTCAAAACATGGCATGAGTCTCCAAATGTCTAAAAACATAAAGCAAAACTACATAATTTTTTTGCCTTCACTGGGATTAACACCAGCGTTTACAAGAGAGGTGTTATTGCAGGTGTTTAACTAGAGGCATATGAACTAAGGCAGATGCAACTGCTTGTTGAAAACTTCCCTTGTCTCAGACTGAGATCTGCCCGACTTGCTCAGCTCTTGGAATGAGTTAGTAGCAAGGCAAGGAAAAAGATTCATTTTGGCCATTCAAAGATTAGCAACTTGTGCTATTTCCCTTCAGTTCTATGGGGCGTAGGCGGAGAAGAATAGGTTGGTAACAATGTATGTAGGCAGCATATATGGTGCTGCTGTTTGCTGACCAGAAAGGGAAGAAAATGTAATAGCGTAACTGGTTCTCAAAGTGTTAACAAAATAAGACCCATGCTTCACTGATCCCAAGGGCACACTGAAGTTGCTCTGACAACAGCAGTTCTGCTTTCTGGTATAATCTTCTCTCACTGATACCTGGTTTTATTTATATCACAAAGGTACTTTGTGCACAAAATGTGCTGCCGTGATGGCATTACCTGGCCAAAAAAGCAACCCTTGGTAGAAAGTAGGTATGGGAAGAATGGTATTATCTCAGTTACATTTTAAGAGAATTTTTTCACTCTGGTTCCCTGCTATGTTCAGCTAGAAATCAGAAAGTATGCTTAGTTTTGGGGATGGGTTCTCTTTTCACTTACTCTGACCAATAAGTGTCATTCCAGAATATATACAGTGGCATAAATGGTACGAAAGAAAACAACTACCAAACTTTGGACTGTGAAATAAACACAGTGTATGTGCAACCCCTGAACCTTCTTAACTTCCTTTGCAATAGTTTCCAGTGTCCCCAGATGCTGAGGCTGTGATGTTCAGCTACTGTGTTACTGCAGTTGGCCTCACAGTTGCAGTACCACACCAGAGTAGCCAGTGTGCATTTAACACCCTGTGCAGTGATGCTCATTTAAGTGACTTGCTTCATTTAGGTGTGATGCCCAGTTCTTTGTGTCAAAACACTTTCATTTCAGAGTAGGACCAGTGTTGATCCTCTTCCTGTGAGGTACAGAAAGCTAACACATTAGGATAAAAACCCCCTTAAACCCCCAAACTGAAGTTCCCTTTTCAATATTGTCCTATCTCTTTTATAACATTACTTTAAATTAATGGAGGACAGTTAGTGAGCCACATTCTCAGCTGTTGCAGCTCCCTACTAACTTTGGAAGTTACGCCCAGTTCACAGTGGTGAATTTGGCTTACTCGTATAACACATAGTCGTGCATACAAATTTGAGTACTGTTGAAGGGGGGCTTAAAAATGAAGGCACTGGAATTAATCAATCCAGTTAGGAGGATGAATATTCAAAAAGGCAGAATAATTTTATGACTGATGCTATGGGCCTTGCAAGCTCAGGCTAATTAGATTTCACACTTCACTTCTTGCACCTGAGCTGTTGCCTAAGGCACAGCAGAATTTCCTCTAGTGTTCATAAATCTAGTCCTGGCTAGAGAGTCTCTGGACAATTCATTTGAAAACTTTCCAGCATTTTGTTTTCCTGCTTCATTGATACAGACCCTAAAACCTTAAAGATATTTTAATTTATTGTAGCCACCACTTTTGGCTCAAGAAATCAGTTACATGACCTTCAGTAGTAATCAGGCCTGTCTTGGATCTTAAAAACTTTCCTGTAGGTTTGGTGTTTTTTTTTTTTCCTTCAGGTAAAATAGATGTGTCTTTAAGAAAGGCTATAGCTTTGGCAGAACAGTTCCATTCTGTGAAAAACATTCATCAGTGAAGGGTTCATGCCAGCTCTGAGGAAAGCCATAAGATTGGGTGCAGCATGGAAGAATGGAAACAGCAGCTGGTAGTGCTGCAAGTGCAAGGCATTGAGAAAGTCTTGGAACTGGATCTCTCACTTATCCAGACAGTATCCACTTCTGTGCAGGTGAATCTTTGGTTTCTTATATCCAGCTTCTTGAAAGCAGAGTCAGATTTCCTCAAATATGCAGAAACATGCAAAATGCATGTTCTAAAGAAAGTGAGAGCAAGTCTATTCAAAATCAAATCAGTGATACTCAGTATCACTTCCATGGGAGTGGCTCTCAGTCCAACCAGTTATATTCTTCTGTCCTTTTTGATCTGTCATTAATATTAAATACTGTAGTTTATTTTGAAATAGAAACAAAAGGGACGCTTGCTTCAGGGGAAAAGATAATTTTACTGCAACGTTTTCGTTACCCCTTATGAAGGTAAAGTAGATTATGTGGATTAGAACAATCTAAGATTTCTGTTTATTTTGCACATTTGGAAGAATTGTGTATAGACAACTTCCATTAATTTTGCTTGGACTTCTCCACAAAGAAACATGAAGAAAGTAAAGTTTGAGGCATGTACTTCTCAACTTCCATAGAAGAGAAAATACTCTCAGGGAGGCTAAATGGGAAGAGTTTTAGAATGTCCTGCTCTTTTAGTTGATTTAAACTAATAAGATGATCTAATTTTTGTGAAGCAACCACCCTAGTTTGAATCACAGACAGAGATTTGTCAGTCACCATTCTTGGAGGTATGCTGCATTAGGAAAACCACATAAAAACAAATAGGACAGAGAAAAGGAAGGAGTTAGAAAAGTTAAAATCAATCAATCAGTTAAATCAAAAAGTTAAAATCAGTCAATCTCATGCTTATGTGAATACTTTCCTTATATCAAGTAAAATAGTATACAATCCTCCCTGCTTTGTTAAAGAACAGAGGGCTGTGGTACTGGTTGTAAAAACTGTACATGAACAATGTAACTCTGGGAAATTATGCACATCTAGGAAACAGTACCACACATCCTTCTGATCTGTTTAGTTTCCCTTTTATTTACTTTCTCTTAATTTATCTGTGTCTCTGGGATTAAGAGACTATAACTGTATGCTGTACTTTAGATGCGGGCAAAACAAGGATTTATACAGCAGCAAAATGCTACTTTCAAAATGTTGTGGGTTGTTTTTTTTTTAAAACAAAATATTTTGCACCTTATTTCTCTTTATATTCCACTCAGAAATCGGAGTCCTCGAAAAGCAGCTGTTCACACAGTTTTATTTCCTCCGATTCAGATATAGGAAGCGATAAAGCATCTAAAGATTTACTCAGGTTGAATTAGGCAGCAGTTATGCCTCATGTATCGTAGGCCCTTACATCAGTAATTGGCAGGAGGAGATGAAATAGCAGCTGCATTGTTGCTGTACTTGAAGTGACTGGTTCTTTATGAGTGCCAGTGGTGAGACATGTTGTCTGTCTCCCTATTTCCCTGCAGGACAGTCCATCGGATGAGGTATCTGTAAGACAATAGATGGTTTTTGGTGAAAGCATCCCACATAAACAGGATATCTAGGTTTATTGCTGTTTTGTTGTGTTAAAGTAGCATCCAGTGCTCTTAATGGAAAGAACCAAACCCTGGACAACTAAAGCTGCAAGTCATATCTGCACAGTCTGTCTTGATGGAGCTGTGGATCAATTATCTCTCTGATCCAGGTATAAGTAATACACTAGAAAGGAGCTTAGTACCAGCAGTTCCTGAGAAATCTGTCAGTGAATTATAAAAAACAAGTGTTTAATTAAAAGTTATGTTTAGATTGCATAAACAAATTTTAGAAATCTGGACTCTTAATCTGCCTGTATGCTAATTCCTGTAACGCGCTTACTTTTACTCCATTAGGCTCCTTCAGTGACAATATTTGCAGCAGTGATTTGGAGTGGTGTGAATTCACTCCAGTCCAGCATAATTAAGGGCAAGAAGTGAGGTCCTCAGAGGTCCAGTGCCTCACAGTAAGCCAGGTGACTTCAGCCCACTTCTCACATGTTTTTTGTGCCTTTGGAAAACCTGGGACTGGCCTAGAAAGGTCTGTGGCCTTTTGGGATATACTGTGAGAAGAGCTCCTGCTGTTCTCTTTCTATTTTGAGTTACCCATAAAAGGATCGAGAACATTCTGGCCTTCAGCATGAGATGTTGCCTGAACGTTATTCACTGCATGTGTCTTTAATAATTTAAAGCCTGCTTTTAGATAGGCTGGTTTACGTATCTATGTCTTATGAAGTATGCAATGTATCTTCTTAAATGTGCATAGCTGGTGGGTGGATATAGAGCATAGCAAGAAGATGTTGCATGCTTCGTTCCTCTTGCCATAGGTACTAAACTTTCACTGAAGAGACATGTTTCCTCCTTGCCAGTGGTGGGTGCGTGGGATGAAGAGAGCTCTAAAAAAGGGTAATTTGATTTTGCAGAGATACATTTGCGGAGGAAACGTTTGAAATCACTACTCTGCGTGTTCCCAGTTCCAAGTGGAGTCCCAACATCTAATTGTTTGGCTTCTTTACTCTATCAATTTATTTTAATTAGGACAGCCAGATGTTTTAGTTACAAAAAGTTTACAAGATTTTTCCATGTCTGTGTCTATAAATATGGATATGTATTTAAAGCTTCTGTTACATGAATTCAAAAGGCAAACCTGTTTGAAAAATAGATGGTAAGTTTGCAAGAATTTCATCTTCTGCCTTCAGGGGGTTAATACTGAACAAATAAAATAATCTTTCTTACTCTACAACGTGGTAGGTACCTCTGTTAAAAATAGTTAGGATCCTGGATGACTTGTGGATGAGTTAGAAATCATGAATGCTTTTATCACCTTGATGGACGAGAGAGATAACCAAGTGTTCTGGCTGCGGTATTCTTATGCCTTGTTCATCATCCAGCTATCACTTATCTTCAGACCACATTTCCAAGCTCTCAGCCCCATTGTTGATTTCAACAAAATGCTGTTACAGGTCACTGAATGGCAAGGCAGGAATGAAAATTCTTTCCACTTCTTGTTTCTATTTATGTCTTTCCCTGTCATTCCTTTAAGCTGGTGTCTGCTCCCAGTTGCACCATCTATACTAATGGTATAGCTGGTCCTACATAGAAAGTCTATTTATTTTATTTTTCCACTAGCTACATAAGTCAGATAAGGAGCATATATAGATATTGTAATGTCTTTACTGGGTCCTCAAGCACTTACGCAAAACACCGAAGCAGTCCCTTGATGTTACTTGGTTACTAGATAGACTCAGATTATGAACTGTGGCACTTCTAACTGTTCTCTTATTTTGAATTGTGTTATTTGAAAATACACCCTTAGATCCTTATACTTCATTTCTCAGTCTTCATTCACATTTTCTGCTTCAGAGTTCAGATTAGCACATGACAATTTAGGTGAAATATGTAAACAACGGTAGGAACCAGCTGTTTTGCTTTTAGGTGAAGCAAACTCTTACTCTAGCTACAAAGTAGATTCGCCACTGAGACTTGTCGGTTTAAGTGTTTCAGATCTCCCTGTTCCATTGCTGCTCTCAGACTGTGCTCCCTGCTATGATGTCTAAGTCCTGTCATTCTGTGTGCAATCAGTCAGTTTCTGTGAAATTATTATAGAGGTCTAGAAAGAGAAATATTGTCATTGTATTTGTTTTTTAATAAAAAATAATTTTTTTTAAATAAAAAAACCCTCAAAACTAGTCAGTGCTGGAGGTAACATAGTGTGAAAATGCCATGTTTCATTCATGTCCTGTTAAATTGTAGAAAAGGTGTTCAGTACGGATATTACTGTGTGAGCTAAGGTTTCTTTGGTTTTAAGAAGTTTCTGCAACTTGTTACTTTTTGCAGCAATTTTGAGTGCCATCTAATATTTATCTAGAATGTTATGAAAGCAGAGATAAGTTTTCCACAGGAACTGTATGTATGATTGATTCTGGGAATTAATGTTAAATTATTTCTGGAGGTGAGATAATAGTCCTTTAAAAAATTTCGATCTATCAGTGCAAAAGAAAGACATGACCGATAACAGAACGCATCCCCCAGTGCTAAGTCTACCTCTTGGCTCTATGTTGTGCTTTGGGCCTGAGGGGGCTTTAGACCTCTGTGTGACACAGTCCTGCTGCTTGCCTTTCCTCTGGGCATCAGCTGGAAGAGTTGTGCTTTAACTGACATTTAAAGTGGCAATCCCCTGGAAAATGGTCTCTGGCAAAGATCTGAAAATGGTGAACCTAATGACATCTATATCTCCCAGCAAGTAGCTGGCTGATAGCTCCTACTTGGAAAAGACATTACTGTGGAATAAGCGAGCTGGTGCCAGGACAGGTCCATCAAAATGTGCCCAAATATCAAAACCAATATGACATTGACAAAGTGTTAGAACCTTAAAGTGCTTGGTCAGAGGACAGTGGTTCTCAGATTGCAGTTGTGAGAGAACCCTTGAAAGTGATGCTTGGCAAAAGTCAGGTTGTCCAAATACATACGTGTGTGTGTGTGTGTGTGTAAATCTGGAGGGAGGAAAACCCCTTACTTTGTTAATCCAATTTAGACTCATTACCCTGCAGTAACAGATAGGAGATTGTGCGTGGATCTGTTTATTCATGACCTATTGGTATTTTGGGCATTAATTCATTAGCAAAGAACAAAAAATAGTATGCTAAAACTATTTTCCTTAAGTTCAGACACAGACATACATCCCACAGGGCGTTGTTATTTATCTGTAGGTATAAAAGAATTTTGTTCTAGTTTGATAACTCTAGAGTAATTGAAAAATGCAGATGTAGGATCTCAGGCTAAAGAAGAGATTATAAGGTTTCCCAAGATACCTTATCTTTTCTTATCTCCCCCCCGCCCCCCATACCACTATTAACCATTTAGTATTGTCTACGTTTTGGGGACCATATTTATTCTTTCCTTTTCTTATTTGTGTAATCCTTGTTTTTAGGAAAGTTTATGTACTTTTAAAATTAACGTCTTGTATGTATTTTTGTTAGTCTATTGTTAAGCAGTTATATGAGAACATCTTGCCCTCTAGTGGTTAAGAGAAGAAAGACTAGACTCAGAGCTTGCAAGAGCTGTTAAAAATATTAAAACCAGTCTGCGGTATTTAAACATGGAAAAATCAGCTGCGTAGGTCATCACCCTTTGTGAGCTACGCTTCCAGGGTCAGTGAGCCAAGAGAATTAATGAGGTTGGGAAATGTTCTAAATACAAGTGATTATTTTATGCAAATAGTGCAAATTGTTCTAAAGTGTCCAAGGGAAGTGTTTCAGTATTCATAGTAATTTCGTTAGTGTTCTTTGTCATAAAACAAAGGGAAAGACTAATAATAACAAATGCACTTTAACCTATTCCAGAAAGCAAACAAGTGTGCTACACCAGTGTTATAATCAGGCTTTAGACTGGAAAAAGATAAGTTTAATTAAATTCTAGCCCAGAGATTTATAAAAGCTTCCTTTTGGAAGCTTGAAAAGCCTCAGTCTGTGAGATTAACATGTTAATTTAGAAAAAAATTAAATTCAGTTAGTGGAGCTCAGAGTTCAGCTAATTTACACTAGAATGTGTCTTACTTTGCTTGGTATTTTTAAATATCTCTTCAGAATCAGAGAGGCATTAGGGAATCTCCAGGATTACTGACATGCCGGTTTGCCACTTTTAGATTCCACGGCATGCAGAATTCCCTTTTGCTTCTTCCAAAATATTTTCAGCCTCAAACAAGTCAGAGAAACGAGTTGCAGAGCTGCTGGCGAGCTCTCCGCTACCCAACCCCTCAGCAGGGCCATGCCAGCATAGAGACAGGAGCTGTGTCTAGAGAGCTCTTTACAAATTGGGGGGGTTGTCGCTTTTCTGCGCAGCTGAGCACTAGCTAGTGTGTAAAGGAGAGGGCGCAGATGGAGCATTGACGATGCATGAAGTGGTTGCAGGGGACCACATATGCCATCACATAAGTAATTTCCATTTAGGGGCCTGGCGGCTTGTTTGCTGTGCTAGGTGTCCGCCTTTTCAAGAGGGGTATAGGCTATTAGTGCAGTAAAAGTTCTCTCCATCCAGCACTGGATCCCGCTAAGCCAGCCCTCCCTAAAGAGAATCCACAAAGAAATCACGGACCACCTGCACAGAGCACAGCAGATAAAACTGCAGCCTTTTAAAAAAGCTGGTCGGCCAACCCTTGCAGGAGGGGTTTTGCTTTGAACCTGGCAGGGGTTCGCAGGACGCGTTGTGCTTTTCGGCCCTGGGATGTGCTATGGAGGGCACTAACCACAGGGAGGCAGGGCAGGCAATCTTTAGTTATCGGGGAAATTTTTCAAAATGCCAAGTGTTTCTGGACTTACTACATCCTAAAAACGCAAAAGGTTGCCCCTGTTCCTATTAACAGCGTATTTGGCTTGTGCATTTTAGAAAGACACAGGAAAAGGATATAAACTGGTGATCAGATGTCCACTGAAACAGTGAGAGACAGGGTGGGGTTTCTTGATTTTTTTTAAGCATAGCTGAACAGTAACTGGTGTGCGAAGGAAATGATGCAGATGAAACAATGCTGATGTACGCTGTGGTTTTTAGGAGACCACATAAGCAGCCTTATTTAGTAATTTCCATGCCGTGACCTTCAAAAGGCATTTAAAATTTACATGCAAGGACAGGCAATTACAAAGGGAGCTGGAGGGAGTTCCTCCTTGTGCACTTTTTTTTAAACTCTGCTTGGTAGGCTTGAAGCAAACAGCAAGGTTTCCCCTCACACATCATACAAACAACTACTTTTAGAAGTTGCAGTTTACTATAGCTTCCCCTTAGCTAAATTAATTATAGTCCTCGTGTTTCCAATTTTAAATTGAACACCTCTCATGACACCAAATCAGATGCCATAAAACCAGCAGCTTCTTCCAGAGCAGCCTCCCTCAATCTATTGTGAAATGACACCCCATCTAACATTTCTGAGGACAGTTCTGTGCCATATTGGCAGAAGGGGTTTTGCTTGCAACTAAATAAGAATGAGACAGAATCTGGAGTGGTCTTCAGCTGCTTCAGTTCCCCCCCCCCCCCCC